>CM065669.1:10728734-10758734 GCA_033220385.1 Triplophysa yarkandensis | reverse complement strand
ACAGGGTCTACCAAATGAACTATTATAAAATTTAATTCTCTAACATTATTAATCATCCAATATTATCTATGCAGCAACCATGTTCTCAATTATGAGTACTAAAATGTTCAGAAGATATTGTGATATAATATGTAGTCAACTTCCAAATAAAGATTTATTTTAATATTATTAAAAAAATATTTATTCTCATTTTGATTTTGCCATTATACCTAAATTGAAAATATAAATGTCTAAATGTTAAGACTAAATGATTAAACATTATTAAACACAAACAAACAGCTGAATCATAAAATAATATTATTCCCAAAATAAATTCTAAAGAAAATTAGAAAATTAGAAAAAATAGAAAAATTAAATCCCTTCTTTGAACATTAATGTCAGGGGCAGACCCAGAAGCCTACTGTGTAATTAATACATTTTAGAATAACAAAGTCAAAATATATATTTAAAACCACAATAATAATAATAATAATAAATAATACTATAATACATTTTATAATAATTAGTTTTATGATAATAAAGTCAAAATATATTTTTGGCAACATAAAAATTATGATAATAAATGAATTATTTTATAATAATTAATTTAACAATTCTACATTCAAAAATATATTTGATTTAATATAATTAAACACAAACAAACAGCTGAACCATAAAAATAATATTATTCCCAAAATAAATTCTAAATAAAATTAGAAAATTAGAAAAAATACAACAATTAAATCCCTTCTTTGAACATTAATGTCAGGGGCAGACCCAGAAGCCTACTGTATGTCACTCTCAGCGATCGACCAATCAGAACGCAGAGGCGAGACGCGCACAACCAATCACAACGCCGTAAATTGACAAGCCAAACGCCTGGGAAATAAAGCAATGTTATCTGCGATAAGAAATGTAATCATCCTGCTGGATCAACGCAGCATGTCAAAGTGTCAAATAAAGAATAAATACAGATCTTACATTTCAAGGTGAAAGTGTTTACACGTCATACTGTACATACATACATGTGTTTAACATGCAAGGAAACAGTGACATGTAAACATTATAATAAATAAATGATCATCTTACCAAAATCGCAGTGATCTGCTTTATAAGATGTCAGAACAGTGATTGCATGTTTCCACATTCACAGAGTTTAATGTTCCTCTCTTTAAACGGACAGCGCACGAGACCTCCACATTATAAATCAAGTTAAAATGGCCGACGCGTGCACGCGCAGACTGTGTGACGTGCACGCGCATGTGTTACTCTTGTCTTTAATGTTTGGATAGATGTGTGTCGAATTATTGTTACACATTACATGTAGAGTAGACTTGTGTGTTAACTATATAATGTGATGATAAGTGTATGACAGTCTTTTGAACTTGAATGGGTTGAAGTATGTTTACGACAGTACATTGATTTACGGTAGTTAATACTGCAGTATGTGTACTTGCATACTTCATCACTTATCGTCTCAGTTCATACTCTTAGTCTGATTGTGAAAACTCTGTTTATTTATGTTGATAAACCTAACAAAGACAAAAGCTTATTCTACCTGGTTCATTCTTTTCCTTGTGATACTTAATTGTGTATACAAAAAATGGCATAAAAAAGTCAAAATATATATGTGGTACCACATCAATAATAATAATAATAATAATAATAATAATAATAATACATAATAAATAATACATGTTATAATAACAAAGTCAAAATATATATTTGGTACCACATCAATAATAATAATAATAATACATAATAATTAATAAATGTTATAATAACAAAGTCAAAATATATATTTGGTACCACATCTATAATAATAATAAAAATAATAATAATAATAATAAATAATACATTTTATAATAACAAAGTCAAAATATATGTTTGGCACCACATTAAAAATAATAATAATAAATAATAAATGTTATAATAATGTCAAAACATAAATTTGGCACCACATCTATAATAATAATAATAATAATAATAATAATAATAATAATAATAAATAATAATTAATACATTTTATAATATCAAAGTCAAAATATATATTTGGCACCACATCAATAATAATAATAATAAATAATTATAATAATACAGTTTATAATATCAATGTCAAAATTTAAATTTGGTACCACATCTATAATAATAATAATTATAAAAATAATAAAAATAATAATAATAAAAATAATATATTTTATAATAACAAAGTCAAAATATATATTTGGCACCACATCAATAACAATAATAATAATAATAATAATAATAATAATAATAATACATAATAATACATAATAATAATTAATACATTTTACAATAACAAAGTCAAAATATATATTTGACACCACAAAAATAATAATAATAATAAATAATACTATAATACATTTTATAATAATTCGTTTTATGATAATAAAGTCAAAATATATTTTTGGCACTATAACAACAATAATAATAATAATATATAATACATTTTATAATAATTGGTTATGTAATAAGTTCTAAATATATATTTGGCACTATAACAATAATAACAATAATACATAATACATTTTATAATGATAAATTTTATAATAATAAGGTAAGATGTTTGGCACCACAAAAATAATAATAATAAATAATAAATGTTATATAAATAAATAAATAATGTCAAAACATAAATTTGGCACCACAACAATAATAATAATAATAATAATAATAATAATAAATAAATAATTAATAATCAATGTTGTTATGATAAAGTCAAAACGTAAATTCGTCACCACAACAATTATAATATTGATAAATAATTAATAGTTAATGCTGTAATAATAAAGTCAAAACGTATATTTGGCACCACAATAATAATAAAACTACAAAATAAATAATAAATTTTAAAATAACAGTCAAAATATATATTTGCCATCACAGTAATAATAATAATAATAATAATAATAATCATAATAATAATCATAATAATAATCATAATAATCATATTCATAATCGTAATAATAATAATAATAATAATAATAATAATAATAATAATAATAATAATAATAACAATAATAATAATAATAATAACAATAATAATAATAAGAATCATAATAATAATAATAATAATAATAATAATAATAATAATAATAACAATAATAATAATAATAATAATAATAATAATAATAATAATAATAATAATACATAACTTAAATTTGGCACCAAAACAATAACAATAATAAATAAAACAATAATGAAACCAAACAGAGAAAGAACACGTAATAAATAATAGAATATAAAACGTGTCTCTGTATTGTTGTGAAAGTGGCGCAGGAGCGAGTGCGCGCATTGCTCAGTGACGGGCGCGCGCACGTAACGTCTCTCAGCCGGCTCTGGTCTCTCTGCTCCTCCTCGCGCAGCTGCCGCACCGGTCTGCAGACATGGCGAACGTCGCAGACACTAAACTGTACGACATCCTCGGAGTGTCTCCGTCTGCCACCGAAAACGAGCTGAAAAAGGTACAGACTCTCCTCCGTGACGTAAACGTTCATGTTTAAGATGGAGATGTGCTCGATGTGGGATGCTGCGTGTTTGGCAGCACAAATGCTACTCTGATGCTACAGTGTGGCCTTGTTGACGATGGGCTGTTGTTTTTGGGGAAGATACCCACAATGAATGATCAATGGGCCTGTTCTAATACCTGTAAGCCTCAAACATGTCTACCTGATGGCTGTTGAGAGCATGTGCTGGTGCCAGAGACAGCTGATGATGATGATGATGATGATGATGATGACATGTGAAGTTTAAGAACATTCATGTCTAAAATGGATCTGATCAATATGTGATCATTTTAATTTGAATCCTCCCATTGGATGTTGTTTAGACATTTTAACTTCATGCTATTGTCCAAAGCTCTTTTGTTTAAAGTGAAAGCTTTGAATGTGAGTTCACATGTTTGGATTGGTTTGTTTCTGTCTCCCCCCTAAAATATTTACCCTCCTGCATGTGACCTTTCTACTGGGGAACAAAAGAAGATAGTTAAAGAAATGTGTTATAGGTCAGAAGTGATATTACGGATTTGAATATTCAGCTGAGAATAAAAGTTAATGCTTTGTACTTAATTAAGAGATGTCATGTTTTTCTGGTTTTATATTTTTAGGCGTACCGGAAGTTAGCAAAAGAATACCACCCTGATAAAAACCCCAATGCAGGTGACAAGGTAAGATCTTATTTTAAGGATTTGATTTTAGGTTTTCTTTTGGATCCACTATGTGGGATTTCATTTTAATATTTTAATGCTTTCACTTTTCAGGGCCTATATAATCTACTTTTAGAAATACTGTATATAAAATATAAAAATATAGATGAGTCTGTTTTGTACTGTGTTGTAGACATACATTATAAGTCTATGTTTTGTAAATTATTTTAAATTCTGACTGTGACTATGATATGTGTGTTAGTTTAAGGAGATCAGTTTCGCGTACGAGGTTCTGACAAACCCAGAGAAGAAGGAGCTATACGACCGGTATGGAGAACAGGGCTTGCGTGAGGGGGGCGGTGGCGGAGCTGGGATGGAAGATATCTTCTCTCACATTTTTGGTGGAGGTCTGTTTGGGTTTATGGGAGGCCAGAGCAGCAGAAACCGAAATGGGGGCAGACGGAGAGGAGAGGACATGATACACCCGCTAAAGTGAGTCACGCTCGAAACAAGACTTTCAGCTTTGCTTGTACCAAGAACCAGGTTAAAGAGGGTGACTGTTATGTGTCTGACCTATTTTACATGTAGGGTGAGGATGTGTTGTGCCTCCAAAAAAATGAAGAAACCACCCATATTGTTTTATGGGTTGTCTTAAATTGATTCGTTCATTTGTGGCTCACAAAGAAGATATTTAAAGAAAACTTTGAGTGGTTTTCTGGGGACTAGTAATATTTGGTTGGCAAACATTCTTCAAAGTATTTTCTCATTTGTTATGCGAAAGAAATTTGAGTTTGGAATGAAATGACAGTGTTATTTGGATTAAGTATCTATTCCCAAAACAATTCTACTCCTAGAGTGTCTTTGGAAGACCTGTACAACGGGAAAACTACAAAACTACAGCTCAGCAAGAATGTACTGTGTAGTGCCTGCAATGGGTGAGTGTTTCTTATTTCTTATTCAGGGCTTTAAAAGTTTGTATTTACGATAAATTGTACTCAATATACGTCTTTCCCTCCTCTTCCTCCTCAGTCAAGGAGGTAAGACAGGTGCGGTGCAGAAGTGTGTTACATGTAGGGGTCGCGGCATGCGGATTCTGATCAGACAGTTGGCCCCTGGTATGGTTCAGCAGATGCAGTCTGTGTGTACTGACTGCAATGGAGAAGGTATATATTAAATTTGATCCTTTATATGTAGGTGGATGATTTCAATTCTTTAATGCCAGTATTTTTTGAAGGGGAGGTGATCAGTGAGAAAGACCGCTGTAAAGAGTGTGAAGGCCGTAAAGTGAGTAAAGAGGTAAAGGTGTTGGAGGTGCACGTGGATAAAGGCATGAAACACGGACAGAAGATCACATTCAGCGGAGAGGCAGATCAGTCGCCCAACACGGAACCTGGAGATATAATATTAGTCCTGCAGGAGAAGGAGCATGAGGTGAGACAATAGTCAAAAGCAGTAACTATTGGACATGTTCTCATTAGGAGTCAAGGTTAAGCTTGTTCCACTTGTCATGAAATCACGTTTTATGTCAATTCTACAATAAACTCTTACATGAAACCAGTCACAAGAGCTGCCAAGATTCAGGAGCTCCTATTGAATTTTTTAAGAGCGTGTAGGAGATTAGAGTCTGATAGACTCTGCTGGCACCTTGCAAAGAAATGAGCCTGGAAGTCTGGCTTCTTTGCTTATGAATGCCTGACTGCATTCAAGATGAACTGGTTGAGGCAAATTAAAGAATTTTGCTGACAGCCAAAAGTTATATGAAAATAAGCAAATCATGAAGCATCATGTTGTCCTCTTGTGTTTAACAGGAGTTCCGCAGGGATGGGAACGATCTGCACATGTCCCAAAAGATTGGTCTTGTGGAGGCGCTCTGCGGATTTCAGTTCATGCTCACGCATCTCGACGGCCGACACCTTGCCATCAAATATCCTCCTGGAAAAGTCATAGAGCCAGGTAAGCTATACTGAAAAGAACTGTTTGAGTTGATTTGTCTGACAAGTTTTGTGATTCGACTGCTGTGTTTTTAGGTTCCATGAGGGTGGTCCGAGGGGAAGGAATGCCTCAGTACAGAAACCCATTTGAGAAGGGAGATCTGTACATTAAATTTGATGTGCAGTTTCCAGATAACAACTGGATAAGCACAGAGAAACTGACGGTATGTTTTAACTCAATTTATATTGAAAACTTATCAAATGTTTTTATTTTACAGATTTTGGGATTGATTAAAAAGCATTTATTTCCTTAAAGTGTGTTTCGATGAATTCTGCTATTGACCTTTCTTGCACTGTTTTTGTAATTTGTGACACAAATGGTGTAGAAATTATACACACAACAGACCTATACTCTGAAGTACACTCAATAGTGTCTGAATTTGTCTTCATGCAGGAGTTGGAGGATCTGTTGCCATCACGTTCAGAAGTTCCTGTCATTTCAGCTGATGCCGAGGAGGTGGATTTGCAGGACTTTGACCTCAGTCAGGGGTCGTCTGGCGGTCATCGTCGTGAAGCTTACAATGACAGCTCCGACGAGGAGGGGGGTCCACATGGGCCTGGGGTGCAGTGCGCCCACCAGTAGTCCCTAATTCTTTGCAAATAGTTTGGGGAGTGTTAAGATCCCCTGTTGTTGGACAGATCCCGTCAATCATTCTTCACACCATGTAGTGAACCGAACACACATGCACACACAATAGTAAATCTATAATGACAATACATATACACATCATATACACACAACACAACACAACACATACAAACAAACACATTTTAAGCATAACAAGAGACAAAGCAAAATAATTTATTCATCACTTTCATTTCCATAGATTTTCACAGTATATATATGCTGTCTGAATATATAAACGTTGATGTTGGTGAGGAGGCAGGTTTTGTTGTTAAAGTTATGAGTAACGCACGCACACATCTGTTAAGAGACTGAGAAAATGTGGAGTTTGCTAACGTTCAATAAAATATTCAGTTGTGTTTCATTATATGCTCACCTGGAATTGTCAATCATCCTAAGCTGTTGTGTCAGAAGTCTAGTGCTGGTTTCTTCTTGATACTTGTATAAAACAAGCACATGGCAACAGAATACAGTATTTGCAGAGAGATCAACAACCCACTTTTATTGAAACAGTAAAGAATGACTAGATTCAAGATAATGTTTAACTGTGCTCGTGTTCTGCAAATAGCAAGTCATGCATTTCCTCTAGTCTTGCCAAAGAAACATAACATCCTTTAATGATCAACAGCCAATGTGTGCATGCATTGTACGCACTACTATAGACCAATGGGGGGTGTTAATCATTGGCAACTAGGAAACATTACAGTTGCTATTATTGAATCAGTTGATTTCGTGCTCAAATATGAATAAAGTCGATGAATGTTTGGTGTGTGTGCTCTGTGATGTATGTACACTAGGGGTGTCACGAGGTACTTATTCCACTAGACAATACAAGATTATAATCCTCAATTATAAAATATATGAATGGAAAACGCACAGTGAACGAACCCCAACATTCCCATTTTGTTATTTATTTTGGGATCAAGAAAGAATGTTCCTTACAGGTTCTCTTTAAGTTACAAAGGTAAAACCTAAACAAAACCATCAGGGAATGTTCCCTTTTAGTTCTTTCTTAGTTGCAATATCTAAATTAACATGTAAGGTCAATTTTTTAAAAGTTAGGGTCATTAACTTACTGGACTTAAAGTGAAGATTATTTAAATAAAATACAGAAATTAAATAAACAAATGAACTCCTGTAACAATAAACCAACAACGCTCTTCAGCTGTGATTTAATCATGATATAGCACAGCCACTCATACCTTATTGCTTAAGTATAGCAACTGATTGAACTTTTTTTTTTTAATTGCAAAATTAGAACAAACTTCAGCTCTCATATATTGACATAAGATTATGTAAAGGAAGGCAACAGTAAGTTAAAAGTCAAATGGACAACAGACAAACTTTATTCTGCCTGATAAATAACAACATACAGTACACATTACTAGTCATGCATGTTTTTATTTCTAGCACATTCTTCTCGATATTTATAATATCTCATTAAAGTTATTAAAGCATTATATGGTTAATGAGGACACTTGAGTGGATTAGCATTAGTGCTATGTTTATTGTAATCTGTCATTAAATTTAACGTAAACTTCAACATTCTAATCTCAACCGAAAATAGCTGCACCACTTGAAATCAATCAAGCTGGAGCGGATTGATTTCCCATTAGACTTTCAATAGCCCTGTTCTAGATGATGTATTATAGTTTTTTATTATATTATAGATTAAGACAAGGCATGTCTGATGGCCACAGTTTTAATGTGTATTCTTAATTAGTTCTTTTTTTTATTTAAATAAATACAATAATTAACATAAGATGTGATTTTAGACTGGCTTTCAATCGGGGCAATTATCATATTAAGGTCATAGAGAACGTTTGTTTTTGGTTAAAATAAATATAATGTTATTTAAAAACAAACCTTACACAATAACGTTCTGGGAACCAAATATTCAATACCAATTCAATATCAATTTTACACTCTATTAGGTTGATATCATAACTTAAGAGATAAATATGAAATATTAATGGCTTTCTTCAGGCTCTGCCATGAGTTGGGCCGCGGGTGCGATGAGCTCTTTAAATCCTGTGGTGTTTCTGTAAACCCAAAATGAAAGACCTTATTTTATAATCCTACCTTTTTTTGGTTTAGAAAGTTCCTTAAAGTACCCAAAAGTAAAAAGTCTAAAATAATTTACTTTGGAAATTAAATTATAGCATATTCAGTAAATAGGGCTTGTCAGACTTCAATAAGGGCGAATTAAACCTACTATTTTGAAGGAGTTGTAGTGATTTTTGTTCTTATATAAACTGAAGCATACTATCAAGAAGATTTTATTAGAATTTAAAGAAGTGCGAGTTAACGCTGGCAGATTTAGAAACTGTTTGTTACCTCTCTCGTCTGGTCTGGAGAATGATCGAGCGCTCTCTCCTCATCTGCTCAAGTTTCTCTCTAACTAACGTTTTCTGTTGATGCTCGTCCTCCTGGAATGTTCCATCAATTGACATTTAGTTTATAAAGAAAGACACTAAGATGTTTGCACAAAAGAATTTCAGGTCCTCCTGCATACACTTTCAGATCAAAAACTGTACAAACATTTTATTGTGTCTGTACCTGTCGTAGAGTGTCAGTGAGATGTGTGAGATCCAACAGATCCTCATCAGCCTTTCGACTCTGAACGATTGCCAGTCGCTCCTGAACCTAACAAAACATTCACAAAACAGAAAAGTAGTCTGAAATTAAACAAAATTCCAGTTAAAAAATTCTTTAAAGATCCTGCTGACATTTCAATTAAGTCATGAATCTAAATCTTTTTTTAGATAAAAAGTAAATAAGTATTGAATGTCTTAATCACTTTGATATGAATGTTTAACAATTATTAAAATTTTGTAAAAAGGTTTATGTGGTTTGATGTACTCACTCTCAATAGTTGTCTGTCTCGGTCACGCTGCCAGCGTCTCTCTGCTCTCCTCTGGATGTTCACTAGACTGCGCATGGTTGCCTCCCGCTGCAGCTGCTGTTCTTCACAGATGCTGACACCTGTCTGCTCTCTTTGCATCATCTCCATCTCAAGGTCATCACACCTGTTAGTCAACTCCTGATCTGTGGACTGTGTGATTGCTGGCAGTGTGCTGCTGTCAGTAATGTCGGCGTATTGTGTTGTGATAGGTTGATGGTCCATCAGAGGTTGGAGATGGACATCTTCCTCTTGGTGTCCATCCTGGTCAAAACAGCATTGATAAGAATAATTATACTTGGCACAAGAGTTTGTGGCTAACGTTTATAATAAATGATTAGTTTCTCATTCTCACTGCAGTGACTGTTGGATTGTCTTGTGTGGCTTGAGTCTGAATCTCTGTCTGGAGTTGGACAGGGCTTTTGTTTTCCTTTTCTGTGGAAATGTTAACTTCATGTGAAGTTGTGTTAGGAATGTTTACACTGTTTTGATCTTTATTTCCAGATCTTTCCTGATGTATTCTATTGGTCATCTCTTCTTCTTGTACAGTTGAGGACACTTCCTGCAAGAAGGAAACATGTATGTAGATAAACCAATTAAATTACAGCTTATGCAATCTTTATGCAGATATAGAGATTTAAACTATGATATCTTATTTTCACATGCAAAGTATATAAGACACTGTAATAAAAATCATACATTTCATTCAAGATTACAATTAAGGGCATAAAAAATTATTTTTTGCAACCAAAAGTTCCAGTTTTTAAGAATTAGCACATGTTAAAAATTTACCAAAAATAATGTAATTTTATTGTCATTTCCAAACCTGTGATCAAGAAGTCACAAAATACACTTTCACCAGATAATGCAAAACACAAAATTTTGAATGAACCGATCATAGAAAACAATCAGGGGTTTGAATGACACTAGGGTTAGTAAATAATGAATTTCTTTTTGGATTATTATCGCTTTTTTAGAAAGAATAAGGGCACCTGAATCTGCTCATGTATGGGTTTGCCCCATGCCAATGTGATCAGAGAGCTCTGTTTCTCCACTGAAATCCCCTCAATGTTTTCTCTGCTCTCGACAGCTCCCTCTCTTCTCTCTTTTTCACTCTCCCCCATCTCGTTCACGCTCGCTTCATCTCTTGGGTCTCTGACACACAGAATCTCTAAATATGGCGTGTCTTCAGGATCTAAAGCCATCCCACATCCTGAAAACGGGATTATATGCATTTTAAAAACACATGCAATTTTTCCATTTTTATTTGATTAATTATAGCATGTGTGTTTGGCGTATACCAGTACAGAGTTCTTGTTTTTCCATGTCCAGATATCCTGCCTGGAAATATTCCTCTCTCTCTCTCTCCTTAAAGAGGGAGACACAATTATATTCTCTCATTCACTGATTTATCATTTTATTTTCATAGTTCTGTAATCTCACCGTGTTTGGCCTGGTGGGGGATTGCATGGGTGACCGTGACTTTAAAACCTCCAGCAGGTTGTTGAATTTGGGTCTGTGTAGTTGTGTCTCATATTTGTGCAGTAGAGCCAAAAGACCTCCAATTTCCTTAGAAGAGAGGATCTATTTATTCATTTACATCATACAATTATATGGGATAATCTCATAGTCCAAATAGTCTGAATATGAAACAAATAAATCACTTTTATCAGATAAAATATATTATATTCCAATAGAACTATTAGTAAAGCATTGGTTTCAATGCTGCCTATATATATATATATATATATATATATATATATATATATATATATATATATATATATATATATATATATATATATATATATATATATATATATATATATGAATTGCATGAAGTTGCTTTGGAGTGAAGAATCCATCAAATATATTAATGTAAATGATAAATGTATGTTTTTGCGATTTACCAGATCTTGAAAAGAGTATAAAACAGTCCAGGTCTCATCTTCTTGTGCTTGTGTAAGCTGGGTCAGTAGATGCACGGCACATTCGCCCCATGAGACTTCTGTCCCAGAACACCCTGAGGCCAGCGGAGCAGTATCAGAACCCTGTGCTTCCTGCAGAGAGACTTTTATTTGCTGCAGTCGGGTCACACAGCCCTGGTCATCTGCATCTGCCACGTCTAAAAGTCATAAACACACACACACACACACACACACAGCGTGCTTAATGAAAACCAGAGGATCCCAAACACATGATATCAATGCTTTTCATGTTTAAACGTCCCTCAGAATGGTTAAAATGGTACCTTAAGCCCTATACTTTAATGATGAATAGAGTCTGAGACTACTGCTAACCCACAAATTATTCAACCTGACATTTGTTACCTGACAACCGTTGAGTCGCCATTCACTTTGATATTAAAACAGCAAAAAATTGCTTTATTCATGCTTGTGTTGGAATGTGCAACGGTTTGGATTGATATGTTTAATGGCTTAACTGTTGCTTCTCAGCCCATGAAGATCATTTAAGAAAACTCTGTGCAAAATCTCCACCAATCGTTTCCTTTCCTGCTCCTGACAGAGAACCAACAACTGCAGCACAGCCTGATGGGAAACACAATAAATTACTTATTATGAAACTTCATAGAGCGTAACCCAATATATATAAATATATTATTATTCTTACAACCTCTTTGATAGGAAACCTGTGTGACTTTCTTTTTCTGCAGAACACAAAATAAGATATTTTGAAGAATATTGGTAGCCAAAAAACACACCTCCCTTTTGACTTCTAGTGCATAAATACAAAATCACTAGTACATTTCTCTAAACTTCCTCCTTTGTGTTCTGCAAGAAAATCCTGCAGGTTTGGCATGACATAAATAAATTATTGAAGTTTTCATTTTGATGTGAAGACGCTTTTGTGTACCTGTTGTATGCAGCTTCCTGTTGTCCAGGTCTGCTGTATATCTGTAATGGGATGTAGGTTTTCCTGCAACCACATCACTGCGAGTTCTCGACTGACAGCACCTTTCATAAAGAGCCTAGAGTGCCCCAAAAATTGGTTTTGTTTGAACTTGCAGACTTTCCAGTGAAAGTATGTGGGTGGGTCATGAACGAGTCTTGGAATGTAAATATAGAGGATTTAACACTCACCATCTGTGCCATTGTTGTCTGGCGACCAGCAGTGCCGTGTAGGACTGATTTTCTCTTTCTGCTCTCCGTACAGCGACACACATACTCAAATTTATGACACGCAAAGCATCCTGCCCAACCCTGTGATCAATAAATCACATCAACATCTACAATCCATAAGCAATTTTATAAATTAGAACTTGCGTTGGACCTAAAACCTTCTTCACCTTTGACCCACTAAAGCTATCTAAACGTACTACTCAACCAATGAATATAATAACCTGTGAATGAGAGCAGTGAGTGATTCCTTCTCTTCTTGATAACTGAACTCCAGTTCAGACAGATGGATTATGGCTGTCCAAGCCTGATCTTTCGGTTGAGATGACCAAGCTTGATCTCTGGGCTTGATACTCGCAGAACAGCCCAGCAGGACCACCGAAGCACAACTCCTTCCACAAACATCCATAAAAAAGGTTTGAGTGTCAATGATGATTTTCTGAAATTATGAAACTTGAATGAAGCAATTTTACCTGTAACAACGGAACACCCCTGGGAGCCGACATATTTTGAGCCAGTCCCTTTGTCTGTACGCTTGTTCTACAGATGCCCCCAATTCACAAACAAACTCCGTTTGTTGCCATGGTGACAGAGAGTCCCACCATTCCATACCTTTAACCATTTACAACAAATATAAAGGGAACATACAGTATACTCAGAATATTCCCAACTAACTCATGATTCTCTCTCTCACCGTACTCATCCTGCAGCATCTCTCGGTAGAGACGATCTTTGATGATGTCATATTTATAGTTCAGGAGTAGCAGGATGTCCTCATTGTTGAGACACATGTTGCTCTGTTTCATAGTGACTTTCCTTTGGGACAGAGAGGGTAGCAAAGTCCAAACCCCATCTAGAAGAAGTCTAGATGTGGAAAATGATATTGTTTATTCATCAGAAATGATTGTGAGCATGTAAAAAAGTGTGTGTCCATGTGTGCGTGAATGACCTGATGTAAAGTCTTTTGGCTTTCTTCTGAAGACACAAGACAGTGAACTGCTCAGTGTCTTGCTCCTTAAAGAAAACAATGTGCAAAAGCTCACAATAAACACATTTACGTACATTTATTTAGCATCTGCCTTTATAGCATCTTATATAGTGCAGAATGATAAAAGGCAAAGGAAAAAAACATGTTTTTGAAGAAGCATGAAATTGAATTTAAAATATTACTGCAAAATGTTAACAATATATTTTTATTTGAGATCTGATAATCATTCTTGTGCACCATAAACATGTTATGTTATCCAAATATGACATATCCGGCACTACATCATGTTTATAGTATAAAATATTTTGCAATAAATTCATAAAATATCATGTGACTGTCTACCTGTAGAATTGGACGGTAGTGGATTGTTGGTGATTGTATGTTGTGCTTAAGCGTACAGTCAATTCTGCTGGCTTTTAACATTTGAAGATCCCAATACAACTATGACACAAGAGAAGCTCACATACTTCATATTTTCAACTTTGCTCCCAAAAGATCAATCACAGCTGACAATCAAGACTTACAACATACAAAATAAATTCATCTCCTGTTGAGAATCAAGCTCAAATTGTAGGAAAGTATCAATAATTTAAAAAAAAATTGGACCAAACAAAACTAATAAATTAACTTAAAATTAAATTGACTTATGTTAAATTAAAATCATTTAAAAAATAAAACAATTCTATTCGAAAGAGTATGGTTAAAAATAAAAAAGTTGATTTATATAAATTGATTAACTGTAATACAAAAGAAGACCTAACTCTAAAATATAAAAATATATTCAAAGTGCAATTTAAAAATACCTCTTCTCTCATCTCACGTTGCCTCTCCATCACTAAAAGAACACGTACAATGCTTCTGGCTGAACATAATGATCCTTCATTCTCACCTCTGACCTATACACATCATACAGTGATATCAGACGACTTTATTTCTGCATGTAATCATGGAACTGTCGAGTATCTTAGTCACCTGTGAAATGGCTTTCTTTGTTTCCTCTAGACTGGTGTTGATGAGGAAGATGTTTGTGTAGAGTGAACATATCACTTCCATGCCAACCTCATCATCCTCATGTATGCCGAGTAACTCACAGACCAAATCCACACAGTCTTCCATCCTACAAGACAAAATCTGAAGGATGCTCAGCAACAAATTTGTTTTTCAGATGCATGTAACTTGTACCTCAAAGTGTGCCATCACAAACATGAAAAGAGAAAGTGTCTTACCTGTTTAATGAGCTGATGTTCATGAATGATGCACTACAACAACAAAGCAGCGTCTGTTGCCGAGGAAACCATTAGGGTCAGGTTGCAAGTGAAGACATTCAGCTCATCACAGAAGGTCAGACATGCCATACCTTAATAAGAAAAGTATGATCTACAATCTCATAAATAATGTATTCCAGGACTATTTTAATTTTAAATGTTTTATGTTATGTCAGCTTATATGTAAGAAATATTGTTTAACTATGTATGTAACAATTTTTTTTTTAACAAATTCTGAATGTGTATTGAATTTCATATGTTCTGCATAAGTACTGGTATGAAATGTTGTTAAAACTTCTTATTTTCTTATTATGAAATAAAAATAAAAATATTACAAATTAACATTTATATAATATAACATTTATATATTACATATATATAACATTTTAAAACATTTATATAATTTTTTTGGAATTGATTGTGTCTGCAAATTATCAATACACAAAAAAAGGGTTGCATCATTTTAACCATTTGGATCTACATTAAAAATCTCATATCATAAAATATCAATATCATAAAAAATGATAACTAAATTAAACTAGAAAGGGTGGAGGAGGTATTTAATGTAGTAATACGACACAATGAAACATGAAAAACAATGCTACAAATACGAACTTATTTAAATAATTAACAATTTATTTAATGAATATACTGTAACATCTATAGCTTATTCAAATTATGTTAATGCATGGCTTTGTTGTTTTATGTTCATATAAAATATTACTGTCATTTTACCATATGGCTTATAGAAACTTTATGGCTTATAGAAAGATTAAAAAAATATATTCCATCACAACACCAGTGTAGGGTAAAAAAATCCTTTTCCGTGCGATAAAGTGATTTCAAAACAAGTCAAAATAAGTAAAAGAGGATTTTCTTTTCCTGAATGTGTCAATCATTTATTCTATACCTTATTTTAGCAAGAAAAGAAACACAGGTTAACACATAGTAAAATCCTAAAGACAGTAGCACCTTTAAAAAAATAAAACTTTGGAAATATCATGTATAGTGAACAATAGAGAATTATTTTTTCTAATAACAGATTTTTTAAGAATAGAGTTTAACTTTCATGTGGATTAAATCTAAATTGTAAAATCAACATGAAATACCATTTTAACAACCAGTTATATATAAAATACAGGACACTGGAGGTAATTGAAAACAGCATCACTCGCCGTGAGGATGCCTGTGGTCCCTCAGACCTTGCCTTGGATGATTTTTGGGCATTTTTCAGGAGCGATACAGTGGGCGTTGTGTTCCACCAATCCGGCAGGACACTGGCATCCCGGCACACAGGGTTTAAAGCAATGAGCCTCGATCACACCCAGAGGGATGTCCTTATTAAAACACGTTTTAGGGCACGGCGGTCCGCATTCATCAAACACGTAACCTCTGTCCATTGGACATCCAACGGCTGTTAGGATTGAAAAAGAATAAAACGTATAGATGTCACACCAAATGATTCATCTTTTGAAGCTATATCAAACTCACCGCAGAGAGTGGGCGACCTCCACTGTAGGACGACTCCTGCCTCACGACACTCAGACGTGTAAGCCTCCAGCACATCACACAAACACAGGTCCATGTTAGACCCGCAGGCACACAGGTCATACACACATGATGCAAAAAACATCTCAGGTGGCACCAGCTTATGGCAACGCTCGAACAGGGAAGACTTCAGCACCGTACACCGGGCGTTCGCTGTCTTGCGGGCAGAGTAACCCGCCGTTTTACATGGGTCAATGTTCCTAGCATCAGAACATTGACGGTTCGAGTGGTTTCCATGGCCCGCCAGTAAGTCATGCACCTGTCAGAATTAAATAGGACAAATTATAAAATGTAACGCCCACGTTCACACGTATACATTTGTTTAGCAAAAACGTCTTCTCTCACCTTCCAGTTGTTTCCGAACGTCGCTTCAGAGTTTGTGATCTGTCCATTGCGTAGTCTCATGTCATCTTGGGGATAGTTGTTGAAGTTGCCACAGAGTCCACACATGTACTTCTTATAGGTTCCAGGAACACTGACCTCCAGATGAGAGCGACCGTTCCACATCACCTGTAGATGAACATTATACAGTCATCATAATCATACCTGTTCTTGGTATTTTAAGAAACTAAAGTAATGCATTAAACCCTTATAAATTACTGCAAAATTTGTCTGTTTATTGAAAAAAAATTTAACAATAGCATATATTGCATCTAAACACATTAGTTAATAAATTAGCTGACATTAATAGTTTTATACATCATATTTATGAAGCCCTGTACATGTGAACAACATTTTTAAAGGAGAAGTATCACCCCGTAGAGCCAAAAGCATTGCAAAGTTTTTTTTTTTTAAGATTCAACTTGCAGATGTCATGAAATCACAAGTTATTTATTGACCGTTTGCCTGTAAAATCCTGCTCACGCACCAATATGAGAGGGCAGAAGAGCTTAAGTGTCAGTGTGCACATTCCAGGAGAAGTCCTGGTAAGGATTTGGTCGCAAGCAAAAAAAGTCGTAAAGCTGTGTATGTCTTTGAGGAAACTACTTGCTTTTCAGATATATGAACGCCACGCGATTCTACACTATAGGTACTCAAGATTAACATTAGAGTGGCACAAGGTCAGTTTTACCGCTCCTTTAAAACAAATTAATGATGTATTGAAATGTAAGAAAGTTTTACTATATTTTACCTTTAAGTTATCAATAAAAATGTGATAACATATTTATAAACTGATATAATTAAAACTGCATGTCATGCGAGGGGCTCCGTTTGCACTAAGACTTGTTAATAAATGGATAGAATAGGAAAGAATATGTTGACATTAACATGAGTTGAATAAATAATTGTGCTGTTCATACTTTGTGTATGTTAGCTATATAAATATTTGTAAATTTGAATAACTATATACCGTATATTAATCAAATATATAAAAATAAAAATAGGATAAAAATGTATATATTATGATGAAAAAACCACTGAGCTACAGGAAGGTTTACCAGGGACCAAATATTTTTATTTCAGTTATAATATCACAATTAACAAAAAACATTTATATTATAAATATAATTAATATATTAAAAATATTAAATATTTTATAGGTATGTTCTGAAAGCTTTAAAAAAGTCTGTCAAGACATTGTAAGATTGTACCTTAAGCCCAACATTGGTATTGAGGAGAATAGTGTTGGTCTTCCGCTCCAGGTATACATATGGCTCTTTAAGAAATGGCAGTGTGACAGACTCATAATCAACCTGATAATAGAGAAAACAGTAATAATCAAGAAACCTAATCTACACTTATGCAAATTACATTCTAATAAAGTAATCAATCCTCTATGGCATCACCTTGACAATCCAATCTTGAAAAAGCTGTACCACAACATCACCGACATACACTGTGACCTCTTTAGTCCAAGAAACTCCCTTCCGACCCCGGTCATCATTGGTCACATGGACACTGGAGGAACGGAACACACATGAAGTTTCAAACATTTAATGCACAATAAATGCAAGATGCTGAATATACAATATACGAATGAAACTCACCTGAAGTCTCCACCCTGACAGTCCTTAGCTAACACATATGTACACGAGCCCTGAAAGTTCACCATCTTGCCATCAAATGTCCGGTAGTGAGGGTCTCCAAACACGATACATGTGGCCGGGCGAGGAATGCAGTGAGGACAACACATTCCAGGAACGACAGCTGGTGTTTCATCCTTCACAAAAACAGAGTCGGTATGATCTAGGTGTTGTTCTCCAGGTAAAAATGTATTTGTGTGTAAACTCACGGAAGCGCAGGTAAGTGCAGGACATCTCTGGATCTTGCAGTGCACGTCTCCAGACACGCAAGTGCAAGACGTGCACTCGTCCACCTCCCAGTGATCATTGTGGCTGTACAGATTTCCCTCATATGTACACGGCGTGCTGGTGTCAATGGTGTAAACCACAGCAACTACATCTGTGCACTCGTAGCAACACTTTCCTGGATTCTTCACTTTAATCGATCCGTCTGGACAATCGAGCAGAGGACACTCTTGCAGGTCACACTCGACATGGCCTTGCTGAAGAGTATATACAGAAGAGATGAACTTGGAATTAATATTGGAATATGAATCAATTGAAGTATTCCGCATTTGAGATTGTTTAGTCTGAAAACATGTGAACTGCGTGGGTTGCTCACATTGCAGATGCAGGTGATACACTCATTCTCTTTGTCCGTCCATCTCCTGCCGTTCGGCACGCGGGTCTTATCACCATCTAAGACACATTCTAAAACACACACACACACACACACACACACACACACACACACACACACACACACACACACACACACACACACACACACACACACACACACACACACACACACACACACACACACACACACACACACACACACACACACACACATATATACAACTTTAAGATGAAGCTAGAGTACATTGTTAAAGTATTTCTGATAGTAAGATGCAGTACCCTCACACACGGGACAGCAGGAATCTGGAGGGGTGTTCTGGTCAGACAAAGGACAGCTGAGGGTCGGACACCCACGATGGATACACGTCCATGTCAAATCCTGTACACGCAAATATACACGCAGACGCACACAGATGAATTCAAATATTTTACTGGAATGTACATAAGTCACGTGTTTATAAAACAGAACTGAATCCTCACCTTGCACTGGCATGTGAAACATGGATCATCCGTGGCCAACACTTCGTTACCAACCAGTGTAGCTGTGCAGTTACTCAAAGGCTCTGAAGATGAAAAAAAAATTAATGTTTAGCTTAAATAGGTACAAAAGACAGTGTTATAAAGTTGTTCTTTTAAAGATTTTCTCACTAGGGCTTTTAAGGCCACTCCTGCTTCTAGACTATTAGACTAAACTGATTTGTCTTCCTATATTAAATTTTTTTCAACTGTCTGTTTTGCTAAATTGTCTATAAAATATAATTTGTTAAAAAATGTGTTAAAAGTGCATTTGTCACTATGCAGCATGTATAAAATGTTGATACTGACGTGCACAGACTGGACAGCAGGTATCAGACTTGCTGTACAGTATATTATGTTTGGGACAGTTCACCAGACTCGGACACTGTTTCCTGTAACAGCGCAGGTGTTGCTCTCCGTCTGGCAGGACCTGTAACACATAAACACACAACTCAAGAAAACCAACATACATACACAAAAGCTGCTGTAATGAGGTGTACCTCACAGGTGCAGATCTGACAGGGATCATCCGATGGTTTGAAACTCTGTCCTGGACTGTACACGTGGCCTTTAAACACGCAGTCTACACAAACAATAATACACAAGTGTATTTACCAAGAAAAACATACAACTTATAAAGTTATCAGTGAGTTTGTAGACTGTGTGTACCTGCACAAACTGGACAGCATTCACCAGGTATGTTGATCTGATTTTGACAGGTGGAGAGACATTGGACCTCAGAGCAGGTGGTCACTCCATCCACACACATACAGGACATGCAGGGTCCACTGGACGCAAACCAGGTACTGCCTTCAGAATGCGGTGTACCGTCCTGAATACAACCTAAGAGAGAAAAAAAAGCAATGTTTAGTGCTTTTGATTTAATTTCAATCATCATATGATCTGTGTCATCTGTACCTCTGCAACGGGGACAGCAGGAGCCTGGATCAATGACTTGGTGCATACATGTTAACTTGGCACACTGAGGTCCAACACAGTTCAACTCACCATCCTAAAAAACACGCACATGCACACTAAGAATGAACATTTATTTATTTGTTGAAGAAGGGCACTTTATCTGATAATGGAGACATGAGCATCATCTTACCACACATGTGCATGTAGAGCAGGGCTCAGTGGGTAGGGTCAAACTCTGTCCTTCCAAATATTTCTGACCTTGTTCATTACACACTGTGGGGTTAAAGGTCAAAGCATGATATGATTAAAGATACAATCCATAGGGCTGAAAAATCCTATAAAAAGTCAAATAAACTACTTCTATAATTACTTTTGGTTAAATAATTTAGTCTAAAAGTATTCATAAATATATTTAAATATATATATATATTTGATCCTATATAAAATGTTTTGAATTAAAACAATTGAGCTCATTTTAGAGAAATAAACTGTTGGATTTGTATCTTTCTTTATTAATATGTTATAAAAAGATTTTTTAGTTAAAAAGCCTATACATTTTTTCAGAAGTAGCGATGGTTTAGTTGATAATGATGAGTAAAAAATAATATTTAAATAATTTAAGGAGAACCTTGTTTGGTGACAAAGCTTCCATTAATTGTATGAGTCCTTAACTACCAATAAATGCCATTAAATCTTCAAAGGTTGCATTAGCAGTTTTATTTTCCTCTTGTTGCTTCGCGTGCTCCTTGAGTCTGTAAGACCCCCGAATTTAGTTCTTGACTCTTTAAGACCTGCCTCCCAGTGTACTCTGATTGGTCATACAGTCTAGTCTACTGTTATTGGTCAACTCAGCTCTCATTAACTGTATCACCACCAGTGAGAAGACGAAATCATCTGAATCCAGTTACTTCTGTTATGAGTCTCTGAAGATACGTTATGGAAGGAACTGGATGACTACAATCCTGGCGTTTGTTGTATTCCAAGACATATGATTTCTAGTAAAAAGGCTCTAACTCGTATTATCGTGAACTTTGGAATAACTTGATAAAACTTCAATAACTTCTGAGCAGTTACACATTCCTCTGGTTCTTTTAGATATAAACTGGTACACTTAAACACACACACACTGACCTCTGCACTGCGGGCAGCACTGTCCTGGTGGGGTGACGGGGTTCCGGCAGTAAAGAGGAGGACAGGTGACAGAAGTACACGTAACAGAGCCAATGTTACACACGCAGCGTCTACAGGGGTCCGAGGGAGAGAAAAACATCTGCATGTTTTCATACCACTGCCCTTCAAACAAACAGTTGTCGCACACCGGACAGCAGTCTCCAGAATGTACCGGATGTGTGCACTGCTGCGGGCACGAGTTCCTGTGACACGACACAGCACCGTTCTGAAAACACACACAACTATTATAAAACCTCAAGGAGTTTTACTTACATACCATGACACTTTATAGATCTCACCTGGCATGTGCAGGTAGAGCAGCGGTCATCGGCTGGGGTGAATGTAGAACCAGTCTCATAGATCTGTCCCAGGTGTTCACAGGTCCCAGAGCACACGGGGCAGCACTCGCCTGGAGGATGCACAGGCTTCCTGCAAGAGACTTCAGGACAGGACACAGGGGTACACGATACACTTCCGTTCTATACACGCGACACAAGCAAAAGTATATGTCAGTACATGCATATGCATATTTGTAATCACTGTACGTTTTTCAGCATCCTGAGATGCTGTGTCGTTATGGCAACAGAGTGTATTGTGTCTATACCAGGCAGGTACAGCTCTGACAGTGATTGCTGGGATCAGGAAAGCGATCTCCGTTTCGGCAGTCATAACCGTTGTAACTGCAGCCTTCACACACTTCACAGGCACAAGGGTCCTGCACAGGGTGAGGGCAGGGAACATTCGGACAGTTCCTGGGGTAACAGCGCACATCACCCCTCTAATTGAAAAACAGGTAGGAATTAGTAAACTTGTGCATGAAATAGGAGGTTCTTCTAATGATGCAGGTGGGATGAATTACAAGGTTTGTACTTACTGAACATGTGCACTCTTCACAGCTTCCTGTGGGCGATGGGAACGTCTCCCCATCCGCATACACTCTTTCTTGATACAGACAGCCTTTGAAATACACAAATATATACTCCGTTTCATGTTTTTCAACCAAAAAGATTTCACACAAAAGTGCACAGCATTACCATCACATGCAGGACAGCACTGGTCCGGCCGAGAGATCGGGTGGCTACACCCTGGGTTTTGACACATCCGCCGGTTGCAGTTGACAAAACCATTGGTGCACACGCAATGGCCACAGGGATGGGCGGGGTCTGAGAACTCCTGACCGTTCTGATATTGCACACCGGCATACATACAGCCTGCATATGCACACAGTACAAACTCAATAAAGGCATTAAAGCTATCATAACTGAATTGAGAGTCCAGAACTAAACTTATATAAACACACACGGACCGTCACAGCGTGGACCCTGCACAGGAAAGGGGCAGTCGGTGTCTAAACAGTGTCTTCTCTCACACCTGACCGTCCCGTCACGACAAACACATGTTGCACAGGGGTCTGACACGTCTTCAAATGTGGCACCATTGGAATGTTCCCTACCGTTATACAAACATCCTGCAGAGTGAATTCAGTGAAAGTTTAAAAGCTAGGAGAGTGCACTGAAAAGTTAAAAAAGTTGAATTTGAAATATCCATTTATAAATGAGAAAACAGACAGAAAGATTAGACAGACGATTACACAGACAGGCATACTATAGGCCCTATATTTAAAAGATGGACAGTAATATAGACAGATACATCCTATTTCAGAGAGACTGATATATAGACACTTGTACCCTTTATTAAAGAAAAGGCGTTTATAGACAATCAGACCCCATTTTTTTTGTTTTATAGGTATATTGTCACTCAGACCCAGAATTAAAGAAAGAGACAGGTATGGACACACTCTGACATTAACTAAAAAAGATAGAGAGATATACACAAAGAAAAACAAACCCTATATCAAAGAAAGAGACTGGTATATAGTACACTCAAACCCTATAGCAAAAGGATCAACCGGAATATAGAAAATAAGACCCTATTTTAAAGATAGAGACAAGTTTATAGACACTAAATCAAAAACATGGGTGTAAAGACAGATAAGCCCTATATCAAAGAGCTCTCGGACATTATATTAAAAAGAGAGACAGGTATATAGACACCCAGAACCTATATAAAAGAGAGAGACAGGCATATAGACATTTAGACTTTCTATCAAAAGAGAGAAAGGGCGTATAGACACTCATACCTTCTATCAAAAAGATAAGACAGGTGTATAGAAAATCAGCCTCTTCTATTATAGAAAGAGACAGGTATATAGACACCCAGACCTTAAATCAAAGAGAGAGCAAGATATATAGACACTCAGACCTTCTATCAAAAAGAGATATCGGTATATAGACAATCCGACTTTTCATCAAAAGAGAGAAAGACGTTTAGGCACTCATACCTTCCATCAAAAAGAGAGACAGGTGTATAGAAACTCAGACTTTTTATCAAAGAGAGAGACAAGTATATAGACAGCCATATCTTAAGTCAATGAGAGAGACAGGTATATAGACACTCAGACAGAAAGACAGACCATTGAAGCCAGAAAACCGATGATAAAGTTGTATAAAGCATCTCACCATCACAAGTGCGACAGCAGTCTTGAATTACAGGGTGGGAACAAACAGCCGAGGGGCAGGGCTTTCGCCTGCAGTTCACTGAACCGTTCATGCAGGAGCATAATTGACAGCTGTCAGTGGGAAAATAGAACTGCTGCATGTTTTCATATAACTCTCCATCAACAATGCATTGAGAAGGGGGCTCTGTAAGAGATGACTCATTAAACTTCACACACAAATAGTGCAAGTACTGTATATATCACAAGGGTAAAAGGTTTATTTAAAGACTGCAAAGTTAAGATCAAATGAGTCACCTGGACACTGGGGGCAGCAGTCTCCAGACTGAAAATACGCATCCACACACGCAACTGCCGGACATCTCTTCATCTGACACTGGACATGTCCATTCTGGAGACCAACTCAAACAAATGAATTGAACACGACACAGATCTGTGTCATTAAGATTGTGTGAAGGGGTAAAAGACTCACAATGCAGTTGCAGGTCCTGCAGCGGTCTGTAGGATGTGGAAATTCCATTCCATTTGCATAAACATTACCTGCATAAGTACAGCCTGCAATAGGAGAAGTTTGTCTGTATTAACCCACTACGTATCGCATTGAATCTATTTAATATTTGAATTTTTGACAAATACAGCAACTAAAGAATTATATAAAAGTTTTTTATTGTTTCCTCACACTTATGTCATTCCAAACCTGTAAGATGTTTGGAAGATTGTTGATAACTAAACCACACTGGACTCTAATGACTTGTATGAACACAAAGCCAATGAAATATTAAAAAAAAAATCCTCTTTATGGTTCCACAGATGATAGAGTCAAATAAAGATTTTGATCGACAAGAGAGTCAATAAATGATGACATTATTTCTATTTTTGGATAATCTATCACTTCAATCTAATATTGCTCATATTCTGTTTCTAGAATCAGATAGGAAAAATATATTTGATATGAAAATATGAGCTTCTCACTCTCACCATTGCAGTTGTTTTGGCAGCATTCTCCTTGGCGAGGATAATGACAGTTTGGTTTTGGGCATTCGTGATTTCCACAGGTCACTTGTCCATCAGTACAAACACAATCTTCACATGGACTCGTAGGGTTTGGGAATATGTCTCCATTTGTAAAGACACGGTTATCATATTCACAGTCTAGAAAAAGAAGAAGATAAAAGAAAAATCTAAAAGTAAATTTTTTTTTATGTTTAAGGATTTTCTTTCATAAAGTGTTGTAGAATTACATCAGGTAATTTTCCTGTATCATGAGAAAAGGTTTGGCACAAAGCAAAATAAAGTTGGGTTGTAAATGTGTACCTGGTAAACAGCGTGGGCAGCACTCTCCATGTGGAGTGTATGGATTAGAACATGTAGGAGGTGGACAGTCAGGCATGGCACATAATACTGTGCCATCCTATAGACACCAAAAGTTATAAATCATAATTTTGTCTTGAGAAAACAACCAAAATTTACAATTCATGTATGTCTGTACCCGACAGGTGCATTGTGCACATTGATCCTCCGGGTCAGTGAAGGTCTGCCCATTTTCATATACCTGCTGTTTATATTGGCACTGTCCACAGGGATCTGGCATAAAACCTGGATAATTATCTTTCTTCCATAAACAATATGAAGTTTTAACTAAAAATGTTTACTTCTTTTACTTTACTTCACCTGGTGGTCTGGTGGGCTCTGGGCAAGGCTGGGGAAGTGGAGCCGGAGTGCAGTCACATGTCACATGACCGCCTACACAAGAACAGGTTCTGCCTGCGTCCATCCATGTGGATCCTTCTTCATACTGAACACCGTTTAAAACACATCCTACAAACAAACAAACAAACAAACAAATGAGACGATGCGAAACGATGTTAGCAGCGAAAGAATGTGTCTACCTCACCTCTACACACCGGACAACAGGAATTAGGATGGGGAAGGATGGGGTTCTCACAAATCAAGGTAGGACATCTTTCATTATGGCATCTCACGTTTCCACCCTGCAACACACACGCACGCACGCACGCACGCACGCACGCACGCACGCACGCACACACACACACACACACACACACACACAGTGTTATTATCTGGTTCAAGCACTGTGATTCTTTTAGCAAATAAGACATCTTCAAATAGTTTTTAAAAAAAATATTTAGTCATTTTGTAATATGAAGGAGTGATGTGAGATACAGTGTGTGTGTGTGTGTGTGTGTGTGTCACCTTGCATGTACAATGCAGACACGGTCCACCACCAGGAGGCCTAAACTCACTTCCGTCTTCATAAACCCTTCCTTCATGTTGACACACTGTAAAGCAGCACAAGATGATTTAAAGAGCCCCTTCGGCCCTTCTCGTCATTTAACATATCCTTTGGTGTGTGTGTGTGTATGTGTATGTATAAAAAATCTGTGAAATCTCATAATCTCACAAATAGGATAAGAGGCAAAGCAACATGGTCATTAATAAGACAAATAATCGAGTCTTTGAAGTTTTAATCACATTTTTGTATGGTTGAGGACTCAAACAATGGAATTAATAATATTTTGATCACTAGAAGATGTTCACTACAGATGTAAAACAGAAACAAGTGATATCTACTGTGACATGAAGGGCAGCATTGGTCATGTTGTTTTACTGGATGCGTGCAGGATAAAGCCGGACATGAGGATTCTCTGGAGTCACACGACACCTGTCCACCCTGACCATCAAACATACATAAACATTTTAATATGAAACTTGTGTTCTGCTGTTTTGTAATCAAGCTGGGTAATTGTGAGCTTGTTGTCTGTTTGATATCGTATTTTATTTAAAAAAGTTTAAATAATGAAATAAAAATAACAGGAATATATATAAAGATAAAGACACACACCAAACACTGACAAGTCACACAATGATCCTGTCTGGAAACAAAGGTTTGACCATCTTCATACACCACACCCTCATGTCTGCACTCCTCACACCTGATGCCAGACACAAGAGATATTAATAAAGCAAATTAAATGTCAAAAAATTAAATAATATCATGGTGAAACATTTATACCGGGCACAACATTCTCCTGTTCTCTGGACTGGATGATGACAGGGTGTGGGTGGACAGCGGTGTGGGATACAGCGAATATTTCCATTCTAAGACGAAAACACCTTATTATTATCAACCAATCCAATACATTTTTATCCAAATCAACTTATCTTGGAAGTGCTTTGGGTATGATTATATAAAGTTAATTGGAGAAAAAACTATTTTATGAATGTATGTCTCTCGAGATACTCATTCCACCAGAACACCAATATGAATTATAAGTGTATATTTTATTTCTTATTGACACGTATTCAAGTTCTGTCGTACCTCACAGTAGCACTCGCCTTCACACTGGGGTCCTGGCATCAGTCTTTCCCCATTTGGGACGTTCACACCATTCACACTACAATCTGTGAGTCAAATAATATAACACTGTATATACTATACACAGATTATGTCACAATTTCTGCTTGAAATTCTTTTATAATCTTTTTAAAACAAATCAACAAACCACCACAGACAGGACAGCATGATCCAGGATAAGAGGCAGGATTCATACAGGAAACTTGACAATTTTCACTCGAACAGTGAACCTGACTCTCCTACAGTCAACGGGAAATGGATATTTGAAGTATTAAATGTATATAATGGTTCTAAAACAGCTATATGATTAAATGACAGATAAGGCTGACCATGCATGTGCAGGTCACGCAGGGGTCATTAAGGTCCTTCCACTGTGTGCCATGAAGATGCCACACATCATCATGGAAACAACCTTATTTCAGAAAACAAAAAATGTTACATTTTAAAGATGAATGACTGTAACTTTGAACTCCTATATTATGTGATTAGATGTAAAAAGCACACACACTTACTCCGACATCTGGGACAGCACTGTCCACCTACAGTCTCCACCAAATTACAGTCAAGTGAAGGACAGGACTCAGCGTTACACACTATATTACCTGCCTAGAATCAATTGAGATATAGGAGACAATTATTGAGATATTTAATAAAGCTATAAAAGTGGTGTTAAAATATGAATAACATTTTAATTTGGGCTGCAGGCTTTGGTAAAAATGAAAACCTGGGCAGCAATTGAGACATTACAGAGATCATATCCTAAACATCATAAGATTTGTTCCAAACCGGTGAACATTTCATCCTTCAGTTGAACCCAAAGGAAGATATTTTGAAGTATTAAAGTAACTACTTATTTTGGGACAGCATTGATCACCATAGTGGAAAATATTATTTTTGTTCTTTTGAACACATAAAATAAGATATTTTTAATAATTTGGACAACAATCACTTTTGGTGCTTTGACTATAAATGTATTTGTTTATACTATGGTAGTAAATGGTTCCCTTAAAATGTTGCTAACTTTCTTCCAAATATCCCCATTTGAGCTCAACAGAACAAAGTAATGTGCACAGATTGGTAACATCTTGACGGCATGTAATTCATGACAGAAATTTTGGGGCACAAGGCTCAATTTGTTTGCATTTCTTTGCCTTTCTTGTCTAGTAAATTCTCCCAAAGCCTGGCCACTGGTTCTAACATTTTATCTCTGTGGTTTGTTTTAATGACTTTACATAGACCTACATTGCAGACACAGTGTTTGCAGGGGTCGTGGGGGATCTGAATGGAGACGCCATCTAGGACAACTTGGCCCTCGAAGCTACAGCGAGAACAATCTCTACAGCAGGAGCCGAAGGGCGGCTTCACTCCATCTTGACACGACTGTGAACACTGATGCACGTCAACACATGCCTGATTCCCACCCTGATACACAAAAACATGCTTTAACCACTAACTGATGAGTAAAACATGTGATAGTTTAATCGGTCTGTGTGTGTGATAAACACCTGACATGTGCAGGTTTGACACCCGTCGACTGTGCTAAAAGAGCCGTTGTAAGGACGACCGTCAATGTCACATGCTATGGATGTGTTAGACATGATTAAAACATTAAGCTATAAACTGATGCAAAAACAAATTCTTTGTGAGTGTATACCCGAGCAGGTTGGGCAGCACTGGCCGGGTCTTCTGTATGGGTTTGGGCATAAAGTTGGCGGACACTGAATGGTTTCACATGATACACGGCTGTTCTGCAAATAAACAGACATGTATGTTTAAATGAGCCTTTCTTATTGGTTTACTACTCTGTAGAGATTTAAGATTTGTATGTGACCCACAGAGCAGGTGCATTGGAGGCAGGGGTTCGATCGGGAAATAAACATATCTCTGTCTTCATAGACGTCACCTTCATGCTCACATCCTGAAAATGAAAACCATTCCATGATGCATTCATTTGGTAACCGCACAGTATCTGGCATCTATACCATGGTACATATCAAAGTAAAAATTTGAATAGGATGTGTTTTGGGTACTTGTTTGGCAGACAGGACAGCATGATCCAGAAATAAAAGAAGTCTCAGTACAAGACACAGATGAGCATGTGATCACATCACACTCCACTCGTCCAGCCTGAAACACACAAAAGAACATAAAAAGCTAAGTAAGATGTCGACAAAAGGACGAAAATCAAAGAGCTTCTGTTTTTATACCTCGCACGTGCATCTCGAGCAGTCGTCTGGGCTGAAGACATCGCCGTTGTTAT
>CM065669.1:10639356-10725734 GCA_033220385.1 Triplophysa yarkandensis | reverse complement strand
TAAAGTAAATAAACACAGACAGTTATCCTTTAAACCTCTAAGGCTATCTAACATTCACACACATTGACTTTCTCTAATGCACGTGTCAGCATAAACATGGAAACAAAGGAGAAGGTTTTTAAGTGTTGCTACAATTAAAATTTTGTACATTTTAGGTTAATTTAAACACATTAAAATTTGTTTCAACACATAAGGACTTTGAAAACAAAAAGTAAAAATAATAATAAACTGAATTTAACTAAATAAGCTATAATAATAAACTGAGTGTAAAATAATTAAGTATGAATGGGTTATAAAAATAAAATTTAAATGGATAATGATTAAACGCGGCCATAATATCACGCAAATACATTGATTAGTAGAATACCCGTGTTTCTCCAGGCTTCTTGACTCTGATTGGTCACATCATTTACAGTTTCCTAGAAACCTCTTCATTTTGTTTCATAAAGGGCATCGCAAACCTAAACAACACAGTATTTTATTATTGATAAATGTGTTTTTCATTTACTGTAGAGTTGCAGTTTTATAGATATGAGGTTTCATTCCGACAGCTTCAGGATATGAGATTATATTAACAAATGAATTGCATGATCCTATAAAGTGTTTTGGATAAATTCCAAAAGGAAAAGCCTTTCAAAGGGTTTGACTGGGACCTTCAATGCCTGAAGATATAAGATCATGATTACTCAATCGTGGTATATCTGAGCAAAAATGACCAGATGGCTGCTTTCATCAGACACATTATATCAGTCTTGTGTTTACGTGTTTGCTTTATCTGGGCTCTTTATAGGATTTGTAAGAAGGTTTAGGAATGTTTTCGATTTTACCTTTAAGTTCCAGCTCACAGTTGGCATAGATTAACGCTATTTGCACATGTTGATGCCTTAAAGGAATAACTGTTTTACATTAGTTTAAAATGTAGGGTTTTTGGTGACTGTAGTGTTCTACAAAAAGCGCAAATTCAATGAATAGCAACGATTGTGTGAGTTTGTAAATACGTCAGCGTAAAATCATAAACAGACAGGTTGATTATGAGTGTTTATTGGTGTCTGACACACAAACACACTTATTTACAGCCGCATTCATATTCTATAATGCATTCTAAAACAGTGACGTAATCCCATTAAACAGCTTTTTTGGCTGGCGGGCAGCGTCGTAGGCCATTATTTTGATGCCATGTGAGAGTTTACCATAGCAACGGATGTTGGTGCAATAACGTGACATTGTAAACGTCAGCCGGACAAGAACGAGGCACAGTTTCCTCTCCTTCAGTTGGAGATTTAGACTGTTTGCTCTTATACTGTAGTTTTTCCAAACCGAAAGAAACAGAATTGAGAATAAATGAGATAACTGGAGAGAGAGAGAGAAAGAGATGTGTGGAAATGGTCTTTGTTAATCCCAGGACATCTGGATTCTATTAGGATGTTGGGGCCGCTAAAATAATGTTTTTCACCTGCAAGCCTTTCTGTGCTATAAATTACCCACCAGCCACTGTGCCTCTCTCTCTCTCTCTCCTCTCTCTCTCTCTCTCCTCTCTCTCTCTCTCTCTCTCTCTCTCTCTCTCTCTCTCTCTCTCTCTCTCTCTCTCTCTCTCTCTCTCTCTCCTCTCTCTCTCTCTCTCTCTCTCTCTCTCTCTATTTTCCTGTTCTTGTCTCGCAGCTCCTCCTTCTCTCCCACATTCCCCCAGGGTGATAAAAAATTCTGTCATCTCTCTCCTCATCTCTCATCATTCTCATCATTACTCCTTTTACACTCCATTCTCGTTCTGAAGGATTTATTCAGCACTCAGTTTCTCTTATTGTGTCTGTCGCAATTTTGATAAAAAGTCGGCTTTGTTCACTGTTAAAAAAAATATGACAGTCAAATATGTGAAATGTAAAAAAAGTTCTGTTCTTACTCCCTCTCTCTGTCCCACACAAACCACATATTTACATACACAAGTGTAGCTATTTAAATTGGGACATACCTTACATTTTTGAATCAGCCATATGTTTTTATAGACTAACTATAATCCTACCCTGATTTTGTTGCTTACCAAACAACCACTGGACACCAACAACTTGAATTATAAAGGCGTAAAACAACTGAGACATTTCTCAAAATATCTTCTCATGTGTTCGACTGAACAGTGAGTCACATACAGATTTTGAGCAGCATGCGGGTGAATAAATGATGACGGACTTTTTAGTCTTTCATCTGTGAATACAAGAAACAGTCAGATGATGACCTCGGATACTATCACCGCTATATGTTGTGTTTAAAACTTATGCACAAACACTTGTAAATTTGGTGGTCAACCTGCCCCATCACCACCAAACCAGGCTGGACCACGAAAAAAGGCATTGCTGGTCATTTTAGCATGGATAGAATAATAAGAAACAATAATGGGTCACCGAACCGCAATATGCGATACTTCCTAAGGCCTCTAAACACTTTTTTTATTATATGCTATCACAACATTGGTCATGTAATACGAGTTAAAGTCAAAGACTTGTGTGAGCTCTCTCTCTTGGACTTTCTAGCTCATGCTTTGGCCTGGCGTCGTTGGCCAGTTCGGGGCCGGCGTTGGGTGCCTGAAGAGGGTTTCCCGGGTTAAAGGGTGGAGGGTCAATGCCTCTTGCAGAGGAACACCAATTAGCCAAATTGGAGCTGACAAGCAACAGCGGATGAAAGGAGCAGAAGATTGGCTAATGAGCGAAGCCGAGCGCTAATGATGAGCGTTTAATTTCAGATCGGGCCCCATTAGGCACCTGTTTACCCAGACTTCACCGGGTCGCAGCTGGGCCTGACAGCAGGGCGAACGTGCCATGCCATGACGGCCGCTTTCCACTGCCATCATCCAAATGCATCTACGGCGAGAAAGCCCTCGACGCGCATTTGTCCCGCTTTTGCACTGACAGGATAATCGAGATCAAATCAACGGCGTGTAAAACATACAACCTCAAAGCACCGGCCTCTGGGACCGACTATTAGAACCATTAGCATAGCTTTACTCACTGGCTAAATCTAGCACGCTAACCTTAAGACTAGCATTAGGCATAAGCGTGATTAGTTTCGACGTAAGAGAAACGAAATTTGCGTGTGTCTGCGTCTGAAGACAAAGAGCGGGTTTATGCATTGGGTTGGCTTGTATGAATGAGGCCGTTGTAAAAGCGACACTCGCTCTGTCAGGGTAACGCATTACCTCATCCTTCTCAAAACGAACTTAATGATTGTCGGTACGATGATGTTAGACAACTAATTCGTGTGGGTGTTTGTGAACAAATGTGTTTGTGAGCACGGCTTTTGGCAAGTGTGTCGTACCCTTTCGTAGAGGAAACAAATGCCCTTGCAGATGTGTATGTTCGATAATTGTGAACATAATTCGTAAAGGTTAAAAAGTATTCATGTGTTGTAGGAGACACACTTGGTTTAAACGGAAACTTCTGTTTGGCCTACACTCTTCTGGCCTACACACTTTGAAACCTGCTTGCTTCTTTTCCAATGAGACACAAGTAGTTATGAAGTTACTTTTGGTGTCCTATCTTATATGACATTTTTTTTTTAATATCTCGTTTATCTTTTTAGTCCTCAATGGTATTCAATTGGAGCCCAACAGTAAGCTTTCTTTATTTTCCTGGCTCTCAGATGTTTCTCTCGAGAGTATTTTTTCATCAATGTCATAAACATTCAGATTGATCAAATCTGTAATCAAAAGTCATTGTAATTGAAGATTTCAACTTTCTTATCAAATTACCCAAATCCTAATTATGTTTCCTCTACATCTATTTGTTTTACACCTTGGTACTCTTAATGAATGTTAAAGGGAAAGTAGACCCAAAATTGAAAGTCCTTTCATTAATTACTCAACCTAAAGTGGTTCTATACTTGAAAAATGTTCTTTCCTCGTTTTGAAGACAAGATACACAAAGAAAGGAATGTTTTGACTGTGTTGGTTCTTATTTTATATTCTGTTTTACCCAAAAGAAGAAATTCAAATTTGGTGGTAGTACCAGTGAGTACCATCTACTTTCTTTAAACATGTTAGTTTGTTGTAACCCTGAAATCTCAGTTCTTCCAAATATCTTTCTTGTATTTAAAAGAATAAAGACATATATTTTGGGTGAGAATGCACATAAAAATGATACATTTCTCCAAACCCTACTTCGGAAAACATCTGAGACCATATTCATACTGAAATCAAACCCAACTGACCACATGAATTGTCATGTCCTATGAAAGAGCAACATCTGAGCAATAATATTTTCCTGTAGGATGTAACCAAAACGAATGTCAACCTCACATGCGTTGCTTTGCATACAAATACATATTTGATCAGGATTATTATACAGATTTCATTTATCTTTAAACAGAACATTGCCAATAAACTAAAAATGTCAGATTGTCCACTTTAAAAATAAATCTCAGTCCCATACACTACAAGCATTTATATGTCGCTAGATTTGATAAAAAAAAACAGTTCATTTTACGGTAACAATAAAACGGCCTTGGAAAGGTTTACCGTGACTTCATTCATTATTTTGTATAAAGTTCATTTTTTGACTCTCGTTCAAGACTTTCAATATAAAAATCCTGAAATAATAATAAAAGTCATCGATGCGTGTATACCCACTGTTAGATATTGTTAATGCACAAATTAAACTAATGAGAGCATGAAACTGTATTTTATTAACCAAAAAACAGCCAGGTGCACAATAGTTCTTGGTGATGTGTGACATTTGTTGGAAACATTCTGGGCAGTTTTGTTATTAAAATATGCAGAAGTTTACAGGCCCACATCCCTCAATATGCGTCCACTGGGTACATAGGCATCATGCCATGATCTCAGTCTCCTCTCCACTCCCATTACAACATCCCATAATTACCTTGAGGATATCTCAGCTTCAGTTCTAAATTTCTTCCTCTTTACCCGTCTGCCAGCTCCTCAGATGTGGATAGAGAAGCATGTCATTAGCTTATTACCGTGGACAGGCCCGAGGAAAGAGTGTCTGCTGGATGACAAGGCTCTCGTCTACTCTCTCTGTTTTTATTTGTCTGATGTCTATAAGGGCATATGCCATTGTCATTCAGTTTTACATGCTCAGATTAAAACTTCTTACTCTTTCTTTTTCTTTCTCTTAGGATGTAATGGGACCCTCTTTCATGTCTGTGTGATGTGGATCCCAACTATTGAGCTATCAAATTCACTCATGCCAGAGGGAAGACTGCTGCACTGTTGCGGTTAATCTGAGTTGTCGTCACTTTTGGTTCCAGGTAGGGTGGTGATGATGGTAATGCGGAGGATGATAGATGAATCTGTAATCCAGGAGGTGCTTTAAACCGTTGGCTGACCATGTAGTTGAATGAAAAAGTCAAACTGTTCCTTTGACGAAACAGTTTAATTTAGGAAAAAGACTATCTATGGTAATTCGAAATACTACTTTCTGATTGGTCAATCGTAATACTCCAAGTTTGTTATACCCAGTACAAGTTCTTTGAGTCATCTTTACCTTGCATATCATTTTCTAACAAATAAATTCATGTAGATATGTGAAAAACTGATTTTTAATAATACAATATAATTGAATAAAATGTCATTATTATGAGGAGCACATCCTTGTTTGAAAATTGTCTCTGTCTAAACGGATAGTTTTAGCCCCCCTAAAATTTACTCTTCCTCATTTCATTTCAGAAATGTTTGACTTTTTTCATCCGCAAAACACATAAGAAGATATTTTGAAGAATGTTGTGAACTGCATTGCTTTTTTGTCCAGTGGAGGGAAGATGCGACTGCTGCTCGGTTACCTATTTTCTTCAAAATATCTACTTCGCAACAAAGTCATACATCTTTGAAATGACAAGAGTGTGGTTAAATGACAGAATTATAATTTTTGGGTGTACTGTCATTTTAAAGATTTGCAAAAACCTGCTATATAGAATATAAGATTAATATAAAACAATAAGAATATCTATTAGAATGACAAAATAAAACTTAAATATAATTCATTTACAATATGTTATATGTGTTATTATATCAATAAAATAATAATTGCAGCGTAATACAACATATGTTGAAATATTTTGCAATACTGTAAAAATCCTTGCTGGGCCTGAATAAGTAGTGCATGATCTGCGTTAACTGTCATCATCTTGGACTAGTACGTTTCTGAAACAACAGGCTGGTTTCCAGTTTAGTCCAACTTATTACCTGTTATATTCCAAATACCAAAATATTCATATCAAGAATTTAATCTGGGTGAAAAGGGAAGAACATCCATACGTTCATTCCTAACACTTAATATGGCTTTGAGGGATGGACAGGAGAATCCCAGATGAGTGAAACACACAAGCTTTCATATGTGCCGTCCGACTGGGTACTCATCATTTTTCAGTCATGATCCGTGGGATTATGGATCGAGGGGGAGGTGATTTCCCCATGTGGGGGTCTAAGATATCAAAGCCGGAAGGGTGTGGGGAGGAGAGGGAAGTGGGGGGGACGATGGCGGCCTTTGTTCCAGCTCCTCCCCAGGATTCCATGAAAAGATCACCAAGCAGCCTGATTCGTCACGGCCTCCAGCTCTCGGCTCTGATTGGTTACGGAGAGCAGGCAGATGTTCCGGCTGCAGCAGGGGGCTTGAAGGATTCCAACACAGCACTCTCACCCCTCACACATGCATATGAAGGCTCGCATACTAACACACCCAGGCACCACAGGACAGTCTCAAACTCGACAAACACACAATCCACAAACGTCTCATATAGGTTCATACAAACTGGCATGCATGGTGCCCTCGCAGTCCTTCTGCAAAATGACTGATGTGGAACCAAACTGATCTCAGCAGTCGAGGATCCATCCGATATTTCAGACATTTTCAAAGGATGTGCATGAAAAAATACATTCCCAAAGCCAGTAAGAACATAAAACTGTATTTTTCAATTTTGTTATACAAGATTTCCTATTTTTATTATGTGCTGAACAGTCAACAAGTCTCCAAAGCCTCAGCATGAAACAAATGGGTCTTATATCATCCTGAAGCGATAATGATTTGAGTTTGATCATTTTTTAAGAGCAGTAAAACATGATGACATGAGAGATGATATCATCTATCAGACTTTATCAGTTGTCAGGCACAATAGCTGTAATTTAAGTGGTACATCACAGGATGTTGAGACTGACCGATCAGAATTATTCCAGCTCGTTTTGAAAATTATGAACCATAATCTCCAATGAAACAAAAAAATATAGGAATTTCCAAGAAAATAAAGTCAATAATATTAAATTATGCATATTCATATATTGAAATAAAAGAATAGATTTAAAAAAGCCCCCATTCAGTGGGTTTTGTGTCCATACAGTAAAAGCGAATGGGGTCTTTTATATATATTGTTTACATATCTTACTTTGTGTTTGCAAAAAAACTAAAAAAACAAAGCCATACAGGTTTGAAATCACAAAAGGGAAAAGGTGGTACAATTTTCATTATGGTGTGACATGTCAAACTTATGGTAGACCTCCTCAAAAAATCACTAACAAAAGAGTAAGTCAAATACATTTTTTATTACAATAAAACTAGAATATTAATGTAAATGAATAATATAAGTTGTTATATAATAAACTTGTGTAAATTAAAGGGATGGTTCACCCAAAATCAGAAAGCGTCAGATCTCTATACATTTCTTTATGATGTTGAACACAGAAAGATGTTTGGAAGAACACTTGTAAACATGTGCTTGTTCTTGTATCCCATTGCCTACCATTGCCTACCCAGATTTTTGTTTTCATGCATTTCACAAAATATCTAATTTGTGTTTAACAGAACAAAAATTAAAATGTAGTTTTTCCTACTGTGGTAGTCAATGGGGTCTAATGGGCCATTCTCACAAACTTCTTTCTCTGTGCTTATAAGAACAAATGAATGTATACATATTTAAAACAACTCAAAGGTGAGTAAATGACATTTTCACTTTTATACTTGGGTGAACTATCACTTTAACATTGGGCTACATCAGATAAAATCATCTATTGAAAGTTAGCATATGGGAAAATATATATCCTTTGCGTATTTGTTTTCATTTTGTAGTTTAATAAACAAAGGGAGACATGGGGTACCCAAAGTTAATACAACATTATTGTTTTAACTCAAAACAAAATTCATGATCCATGAAAAACTTAAAACAAATCCAAGCGAAACAGATTTGACTGCGGTGCATGTCTGCTCCCTCTAGATCTGTCCAACACACGTGTCACTGTCTGTAAATAAGGCTGTTTATCGTCTATTGATAAGTACAAACTTTCTGTCGTGGAAAGCTCATTCGCCTGAGACAGGAACATTACGCAGACGTCTACGACCAGACGTGGGGCAATTTGCTGGGAGAAAATTACAGAAAAGAGTGATACAGGGAAATCTGTGTGATTGTGGTGGGTTTGATTAAAGGCTCAGGTCTAATGGGAAACATGGTCCCACTGGCAGAGAGAGAGAACAGATAGCTTATCTCACCAAATCACCGCTGGTCACTATTTTAAAGCCTTCCTGCCGTGCAATCCTCTTCAGGCCAAAGATGACAGACATCGCTTGGACAAAAAAAAAGGAAGCACTTGGGTTATCACATGCACACCCGTGTGTCTGAAGTCCCACGCCGCTGGCATCGGCTGGCATATCCCACCCGAACACACTCGACTCGGCACACCCACATGCAATGACTCAAAAAAAGACTTTGACCAGAAACATTTGGAGTGCCAACGGGGCTTTTTAAATGAGCGCCTTTGTAGGAATTATACGTCATTTAATAGCATTTGTGTTGTTTTCTTTTTCAAAAGAAAACAGATGTAAGACCGGTTAATAATCAGAACCAGAGGCAGCTGTATATACATTAATATACGGGGAGTTGATGGGTAATACGTCCAAGGTATGTTTATAAACATTACGATTTAGGGTTGAGATTTATATGGATGTTTATTTGAATGAATATTTTAATCATATGGTCAACTGGTTTATATAACATGATGTGCTGTGATAAATAAAGTTATGTGTAGGCATTTTATTAAAATAATAAATATATTAAGAAAATATGTCAGACCATACAACATCCTTTCTCTCTGAATTAAATGATGGTTAAACCAGCCTTAGTTGGTTTGTTGGTCTTAGCTGGTGTCCCTGTCAGGCCAAGCTGGTGTTTTGCTGGTCTGCCTGATAGTCTCCCTATAGACGGTTTTATCAGGCATTCACGTATAGACCAAAGTTCACGTCCAGTTTGTGTTTATTTATCAGTCTGGCTAGTGGCAAGTTCAATATAGAAAAATAGTTTGTTATATTTCTTTTAAATTTAATGTCGGCTCTATCGGGTAAAGTATAGAATGGTGTGCTGGTTAAAAGTGTATCAACAGGGTTGACCACTAACATAGGCCATTGACGAGATTTTTACAGGAATTAACCTGTATCGAAAATAAAAAAAGACAGTGCTATAAAAGATAGTAGTTTAATATACATTAAAATGTATAACATTAAAAGAAAATGTAAAAAAATTCTATTTACGTGTCTATCTGTGTTGCTCAGCTATTTTTGTAAAGGCCCACTTGTGTTCAGTAACCGTGAGCTATCATTACAAATAATGATAATACATATATGAGTCAAATTATCTTTTTCTTTTAATCAAATGTCATGCGTATATTTAAAGTGGTTAAGTTTAGAAGTAGGGATAGAATACATCATTAGCCTAAAAAAGTCAATGAAAGTGTACCGTATTTAATGTCCCGGTCAGCTTCACCAAACAAAATAGATTGTTGCAATTACTTAATATTACCATGTAGATTGTATTCCTATGATTAAATTAATTGTTCTTACATAATTCTCTTGAAATTTGAAGGAAAGTTGTTTTAAACCACTTCTTTGTGTGAAACCATTGCGCATAATAAAAGTACGTTTTTCCAAAAACCCATTTTTCAGTGTAGTTGGGATAGTTGCCATATAACTGTGAGAGCAATAAATAAAAAGAGAGATTTGTCTTAATTGTAATCATACATTATAACCGTAAATAGTAATAATGCACTTATTAATTAATCAACATATATGATTAACGGTTGGTTTTTTGATATGTCTATAATTAGTCAGCCATACTTGTGTGTTTGTAACCATACTTATAAGATGCAACTTTGATATACTATTTATGTGTAGTTTAAGTTTTTGGTGCCTAATTCCTAGTGACGTTCATATGCATGTTAGTGAATGAGACGCTTTGTCTACGCACATTGTAATGAGTGTTTTGGAGGAATGCCATGCAGCTATACGTCCCAGATGAATGTAATGAGCATTGTCGTTTCGTCAGTTCTTAAGGCCCGAGGTCAGAGGTCAATGGTCGTACCGAACAGCGGAGACTTGTCCTATCCATTTAAAATCAACCAACAACACGCACACACTTAAAACCGGACCTTCAAGCCATTTGACCGAGTGGGTACGGCATGCCGTGACAAACCTCCAGATAAGGAAATGAAAGATGGAGAGCAGGAAGAGAAAGAGCAAAGGAAAGATGTTCTGAATGCGGTTATCTCGCCGGGGCTGGCATCCACACATTTCAGAGATAACAAGCCCCAGAGAGCCCGTCCACCTCCTAATGGCACATGACCAGAGCTCCGCCCGGGGTCGCCAGCAATTGAAGTCCGAGCCAGCTATGCACATCTGGCCCTTATTTTATTGGTGTTCAATTTTGCATCGGTATGTGAAGAGGGCAACAAACAAAGCCTCAGTCCCACCCTGATCCCATATTGCTGCTCGATCCCCCCCCCCAAGGCCTAAAATCCATTTTAACTCGCATAGGCCGGGAGCACATTAGTGCGTATAGGACAGAACTCATATTGAAGTAGGATTCCAAAGTAGCCCCCACAGGGTAGATGACAGGGGTTATTTCAAAGAAAAAAGGCAAGGAGGAGTCTTCAAGTCTGAAGAGGATATTAAAAAAATACACAGGAGGGGTAAAAGCACCCCTTCGGCAGAAACAACTTCATACCTTTTCAGAGAGAAAACGTGTTAGGCTGTGTAAAGGTTGAACAGATAGGAGCTTGATAGTGGAATTTAGGAAAAGTTTATATCTAAATCATATGAGTATTACTGGTTGTCACCTGCACATAAAGAGAGAGAGAGAGAGAGAGAGAGAGAGAGAGACCAGAGAGAGAGAGAGAGACCAGAGAGAGAAAGAGACAAGAGAGAGAGAGACCAGAGAGAGACCAGAGAGAGAGAGACCAGAGAGAGACCAGGGAGAGAGACCAGAGAGAGAGAGAGAGAGAGAGAGAGAGAGAGAGAGACCAGAGAGAGACCAGAGAGAGACCAGAGAGAGAGAGAGAGAGAGAGAGAGAGACCAGGGAGAGAGAGAGAGAGAGAGAGAGACCAGAGAGAGACCAGAGAGAGACCAGAGAGAGAGAGAGAGAGAGAGTGAGAGAGAGAGAGAGAGAGAGACATACAATGTACAAGGTACTTAATGAAAACCAACTGGCCGCCTGTCACCATCTATCTATTTCTCTACAGGATGCCGTGTAGTATGAAATAACAGTCCTGCCTTCTCATCCAATCACCACTCAACTCCTTTCCTGCCCTTTGATTTCATTTTTAAAAACATTTTTTACAAGCTAGTGTTTTGTGCCGTACAACAGCTTGCTTTCAGTTTCTTATTGTTCAGGAATGTGAAATATTGTAACCACATCAAATGAGTCTCAAATAAGATGGTGCATTAGTTTTAGATGTGTGATAACATGTTACCCGCGACTCCTGTAGAGACGGATCTGCTTCACACGGAAAGTTCAGCGGTCCTCTCTGTTTTGGTCCTCTCTATGGTATGTGATTATGAGTCACATTGACTTCATCTAACAGCAGATATTGTTCTTCTACTCACAGTTATATTAACTTAATTAAAACGTTACCTTTTAAAAACATATTCATAAAATATTTTTTAGGTTTATATAATAAAAAGTGTTTATTTAAAAAATATATATTTGTAATATGCACCAATATTTTAGGTGACTTCTAATTTAAATATTTGAGTTAATATGATTCATTAGCATTTACACAATCAGTATACATATGGCATATTTACAAAATGTCAAAGCTTTACATTTTAAAATGTTTGTTTTGTTTGATTTTTTGGGGGTGTTCTTTTTGTGTGTTCTGCAGAGGAAATGAGCGTAATTTATGACAGAATTTTCACTTTGAGTTGACTATCCCTTTAACAATAATGCTTATTTTAAGAAATATTCATTTTTCGTAACTCTTACTGAAATACACATAAAACATGACATTGTGAGGTTAAGAAATGAAAATAATGCAGATTCAATGTCTGAAAAGATTGCATCCGTTTTGTCATTTTTACAAATTTCAATATTTGCACAAAAATTATTCAAAATTCATTTTTGGAAATAAAATAAAAATAATATATGAATAATTAGTGAATAGTTAGGCTAATATCGGACTCTTGAAGAGTCTGTATGGTGGTTTGAAATGCATAAGCGCGATACTTCTATATGATGCTTTGTTTCCAGTTTGTAAGCCCATGGTCAACATATACTTCTCTTTTAAAAATGGTACGCCAACATGAAGAGTTAACTCGTGGTTTTATTCTCAACTTTCCTTTTTAAAAGAATCCCAAATGAATTGCCATCCCACCAGGCATCTACACCTCTGGAGTTTCAAGGACTCTCCCTTTCCCTCTGCCAAAGTGTGCTAAATATCCTCTGTAAATCTCTCAGATTACATCACATCTGAGATTATCAGTCAGCCAGCGATCGCGGTGCCACCAGCCGGAATGCTGTAAAGACAGGAAGCCGTGGTAAAGTGATATCATCTGGTGAGATTGCTGAAGAGGAGAGCAGAGGAACGGTACAGAGGTGATACCTTCCTTCCTTCATGCCTCTGTTTCTCACACTTTATCGGGTGAAAGTGGTCTTTTTGGCCGGCTCTGGGCAGGTCTGATCCCCGGGGTCGGATAGCAGGAGAAGATAAGACTGGAAAGACTGGAGCTCTTTCACACTTTTCCCTAGTCGCTACTAATCTACTCCAGCACAGCCAAACCACACAGTCCAATATTAGCTTTTGTGCTGTGAGCAGCCCGGCCTAGCCCAACCAATCGATATAAGTATGTTTGTTTGATATAAACGTGTGAAAAATGGTGGCCTTTACGGGAAACAGTGCAAGCTTTATTTGTGTGACAAGGATTGAGGATTTTGCCATTGCACTACGTTTGACCTGTAGGAAAGTATGCCAATATAAAGTTATTAAGCTCTCGTATAAATGTTGAGTAACAACCAGCCCCTGAGCATAACAAGTGTGCCCAAATGTGGAAATGGAGGAAAATTAGTTAACAACACTGGCCTCCATTATACGAACACAGAATCACATTTCTCAAAATATCTTCTGTTGTGTTTCACATAGGGATGCAAGAATGTATATTTAGGGCACTCCTATCTGAAACTGCATGATCTTACTCTTATATCAGCCGTCACTCTGTGGCCTCCTCTATAATTGCCACCAAACATCTCGCTCTCTCCATTTATTACCCCAACTTCAGAAGGGCTTTCCATTCGTAACCTCTCCAGACTGATTTATTGCTCACCAAGCTAAGATCAGAGAACCGGGTGCTATAGGGCACCCCGGGACACCCCACTAACGCTTCCTGAATGCAAGCTCTCGGCTGGTGCGAGCGGCATGCGGGCCGGGCGGATGCTGAACGTGGTGTAAGTCACAGCTGGGCTCAACATGGCGAGAGGTGTGAACAGTCGGTCCTTAATGAGGGAAGAGGACAAGCGGATCAGAACACAGGTCAGAGGTGGTGGGACTGGGGCCAGAAAGGCTGGCTCTAATACAGGGGAAGTGGATTAGCGGAAAAAGGGAGATTTGTCGGTACTCTTGAGAGAGCCGCTTTGTAAGTGTGGAATGAAGCTTTTGATGAGTATGATGTGGGCCAAAAATGTGAAGCAAGTTCTTAATTTCTCTGCAGCTGGAGCGCAAGCACTCTTAAAAATAAATGTTCCAGAAAGAGTTTTCAAGCCTGAGGCCATGGAAGTATTTTGAAGTTCCTATGCTATACAAGACGTCTTTCTCTTCTGTATACTATTGCTTTAAAGAACACGGAAGGGGTTCGTTTTCAATTCTCTTAACAAATGAACTAATACACCGATCTGAAAAAACGTGTTTTCTTGTGTTGCCAAAGTGACATAAAGTTTGGCCAGTGTTGCATTCTTAAAGATTCAATGCAACTGATCTGATAAAATGGCATCTTGGTTCATCCTTAAAAGCTCTAAGAGTACTATAGCAGCTTTAGATTAAAGCTTGCCAGATCGATAAACTTCCGACACATTAACATGGACCCTCTTATTGCGATTATGATGAGATTTTGACAAACATTGCTATTAAACTATACCTCATGTATACGATTAAGTTCACAGGGCATGCTTGTTTAAATCTAAATTTTCAGTAATTGAAACCATAAGCACAAATTTACATTAACTTCTATTGCATGTACACAAAACATCTATTTTACTTTCAATATCTACTTCTTTTGTGAGGGCTGAAGATAGAAACCCAAAAAAGTTTTTAAATGACGAATGATGATTTTGATTGACTGCAAAACAAAAATTATTGTGAATGCATATGAGGTGCATTAAAAATTGACTGCACAGACACCATGAGTTATCTGAAAGTCTTTGGAGATCACCTTTAGTTTAAGTAATGAATTGCCCTAAAGATGTTCCTCGTCCGTTCCTAAAGGTGAAGTATGCGTGATAACGTAACTTTTCTTTATTTATGAGGGCTGTAAGCAGTTCTTGTGTCCAGATGAGTGGCATGTGTTGTGTCACGGTTAAAGGCTTGGGTTCACAAATCTGGGATGATCAGCAGGGTTGTAAAGGAGATGTTGTTTGGATAGTCACACCCTCAAACACCTAAATTGGGTCATTGGATTCCATTTTTGGATAACAACAGCGTGCTTAGGGTGACACGTCTTCCGAAATGCTTTGAGGTGGTCCGACTTTTTAACAGCGACAGTCATAATCATTTGAGGTTGAAACCTACACTGGTTTTTTGATCAGCAGTGGCTTGACACTTTAAATAAGGAGGGTTAAACATGGATAAAACGGGACAACATTAGAGAAGACATGGCTTTCTGATTTGTGGGTTTCTGTTACCCTTTCACCCGGAATGCTTAGCTTCTTGCTCTGGATCATCTCAATAACTCTGGTCCTCCGACGGCTCCCAGAAGCATCATCAATCTGTCCTATGCTACGATAAGACATCATTCTGTCTCCCGCCGTACCTCGTCTCAATTTCAGACAATTTGTGCTGGAGGTTCACATTTCAAATGTAAAACTGTGCTGGAGGTTCACATTTCAAATGTAAAACTCAGGAAAAAAGGAAAATTCCTTAATCTTAAAGGCATGGTTACCTTATTAAAAAAAGATAGTGTCATGAAAAACTCCCCTCGAGTTGTTTCAAACATTTATAAAATACTTGAATACAAAGAGAGACATTTAGAAGAATGTTAGCAACTGACAGTACTGAGAAACCAAGTAAAAAAAATGTTGGGTGTTTTTTGTTTCGTTGAACACAATGAAGATATTTCGAAGAAAAAACATTTAATTACCTTTTTGCTGTGGAATTTAGTGGTGCCAAAGCAGAAACTATCAATTGCTTCCAAATATCTTCTTTTGTGTTCCACAGTCAGTCATCACATATCGCCATTGCGTCTACGTAGTCATTGTGTAAGTCTTATGTTCTTGTTAAACACACAACTGCTGTTAGGGACGAACGCTAAATTACAGAAATACTACATTCTCACTGTTGCATTGCATCCCGTTGAATTTGGGCATGGTGATGTAAGACACTTTTTGGATGTACCTCAATGTCTCCGTCTGAATGAACTTGTGTTCAGCGGTTACCTGACCTTGCTCGACTGTAGTTTTATGGAGACATTAGTAAAGCGCTGTTTTTAGGGGAGCGGGGTTACTGCTATTTTCTCACTGGGTGGCCTATGAAAGCAAAAGGGTGAGAGAGAAAAAGAAAGCGTGGTTCTGAGGTCCGTGAAATGTGCCTCTGCGGAAAGCTCTCTTTATTTACTTTTAACAGGCCTGTAAACGCACTTTCAATGCCCTGATCCGGACACCGTACACTCAAGGGTCACTCAAGGCTCACGACCTGTGTTTCCAGTCTTGAACGGAGGAGTCCGCTCACTGTACGTCAACCCTGTATTATGCACCTCATATACACAGATATTTGACGAATACAAGGACCATCGTGAGCTTTGTAAGTTGTTTTCCCGTTGACCTCTGTCCTGCGAAACTAATAGAAAACAGAAGCGTCTTCAGACAGTTTCATCTCTCTTTTCTATGGCCGGCTGTCTCTGGATCCACCCCTAGGGAGCTGCAATTTATGCCCAGGGAACAGGCACAAAGAATGGGGCCGAAACAGGCGCGCAGGCCTGGAAGGCTGGAACCGATTGTTCACGGGTTGAGGGGGTTTCTGTGCTAGTGAGGATGAGAGAGAGAGAGGATGGATGAGTCCATCACAGAGAAACTGTGAGAGAGTAAATGGAGATTATTATGAAGACATCAGGCCCGGTTTCTGGTTTCACATCTGTCCAGGATTCCTGTCTCACATCCTGTTGAAGGGAATCTTTCGTCGCCATCATGTCCTAACCTCTCGTCTTACGCTTGCGCTTTAAATCTTATGAGAAAGCAACATGTCTGTGGGGTTATAAGTTTGTATTTTTATAACTTAAGCAAGAAGTATGATTTTAGTGAATGTATTTTAAATTTTATTAACATGTATGTAAAATATAATATTGAAATATAACAAATCAAATATTGGAATATGAATCTTATGATAGAAATCATTCTACTGAAGACTTAATCACAATGAAGTGGAGAATAGATTGATTCAAAACTTTTAATGCTTCTCATGCTGCTGAAATGATCCATAGATGTTTTTAACATAAAACAAAATTGAAGTGCACTAAACAAATGACAACATTTCGGTCCATTACTGATCCAGAAGAACTTCCCTTTTTAACATGTATAACACAACTGAACATTCACAACACAATCAAAACATTAAACCAATATCTTGATTGAATATCACATGTAAGTCAAAAAAAAATGAAATCGTAAGTGCCTATGAACCAGTGCTTACATCTTTCAAAGTGGTCCATCCTCATCATAATTTATCCTGCGTTTGTCATTCACAGGCTCCTACACATGCATTTGCATCTGTTTTCTTACTCAATGCGAAGCTCGCATGTTTGCGTATGTTATTGCTGTCCGAAGTGCCACATATCGTTCCAACCGAAATGCCGAGCAACAGCCCCGCGGCATAACATTGAGTAAACACGCGTGACATTCATTCAGCAGCTGGGAATACTGCTACCAGCGGCGCAGACCAGAGCAACAACCATATTTAATGGGCTAAGAAAACATTTGGTCTCATTCTCTGCCAAGCTGGGTGTGTGCAATGCATGAGAAAATATCTGTTCTTTATGATCATATTCTGATGCGGAGAGATGTTTGGAAACCATATGACTATGATTAAAACATATACGACAATATACGACTATACTACATCAAATTCAATATGAACGTGTGCATTTCTCATCACGTTAACTCAAATCCAACCCCTCCAACCCCATCGGCACGACAGAGGCCCAATGGGAAGCCATTGTTTGTTTAACCACTGTTTTATGGAATACCTAGTGACAGGAAGTTCTTAAAACTGCAGCAGTTACTATTTATATAGTGTCCCTTAAATACTCGTTCAGATCACCCCCCCCTCGCACCCCTACGTTGAGGAATGCACCCATTCACAATCAGGTGGCCATCTTGAAGGCTTGCCCCTCACTTCCTGCTACCATGACGACACCCACCGCCTCAGACGGGCGTGAATGAGAGCCGATAAGCGAGCGTGTGAGCAATAATCCCTTTAACGCAGCTCATTTTCTAAATCTGTTCAACCCATTCAGAGTCACAACCACAACGCCATTGAGCCTCGCCCGTCGCCTTTATTGCTTTTTCATTTGCCGATTGTTGGCTGTCGGACAGCAAGTAAGCGGGTGTCACCTAATTACTTTCTCTAGTGCACTTTAAATGCTACAGTGGCCCTCAGGTAGGGTTCATACAGAGATCAAGAGCAGGTAGAAGTGGTATTTATGTTCAGGGGTATTACAGAGCTCAAAGGCGTCTGATCGGCGTGCTGGGAAGAGGGCGATACTTCAGTCCCGGAGGATTAGATGTTCAATTAGAAGCAGCGGCGTCTGAAATAGAGAGTATTAGCATATGAGTGCGCGTGTGTTTGAAGATGTGATGAGTGCCGTTTCTTTTCAATGACTTGTGTTTTACAAATGAATGAAGGATTATAGAAGTGCTTTTGGATGAGGTTATTAGCATCAGCATTGGCGTAAATTAAAGCTCAATTAAAAATTAAATTAAAGCTGTGAGTGTTTGTGTGTCTTGAGTCACGGATTTTGAATAGATAAAAGTCTGTCATCAATATCTGTGTTCATGCGTAGCATGAATGTATAATGATTTAGTAGATAAAGGGGACCAGGTTCAACGAAAGTTGAGATCCTGTTTAAATTACAGATTGTAATTTCGACTCGTCACTCATCTCCAGGTTATGTCTTAAAGCGGCAGTTCGCTAATGGATAAAAATGACTCACCATTGAGTTTTTCGACTTGTTCGGCCTCAGAACGAAACCTAAGATAATTTTGATGAGGTCCAAGAGCTTTCTCACGCAACGTACACTCAAGGTTTGAAGGCCCATAGACGAGTCGCGGAAACACAACTTTTTGTTCCATTGACTTCCATTTGCATGCCATTGTGGTAGAAACACAAATACCTGTAAAGAACATGTATGTGAACTCTGACCTTCACATCGTATCAAGTGATGACATGTGAGCAATCAGAAATTGATATGCCATAGCGTGACCCTTTGAGTTGAATAATTTCGTACAATACAGCGTAAAAAATAAAGCCATCGATAACTGTGAAAACGCATTGGAATCCATGATGTGTAAATGAAAACTGATAAAGATACAGAACATTTCTTTCATACAGGAACAGCAGAAAGCACATGTGTGTGCACTCTTTCCTGTCCCCTGGGGTGTTTGTGTGTGTGTGCATCCTCGCAGCCGTGCGAGTCAGTTTGCAGTGATGTTCTCAGCCATCCTGCTCTATAAATCATCAGCGCAGCTGAATCTGCGAGAGGCTTAACGGAGATATTACAGAACCCTGTGACGGATCACTCTCTTTACCTGCTTCCTTCCCTCTTATTCCCTCGCTCCGAGATCCTTTTCCAGCTTATCTTTAATGATTCCCTGTATACAATATCCATGTAATGTCCTCGAGGTTTAGACCTGGCTGTGTGTAAAACGTAGACAGTTGCATTCTGGGAAACATCCCGAAAAGGCCGCAATCCTCGTGTGGTTAAAGTTCAGATGGAGTGGAGTGTCTCTGAAGATAAAAACAGGATGAGGGAGTAAATAGAGATGGAGAACGCAGTGACGGTTCTCCAGGGAAACGTGAGGTTCTGTGTGTGTGAATGACTTATGCTGGAGACGAAAAGAATGCATGCACATGTCGATGTGTGTGTGTGTGTGTGTGTGTTTGAGAGAGAGAAGGAAAGAGGGAAAGAACAGACTTTCGAGAGATAAGTGAATAAGTGAGATGTAACATACTGATGAAATTCCCTGAGAGGCCAGAATTGGTTAATACAATCTCGGCACAGTGATGCATAAACCATATGGGTTGAGGATGGGGGGTGTTGGGGGATAGTGGTGTTCAGCTCTCTCTCGCTCACTCTATCCAACACACCTGTCTGTGCTTAAAGATATATGGTGTTCCCGTGAAAGATTGGTTACGTGTGTTGTACAGGAGTAAAGGGAGTTTCTTCAGTGTGCTATGACTTTACGTTCGAACATGTATATGCAATCTTACAATATATAATGTCATAGTTACATGTTATTTTTAAAGTACATGATACACATATATAACAACTAAGGGAAAAAATCAGAAAATAAGATTTTCTGAATAGGGTTTCATTGGATTTGTGTTCATATAATGAAAGTCAATGGAGGCCAATGTTTGGTTACCAATTTTCTTCTTATTCTGCATTCTGCAGAAAAAATTTAAGTCGTAGAGGATTGAAATGACAGGACTCATTGTAATTTTGTGGGAAATGTAAAATGTACACTCTAAAATACTGGTAGAAAATCACTGGTACATTTTCTGTTAACTTTACGGACATTTCCGTTGCAAAGTGTAAAAAACAAGTAAAACAGCTGGAGATAATGAATGCGGAATATTCCTCCATATAAATACAGTACATGGTGCCTTTCTTTTTTATAGTGTTTTACCAGCTGAATAGGTTTTGCTGGCATATTAAATATTTTTTATTTTTATTTTGTCTTATTACTGTATATATTCAACAATAAATCAAGGCATCATTTAAAAAAAAAATTTTTTTAACTTAACATTAAAAATGACATCAAACCAACTTTTTATATAACCCCGTCTTTTTAACCTCTTTTCAATCTTTCACAATCTTAACAATTCCTTATGGATAAAATGATGAACAGTGTTTCACGTGAAAATAAATCAAATTAGAAAACAGTACTAAATCATATTTGACACTTTTTCTTTATTCCTTATCAATGCAAGTTCTCAACTGTAAATGTATTTACATTAAATCAATTAGCTGACGCTTTTCTCCTAAGTATACAGATAACAAATAACCATTTTCTCATTTTGTATAGTGTAAACTCATCAACAAAGAATTCCAATCCAGTACAGCAGGCTTTGACAGTATTCAATAAGCTAACCTTTGGCATTTGAACACACATTCCAGTGTAAGGTTAAGGATCCTCCTGGGTTTGATTTAGCTGTCTACTCTGACCTCTGACCCCTGATGGCACTCCTGCTATCTGTAATGACCTTTTGATAGCGGACGAGAGGAGGAGAGAGACTCCGGACCGGGAGAGCATCACGGCTCCCAAAGGAAAAGTCAACACAGGCCTGTGTTGCTTTACAGCTCGTAAACACTCTGTCGACAGTGATCAGGTCCTGATTACTCCCCCCAACACACAGTAAACGGTAAACAGGCTTGAGCACCTGGATAATCATCACGGATGATTCAGGGGGAGAATTTTAAAGTGCGTGGGGCTTTAGAGGGGAATGTGACTCTTAAGCATTTTATTTTTGGGTCTGTTTGCATGTTGCACTGTGACCCGCTCTGTTCCTTAAACGAAGGTGTGCGAATCTCACGAACAATGTTCATGAATATCCCAAAACTTTTGTGGGCAAAGTGTAAGGACATTGATATGTATGTATTCATTAAAATAACTTAAACATTTTGTAAAAAAACATATAAAAAAACTACATTATTTAAAAATTGATAACTTTTCAAAAACTTTGGTGAAAGTTAGATTTGTTTTTTGCACTTTTGAGAAGAACATATAAGTAATTGAAAAGTTATATTAATATCACAGTGTAAATATTCGAGCTACATTTTTTTTCAAGCAAATACATGAAAATATTTTTGAAGACAATAGGACATCAATACATCATACACAAAAAATTAAATAATAAAAAACAATCAAAAGTAATTATTTAAAAAATAATTATGAAAATATTAATAGTTATAATTATTAAATAGAAATAACCATAATAATATTAAATATTATTTATCATCCATCTGTTTTTTCCTCCTAAAGTTCTGTGTTACTCTCCTGTCAGGTCAACTTATTTGTACAATTTTAGAAAGGGAATCCAGATGTGGTAAAAGTCTCTTAAGTTCCCTCTGATGACATATGACAAATATATTAATTTACGCTTCTTTGCATTTGAAACCAGAATTATTGGGTATATAAAGAATAAACACAATTTGGAGTCAAGGGGAACATTTTCTTCAATTAACTGGTATATCAAATAAAGAATTTATTTCCAAAAAATGACATACATACAATGATAAAGTGTAACGATTATTACTTTGCGCTTTGTCCAGCAGTCTGGAATATTTGTACTCATCCTTTATTCCTTTTATGGTGAACCGACAAGCTGGTATGAGAGAAGCTTACTGAAATACTGCATGGGATACTATTTCCCAGCATGCCTTTGGCTTTTAACACGCTCGCTGCTGGGTCTGACCCCCTCCAAAGCTCTTTTGTATGAAGACCCCGGCTCCCCATGAACTGCCTGCTTTCTGGCCTTTCAAATGCGACTGTGTCAAATCATTCCCCCCTCTCTGACACCCCACCCCATCACTATGTGCCCTCAACACAGCTTCCTCTTCTCACGTGCACACATTGCCCCCCATCAGCCCGAATGCAAAAACGACGAGCGATACAGAGACAATGAACAGGTGGAGGGGGCATCTCTAATATAGGCCTACACCTGTTCTCGTAAGGCGTGGATCATGCTAAAACCTTTGATTTCAGTCCAGGACCTGTTGAATTCATGCAGTCCCATACAGAGTCTTTCGATCCAGTTTAAGACCCACAGAAAGCCTGCTGCTCCTGGCCTACACGGAGCTTTTTTCCTATCAAAATCCCATTCAATAAGACAAAGAGGTCAGTGTGCTGAGGTACAGCGAGGTGAACGCAATGGGAACTGTAGGGCCAAAGGCCACTTATATGGGAAGTTGGTCAAAGAAGAATAAATACTACATTTTTCACAATATCTGATGAAAATGTTGTGATGTTTATCTGTGGCTTTGCAGTGTTTTTCAACGGCATTCCAACACGGTTGCTGGGGTTTCTGAGTGGTCCTGGACGGTTGCTAGGGGCTTACTGGTTGTGTAGAAGGTCCCAAAATATTTCCTCTTAAGTGCCAATCTATGGTATTTTATTTACGTTCACTTAGTAGTTAAAGCACCATCACACATTTATTGACTAACTGCACAAAAAAGTCCTCAGTCAAATCTGTAGCAATAACAGAACTGTAAGAATGTAATTCATTGGAAATATTCTGACATGTGGGACACCAGTAAAAAAAGTGTAACATAATTCCTGCTAAATTTATTTTTCTTCAACTTTAAGTAAACCTGTGAATTCATTCCTTTTCTGTAATTTGAGATTTTATCATATTTAATAAATACCACTGCAAAAAATTATATTTTAAAAATGATTTGTAGGTTCAACTTAAAAAACAACTAATATTTTAGTTATAGTTGAATTAATACAAAATTTCAAGACATCTACACTCAGATTTTTTTGTAAAATAAGGGCATGTACAGTATAAATAGAAATGAATCTGTATTAATTGTTTACAGCTGTTTTACCAACTTTACATTTTGCATCGCAATGAATTATTAAAAGTTAGTTTGCTATACTGAAGTTAAACAAGTTGCTTTATAATCACATTATTGTTTATTTTCAAACTTTATCAATTGCTGAAAGCTTTATTATTTATTATTTCACAGTTTCATATTTCACAGTTTCTTGATAGCAGTTGAAAATCAAAATGCAGAAGGAAATATTGCCGCTGGGCATGATGGCATCCAGATCCTCTCATGCAGAAATGAAAGCAACAGTTGTCAGATAAGAAACCTTTCCACTCCAGCAACTCTCTCCATCTATGCTCTCTCTCTCTCCTCTCAGACCTCGGAGGAATTGGATCACACCTTCCACTGGAACGGGCTGTCGGATCGCAGGCAGCACCTGCTGTACTTCGGCCCGGGTGGGCCGCCCTGTCATAGCCTGGTCCAATGATTACAGCCGAAAAGATGATTATGTTATTTACTCATGGACGTGCACAGAACAGATGACTGCTTCACGAACGAGTCCGGGGTCCAGCGAGTTCGGGCCGTTCCACAGGTTGAACACACACGCTTGCTCTCACGCACATGTAACCTGCCAGCAATCCCCCACACACCTGAGCTTCCCTACATGCACAAACACACAACTCACAAAGTGCAGAGGAAATATTCCCAGCCAAACAACTTACAGCATGTCCATCCAACAACCCTGAAGCCAAAATCAACGTTGGGGTGTAGTTACACAAACAAGGACACAAACACGCATTTACATCAGGACTACAAGAGCAAATTGCATGCAACAGTATGTATATTCTGAATGCTTGACTTACATTTGAATCCCTTTACGGCCATTGCTCTGTCTTTTTTTGTCTCTGGCCTTGTCAATGAATGACTGAGGAATGTGCCCTGTGCAAATATATCACATACTTCCTGAAAACTCCTGCATTGCTGGGGATTATGGAGGTGGACACACAGGGACACCACCTGCCAATCAAACCAACAACTGAAAGAATAATGGTTAAATATAAACTCTTTATAAACTATAATACCTATTTGTTTATAAACATATAAACTATAATAAGAATGGATTTTTGGAAGAAGGATTAAATGAACTACATAGCTAATGGTCTTTAATGGTATTTGTAATTTTGTAATACTTTTTACTGGGGGGAGTAAAAGTGGTGGCCTGGTGGTGCGAGTCTTGGACTCGTGATCCGAAGGTTGCTGGTTCGAGACTGGGAACCAGTGGGAACACCACGACTGAGGTGAGTCCCTTGTGCAAGGTAACCCCCCTGATTCCCCACCTGATTCTCCGGGCACCGCAGCATGGCTGCCAACTGCTCCGGGTGTGTGTGTGTGTGTGTGTGTGTTCACCAACTGTGTGTGTGTATGTGTGTGTGTTCACTTACTGTGTGTGTGTACACTCGGATGGGTTAAATCAGAGCACAATGGAACACCATAATGTCACTTCACTTCATACTTACTGTATGGAGTGCCCATGGATGGACGGACATAGACATAGAGATGGATAAATAAGTAGATAGATAGACGGACGGACGGACAGACAGACGGATAGACAGACAGAAGATAGACATAAAGATGGAAAAATAAGTAGATGGATTGACAGACGGTCGGACTGACAGACCAACCGAAAGGCAGACAGACAGACAGATTTTTTATAGATTGGACTTAAGTTTAGAATACACACACACAGGCACGCACGCAGGCACACACACACAAGCATTGCAAACACACTCACAAATGTTTACTTATCTAAATGAGAACATTCCATTGACTTCTATATATACAAGTTTAGTAGAACCAAACATTAAAGAAAAGTTTTACTATTGGAATAATCATGAAAAGAAAAGCTTTATTTAGGCTGCTATTTAACAGTTGTATATATATATAGTATTTAAAAGTGAGTATTTGCTCAGATTTGTGAGCTTTTGAACACTTTTTGTTGTTCAAACACATGGACATACAAACAGAGGGGTAAACCTGAAAGACTGTACAAATACTACTACTATTCGTACTACCAATACTGGCAGTACTACTAGTATTCCTACTTTTAATACTCAAACTACTAATAATACTAATACTGACACTATTAATACTACTACTAATACTTACATTCCTAACACTACTACTAATACTGACACTACTAACACTACTACTAATACTACTGCCAATAACACTACAAATGCTCATACTACCAATACTACTGCCGATAATACTGCAAATACTCAAACTACTAATACTACTGCCAATAATACTACAAATACTCACACTACCAATACCACTGCTACTAATACTACAAGTACTCACACTACCGACACTACTGCTACTAATACTACAAATATTCACACTACCAATACTACTGCCAATAATACTACGAACACCCACACTACTGCCGATAATACTACAAATACTCACACTGCTAATACTACTGCCAATAATACTACAAATACTCACACTACCAATACTACTGCTACTAATACTACGAATACCCCAACTACTGCCGCTAATACTACAAATACTCGCACTGCTAATACTACCGCTACTAATACTCAAACTACTAATACCACTGCCAATACTACTACAAATACTCACACTACCAATACCACTGCTACTAATACTACAAGTACTCACACTACCGACACTACCGCTACTAATACTACAAGTACTCAAACCACCGACACCACTGCTACTAATACTACAAGTACTCACACTACCGACACTACTGCTACTAATACTACAAATACTCACACTACCGACACTACTGCTACTAATACTACACATACTCACACTACCAATACTACTGCCAATAATCCTACAAATACTCACACTACCAATACTACTGCCAATAATCCTACAAATACTCACACTACCAATACTACTGCCAATAATACTACAAGTACTCACACTACCGACACTACTGCTACTAATACTACAAATACTCACACTACCGACACTACTGCTACTAATAATACAAGCACTCACACTACCGACACCACTGCTACTAATACTACAAATACTCACACTACCGACACTACTGCTACTAATACTACAAATACTCACACTACCAATACCACTGCCAATAATACTACAAATACTCACACTACCAATACTACTGCCAATAATACTACAAATACTCACACTACCAATACCACTGCTACTAATACTACAAATACTCACACTACCAATACTACTGCTACTAATACTACAAATACTCACACTACCAATACTACTGCAAATAATACTACAAATATTCACACTACTGCTACTAATACTACAAATGCTAACACTACCAATACTACTGCCAATAATACTGCAAATACTCACACTACTAATACTACTGCCAATGATACTGCAAATACTCACACCACTAATACTACTGCCAATAATACGGCAAATACTCACACTACTAATACTACTGCCAATAATACTGCAAATACTCACACTACTAATACTACTGCCAATAATACTGCAAATACTCACACTACTAATACTACTGCCAATAATACTGCAAATACTCACACCACCAATACTACTGCCAATAATACAGCAAATACTCACACTACTGCCAATGATACTGCAAATACTCACACTACTGCCAATAATACTACAAATACTCACACTACTGCCAATAATACTACAAATACTCACACTACTGCCAATAATACTACAAATACTCACACTACTGCCAATAATACTACAAATACTCACACTACCAATACCACTATCGCTAATACCACAAATACTCACACTACTGCCAATAATACTACAAATATTCACACTACTTCCAATAATACTGCAAATACTCACACTACCAATACCACTATCACTTATACTACAAATACTCACACTACTGCCAATAATATTACAAATATTCACACTACTGCCAATAATACTGCAAATACTCACACTACCAATACCACTATCACTAATACTACAAATACTCACACTACTGCCAATAATACTACAAATATTCACACTACTGCCAATAATACTGCAAATACTCACACTACCAATACCACTATCGCTAATACTACAAATACTCACACTACTGCCAATAATAGTACAAATATTCACACTGCTGCCAATAATACTGCGAATACTCACACTACCAATGCCACTATCACTAATACTACAAATACTCACACTACTGCCAATAATACTACAAATATTCACACTACAAATACTACTGCTACTAATACTACAAATACTCACACTACTAATACTACTGCCAATACTACTGCAAATACTCGCACTACTAATACTACTGCCAATAATACGGCAAATACTCACACTACTAATACTACCGCCAATAATACTGCAAATACTCACACCACTAATACTACTGCCAATAATACTACAAATACTCACACCACTAATACTACTGCCAATAATACTGCAAATACTCACACTACCGACACTACTGCCAATAATACGGCAAATACTCACACTACCGACACTACTGCCAATAAAACTGCAAATACTCACACTACTAATACTACTGCCAATAATACTGCAAATACTCACACTACTAATACTACTGCCTATAATCCTGCAAATACTCACACTACTAATACTACTGCCAATAATACTGCAAATACTCACACTACCAATACTACTGCCAATAATACTACAAATACTCACACTACCAATACTACTGCTAATAATACTACAAATACTCACACTACTAATACTACTGCCGATAATACTGCAAATACTCACACTACCAATACTACTGCCAATAATACTGCAAATACTCACACTACTTATACTACTGCCGATAATACTGCAAATACTCACACTACTAATACTACTGCCAATAATACTGCAAATACTCACACCACTAATACTACTGCCAATAATACTGCAAATACTCACACTACTAATACTACTGCCAATAAAACTGCAAATACTCACACTACTAATACTACTGCCTATAATCCTGCAAATACTCACACTACTAATACTACTGCCAATAATACTGCAAATACTCACACTACTAATACTACTGCCAATAATACTGCAAATACTCACACTACTAATACTACTGCCAATAATACTGCAAATACTCACACTACTAATACTACTGCCAATAATACTGCAAATACTCACACTACTAATACTACTGCCTATAATCCTGCAAATACTCACACTACTAATACTACTGCCAATAATACAGCAAATACTCACACTGCTAATACTACTGCCAATAATACAGCAAATACTCACACTACTAATACTACTGCCAATAATACAGCAAATACTCACACTGCTAATACTACTGCCAATAATACAGCAAATACTCACACTGCTAATACTACTGCCAATAATACAGCAAATACTCACACTGCTAATACTACTGCCAATAATACAGCAAATACTCACACTACTAATACTACTGCCAATAATACAGCAAATACTCACACTGCTAATACTACTGCCAATAATACAGCAAATACTCACACTGCTAATACTACTGCCAATAATACTGCAAATACTCACACTACTAATACTACTGCCAATAATACTGCAAATACTCACACTACTAATACTACTGCCAATAATACTGCAAATACTCACACTACTAATACTACTGCCAATAATACAGCAAATACTCACACTGCTAATACTACTGCCCATAATACAGCAAATACTCACACTGCTAATACTACTGCCAATAATACTGCAAATACTCACACTGCTAATACTACTGCCAATAATACTGCAAATACTCACACTACTAATACTACTGCCAATAATACTGCAAATACTCACACTACTAATACTACTGCCAATAATACAGCAAATACTCACACTGCTAATACTACTGCCAATAATACTGCAAATACTCACACTACTAATACTACTGCCAATAATACTGCAAATACTCACACTACTAATACTACTGCCAATAATACTGCAAATACTCACACTACTAATACTACTGCCAATAATACAGCAAATACTCACACTACTGCCAATGATACTGCAAATACTCACACTACTAATACTACTGCCAATAATACAGCAAATACTCACACTGCTAATACTACTGCCAATAATACTGCAAATACTCACACTGCTAATACTACTGCCAATAATACTGCAAATACTCACACTACTAATACTACTGCCAATAATACAGCAAATACTCACACTACTGCCAATGATACTGCAAATACTCACACTACTAATACTACTGCCAATAATACAGCAAATACTCACACTGCTAATACTACTGCCAATAATACAGCAAATACTCACACTGCTAATACTACTGCCAATAATACTGCAAATACTCACACTGCTAATACTACTGCCAATAATACAGCAAATACTCACACTACTAATACTACTGCCAATAATACTGCAAATACTCACACTGCTAATACTACTGCCAATAATACAGCAAATACTCACACTACTAATACTACTGCCAATAATACAGCAAATACTCACACTACTAATACTACTGCCAATAATACAGCAAATACTCACACTGCTAATACTACTGCCAATAATACAGCAAATACTCACACTACTAATACTACTGCCAATAATACAGCAAATACTCACACTGCTAATACTACTGCCAATAATACTGCAAATACTCACACTACTAATACTACTGCCAATAATACAGCAAATACTCACACTGCTAATACTACTGCCAATAATACAGCAAATACTCACACTGCTAATACATTTACTGCTGCTGTGGGGCTGGAAAATTCCTTCTCTGACGATCTGCTCAGCAATCTGATCCCCCCCCCTCTCTCTCTCTCTCTCTCTCTCTCTCTGTGTGTGTGTGTGTGTGTGTGTGTGTGTGTGTGTGTGTGTGTGTGTGTGTGTGTGTGTGTGTGTGTGTGTGTGTGTAAGAGAGAGAGAGAGAGAGAGAGAGAGAGAGAGAGAGAGAGAGAGAGAGAGAGAGAGGGGAAAGAGAAGACAGAGCGACACATTCACTCGAGTAGAGTTTACAGACTACAGACCTCGGCGGGATCAGAAGTTTGGATCTGATCTCGGTTCAGCTGTATCGGGACGCGGTGTGTCGTCACTCTCTTCCCGGTGTCGTGCACTTTGTGCCCGTGTGTGATGTAATGGAGGGTCCGGTGCGGATATTTCTAACGGAGAATGAGTTTCAGTTCTAACCCGTCCGTGCTGCTCTTCTGTAAGAGGTAAGAACACACACACACACACACACACACACACACACACACACACACACACACACACACACACACACACACACACACACACACACACACACACACACACACACACACACACACACACACAGATAAACTTTATTCGGATGTTTTGTGTTTAGGAATGCGGGAGGATCTCACTTCTTCCCTCTGACACTTTCAAAAGTTTGTCAAGTTTCAAAACTTTAAAGTTTGAAGTGTGAACGTTCTGGAATACAAGACAAAAGTATTTAAAACAAAAACTTAAGTAGGGAAACAAACACGTGTGTAAAGTGTGTAAACATCACACAGATTCTATAGAGTTTAACTAAAGTATGTAGTGTGCAAGTGTGCAAGTTTTCTCAGAAAATAATTATTCTAATGATCATTTAAATGCAACTTAGAGTTTCTATAAAAGTGGCAACATTAAAGAAAAAGTTTAAATGTGTGAAGTGTTTTGTTATTATTGATAGTGTTTATAGGATTGTGTGTCTTAATAATTGTCTTGTTTTGTATATAAATACCCTGAGCTCCATAATATTATTGTTGTGTTGTTCTCTCTAAAGTTACATTCACTGTGACATGTGTGATTTACTGCTGATGTGTGTTCAGGTTGTGTGTTATTCACATGGTTTATTCATGCAAGCTTGCTTGTATCTCATGATGAAGAACAATCTGTATTGGTACACACAGCTCTTTGAAATGAGATACCTGTGAGACAGAAAGACACATTTTGCTCCAGAACATCATCGACCCCTGGGTGAAAGACAATGAAATGTGATGGAGGCTTTCGAAGAGAAGATTGTCATCCAGATGAGTTATAATGCACAAATAAATACTTGACCTCATGACCTCTGACTTGAATTTGGGATTCGATGATTTTCCTCTTACATCAAAACATCGTGCGAGTCATTGTTTTGGTGGTAAATGTTAAAATTAGTATTTATTTGTTAGATTTGCATACATTTAACTATCATGTGCTGAAATTGCATGAAAAAATTGAAGCCACATAATGATTAGTTTAAATTGTATTTATAACAAATGAAGTGAACGTCAACTTCTACATCAAAACATCGTGCGAGTCATTGTTTTGGTGGTAAATGATAAAATTAGTATTTATTTGTTAGATTTGCATACATTTAACTATCATGTGCTGAAATTGCATGAAAAAATTGAAGCCACATAATGATTAGTTTAAATTGTATTTATAACAAATGAAGTGAACGTCAACTTCTACATCAAAACATCGTGCGAGTCATTGTTTTGGTGGTAAATGTTAAGATTAGTATTTATTTGTAAGATTTGCATACATTTAACTATCATGTGCTGAAATTGCATGAAAAAATTTAAGCCACGTAATAATTAGTTTAAATTGTATTTATAACAAATGAAGTGAACGTCAACTTCCAAAATGCTTTGTGAAATATAATATTTTGATATTCTTAGAGCAGATTTCGGGTTGTATCTCTGTATTGTTCCTCTGGTGGGACGTAATGACTCTTTTGATGAGGTTTTTCTAAAGAAGCGTAAATGGATGCCCACATGTGGCATGTGAGTGTCTTTTGTCCGATCAGAGAGGTTAGGACAACATGACTGCTGGATAACAAAGCCCTCATGCTTTCTGCTCCGGAGCAAAAGAGGCCGAGAGATCGTCTTAAGATACTACAACAAGAAAAGTTTGAAAACGCGCCCGTCAGTAAAGGCAAGTGTATTGAATGGATGTCTGAATGAAGGAATTTTGTTAGGTTTGCATCTTTTTGTATCCAGTACAGTTGGAAGGATGGCAGATGGAGCGGATGAAAGCGTAGGACAGATTTTTATTTTTGTCCGGGCAAGAATGTTGAATTTGGTCACGTATAATTCTGCACGTTTATTCTCACCTGTCGTCGGTTTTGCTCTTCCAAAAGTTCTTATAGAATAAGATATAGCGAGAAAGACAACTGCACTGATGCGTAAGACATGCCCAACATTTTATCACATTATAACAGATGGACGCTACAGTCTTTATACTCTTATACTGCTGTCAGTATGGATAAATTGTTTGGTAAACGTATGCATCGTTGAATGTATATTATTTGTGGTATAGCCTATATTGAAAGTAACTTTTATGTGGCTAGAAACATATACTTATATCATATATGTAGCATGGGAATCTGATTTATTTTAGTGAAATGGTTTGGTTGAATCGTTCACATAGGCTATATTTATCATTTTATTTCATAGAAACATTTTTACAACACCATTGAATTGATTGCATTGAATTGCGTTTAATTATGGTTTGTACAAGTTCATATTCAATTAAATGATTCATTTTAAGGGATGTTTAAAGGGATGTTTGATTCACCCACTTTACAGGCTTGTATCATAGCATCCGTATGTGTTTAAAAGAGGCGCAAAAATGTCATCTTATCCCGTTTCTCTGTACCTTTCATCCTGTAGTGATTCTGTTTATTAAAGTCCCTCATCTCAGGTGAGATCCTTATTTATTTTCATCCTGCCACTGCCATGAAACCCGGATGCCAGTGCTGTTTCAAACACACTTTTCTTACATAGGGGCTACACTTAAAATCTAGACAAGGTAACATTCCACAAAGCTGTCCTGTATATTTACCGAATAAATGACATCAAGACTTTGAGCCGCAGGTGGGCATCTTCAGAGAAGCTCAAAGTCTTTCAATCTGTGTTTTGGCCTGGGGGGAACAAGAAAGTATTTCCTGTTCATTTGTGCCCTTTGAATTTCGTCTTCGGATTACCTATAGGTTTGAGGTCGTGCAGCCCAGCCTTTTCATTTCATTTATTCCTCGTGTATCGTTTTCTTTCTTATCAAGCCATTTAACTTCTCCAATCAGTTGGCTGAATGTTGTGATTTTAAAGTCACGACCCATCCTTGTTCGCTTGCTAATGACGGCATTTCCAAACCATTAAGAGGGCATTGGTTCTCCAAGACAGGCTAGAGCCAAACACTGCAGTGCTATTTAGAGAGCTAGAATAATGTTTGGCCGTTTAGAGAGTTCTGGGTAATGATAAACACATGGGGCTGTTGAAAAGGTATGCTAAGTGGCCAATTTGAATGTAAGCATGTGTAATGATTCGGACCAAGTGATGGCCTTTCCAGTCATTGTGGTGGTCGGTTGTTAGTTTGTTGAATGAGAAGCTCTGCTTTGATCAATACATGGGAAAATATAAACCCCTCTGTAGATGAGATATCAGTCTGAATTGGGGCTATTCAGGCATCTGGGATTTAGAGCACTTAAGATATGTATAGATAGTAGGGACGTAAGGATTCACCGTGAGCCGGCTGGCATGTTTTGAACAAGAAGTTTCGCATTTACTGCAAACTCGTTTGCAGGCGTAATATTGGCGAACAAAATTGTTCGGCCTGGTGTGCACACGCGGGCCACATCAGAAATAACTTCCCTTTTGTGCTAGAATGATCAAAAACACACAAGATTATGCCAGAAAGAACAGTTGTCTAGGAATTTGGCAAGCACATTCTTCAACAAGTTAAAGAATTTTTTTATTTGAATGCGAAGAGTTACATTAAGCTCATCAGACATGAGTTGGACAGCGTTTTTAAATCTGCTGCTGTGATTCCTGTCTTTAATGTTCATTTAAGACCAAATATAAAAGAATTCAATGTGTAGCTGGAATGAAGATTCTTTTCTATTTAATGTGTTTAGCAGTAAAGACCCACGGCACAAACTTTTCATATTTTTTATTTGATATTGTTTAATATTGTTTTGTTATTCAATATAAAAAACATTTTTATTTTAAAATGAAAAGTTTTTTTATCGAGAAATGAATAAATATACTTTAGTAAGTTGTAATGCGTCAACAGATTTAAAAAAAAATTAATCATGATTTGTGACCAATCATATCATGAGATCAGTATCGTGACTCGCATGGTGAGTTGAAAGAAACGTTACATCTCTAAGGGTGATAAGGGTGATTAATCGATGTATACGAGCATGTTTGAGCGGCAGTTTCTTATTGGCACAGTAGACAGAGTTTGACAGCCAGAGAGAAAGAGAATCACCTCTGCCTCCTTCGTCTCAAACATGAAATTGACATGAAAGAAGGTCTATGACTGCGTGGTTTGGGGGCGTCATGATCTTTTATTTCACAACCCAGGGTCAACTTTTCAGATGATAAGCGATGACATGTTGTAGCCCTGTTAAACAAGGCTTTCACACTTACTATTAAAGAGTGTATATCTGCTTAACTTTGTAATATTACTTCCATCATTATAACCCACCAAAGCTGTACAGATTTTTTCATATAAGTTTCGTAAAAGAAAGAGCAACATGAAACATGATATTCCATTTCTAGTTGAACCAAAATGATTGTGAAAATTCAGTATGCCAGGCAAAGTACTTGCAGAACGAACAGGGAAGATGTGCCTGTGCAGTGTGCCAAGCATACATTACAAATTTAATCATTCTGATCCTGATTTAAGAAACCACCAAACCGCATTTCAGATCATTTCTAATAAGCATAGTAGAGTCCTTTCCGGTGTTTTATGCATGGGGTAGTTTTCACGATTGTACGAGCACATACCATAACTGTAGTGATAGAAAGTTAGTACACCACCCAGAATAATTGCCTATAATCCCTGTAGTCTAGATCTCATTAGTTGGGGTTAGCTGACAGCCGCTGTCTTTTTGGAAAGTCACAGGAACAGGATAGGGATTACGGGTTGGCTGCCGAAGCTTTGCTGTGGTTTAGGGCCCTGGTAGTGTTGATGGACACCGGCCAGCGGTTATGCCCAGGGAGTGAAGGGTATATTCAACCCAAGTCGTGTTTTGTTCCAAGCTCACTATGTAACAGAATTTGCTCTTAAAAGATAATCAGCAGTTAAAGTTGATAGACACCACGGCATCTCCCACCGCTCTAGAGACAACAAAAGGAATTTGTTTCTTGTAATTCATGGTCTGTCATCACCCCAGAGAGATAAACCGAAAATGTAGACTCATCCCTTAAAATCTACTCCCTAGTTTTTGCACGTAATTTATCGACACACGTACTACGCAGAAAATTCTCCACCCTTGGCTAACCTTTGAGAAAGTTATCGAAAGATTTCTCTCTCTGGCTTGGTCTTAACATCTTTGTGCAACTGCTGAGAAAGAATTACAGATAGAAACAGGAGCATAGAAAGAAACAAAGTGCTCAGATTTATTGACAGTGTATCATTTAGTGCATCAAAGATGAACTTTGAGTAAGTTTGTCTAACCCGGACAAGCACTTCAATACAAGAAGTTAACTGCGCTTCCCAGCATCCGAAGGAATCACAGCAGCATTAAAATGTGAACCCTAATTGTCAAAACAAACAAACAATCAAAAAGTTTAGTTTGATGCATTGGAAACAGATGTTGCCTGTAAATTAGGGGTGGGCGATCATGCAAAAAAGCATTGGACGATCTTCAAAACGAATATTTGCAATCCAGGATCTGAACGTTACTGAAATTGTTTACATGCACTTCATTAATGGGATTTTTTCCAATAATCAGAGTATGATTTAATTACAGTTACATGATTAAATTGCAGGAATGTTTAATTAGTCTGATTATTTCCTGTATTACACAAATAGAACAATTATATATATATATATATATATATATATATATATATATATATATATATATATATATATAAATATATATTTTTGATTTTTTGGGGGCATAAATTGGAATGTATAAAATGGGCGCTGGTATGTGTCTTATATGTTGTGGTTATTCAGCGCCATGAAAAATATAGTTTAGATGTTAACATTTTCATCAGTATTGTACGCTGTTATTATTTTTCGCATTGTTTCTGAATGCATGTAATAAGCGATTAGTGTTCAGTCATTTATTAAGGTATACTGAATGTTTTCAGAAGCAGGGTAAATCTTTCATAAAATCTATCTCTATAATTACTATGTATAAAATAAAAACACATACCTGATTTAACATGTCATATCACTCTCTTCTTACACCATCTCTTGTCTCTTGTGAGATGCAATTTTGATATCCCTGTATGTTCGTTTCAGTGTATGAAGTTGGTTAACGAATATTTTTTTTAAAACAATAAGTTGGCTTAAATAATGTAGGAGATAATTTCTGCCTCCTCATCATCTTCCTGTTTTCATTCCCTTTTCTTGCTTTCCGAGATTCACCGTCTGTCCGAGATTCACCAGATCCTGTTTTTTCAGCCAAGCCCTGAAAGCATCTTTTATTTTACATCTTTAGTTCAAGCCCAGTTACCACAGCTTTCTATTTCAAATACATCAGTCCGTAAGCAACATCTGACATAGGTTTTCCCTGCAACTCAGCGCCCAAGCCGGGCGACGGATCTGCAAGACTATATTAAGGCAAAAGCGGCCACGGCCAGCTCCCCCCGCTCCTGACAAACAGACATTTGGTTTGGAAGGGCTGCGTAACTTGTGGATTGGAGCCTGAGGCCTTGTGGGTACTACTACTGTGAGGCCTGCGGTTGCGAGTGCCGTTTTGAGCTCGGCGTTGCGGGAAGAGGCAGCCCCTCTGGGGAACCGAGTTAAATGGCCGTTTATAGAGTCTATTTCAACTGCTTGAGGAAACAGGAATCAATTACAGGGTTAGCTTAAAGAAGGTTGTACATTGTTACGCCTCTGACCTATCTCTCTTAAAAGGCCAGGATTAGATCGAGATACAGGATGGGGATTCATAATATTTATGATTCGAGGACAGGCTGGCTTCCTATGTCCAAAAACCACATTGATTGGTGTCCTGAATGACGCTCTTCATAAGATCCGCCATCCAAAACCAATGCTTTTATCCTTTTTATGTAGTAGATGTGCAATATGAATACTGTATAGAAGTTATGTTGTTCTGTTTTAATTCAGGCCTATTCTGATATATCCTTATCCAGTGTGTGCTTATACTTTCAGAACAAGACAACGGCCGGATCCAGGACAGGACTAGGTGTTTAATGATGTAACGCATAGCCAATGTTCAAAAAAGCGTTTATTCAACTCGAACCACAAACTTTCTTTTGTTATTTGCGAGGTGCTGGAAAACACGAACTGCTGGCTTGTTAAAGGCCTACAAGACAAGACGGATAAACATTTAGACAACCTAAATAGATTCAGTCAGAGCCAGTGTTTGGAGTGGATATTTATTTCAGAGTCCTCAAGCTTGTACATACAAGGCGGAAAGCTGGCCTTATGTTTTGGGGTGTTTTCAACACACTTTAAGAGAGTAATTCGGTCTTCTCAGTCTCTTACATCTTGTTTGTTTTTGTTCTTTAAGGCTAATATTTCATACTAGAAGAAAGCAGTGAATAAAGTATTACTGTACTGAATTCATTTCTCAAATTCAAGGGATCATACTGTTGTGTCTTCATTTACTCACCTTTAATTTGTTCCAAACCTGTATAAATTATATTGTTTTCCTGAAAGAATATTTGGAACCATACTGTTCTTGAACACTATTGTTTTAGAAAAATAACCAATTAATGTTGGCCTTAAACATCATCCTCTGAAATATCGTCTACTGAGTTCATCGGAACAAAGACATGTAAGGACAAGGTTTAGAACAACTTGAGGTTGAGTCAATGAGTAGTTGAATTCACTGAATTCCCTGTCCTCATTTCAATAAATTGTTGAATTTTAGCATGGATTCCCCATCTTCATTAGTTGTCAACAACTATTCTGAGCCCCGCTGGCAACCTTATTTTGCCTTCCACAACTGTAGAATCACAGCTTTTCAAATATGCTCCTTCTCTTTAAGTGCTTTTGGTCGGAGGCCAAAGACCTATCGATGGGATACTGAGCAGAACCTGTTGTGTAGTTGTATATCTTACGTAGTTGTCATGGTGATGGTGGAGGTGATGGAACCCAGGAGGGTCAGGGAGGACTGGCTTTGGAGAAGGAGAGCAGGGACTAAAGACATGCTGAGATCAGATTAACTTCTGTTGCGCCTCTGTCCTCTTACAGTTTCCAGTGATATAATGGAGCAATCCCAGCTGCTTAGTTCAACACTCATGGTGGACAAATCTTCAGAGAATATCTAGAGAGAAACGGGGATACGCCGATCATAACAAAGTCCAGATTTTAACCTGTCTTGAGTCTAGAGTTCTCTATTTGCTAGTTCCAAGAAATTGCTCTTCTCTCAAAGTAAGTGCATTTGGAATCTAAAGGCTCAACTTTGACCAAAGTAAATTCCAAACCACCACAACACACACTCATCTCTATCCTCCGCAGCTTGCCGGATGATTCAGGCGCTCTTGGTACAGCCTGCCTATCAACCTTGTATCTCAGCACACCCTCTAGGCAGACAGAACCCCAGTCTCTCCTGTCTCTAGCATTCCTCCTCTCAATTAAAATTACCCTTCCTGTGCATAAACGTCCCCTCGAGGGTTGGAGTAGCAGTGAACTCAGCTGGTGCACCCGCAATGCTGTGGGAGTTGTTAGTTATGTGTGCATTGCGTCAGTTTTGACTGCGGCCTTGTGCAGCGTCGATACCCAGAGATCCGTTTCCACTGTCCGAGACAACCCTATTGAGTTTCAGCCCTCTGCTTAATCCCTGTTGTTGAAAACCTTGGGAAATGGCCCCTTTACCTCTGCACCCCTCCTTTCTTTCACCACCTCCCTTTCCACACCACCTCCTCCCACCGTTCCCAGGCAAACAAGACACCGCAGAACAAACTCCAATTAAGAGGGTTCTTCTGTACTGTACCCGGGCTAAGGGTCTCGCTCCCACCCACTCTCACCAGGCGATCTGTGTGTGCAGTGCTTGTGACTGAGGCCAACATGCCTAGGGCAGGAATTAGCGCTGTCTCCCTGTTATAAGGCCTGGCACTCTTGGGAAGTAGGCGGGTACATCTCTGCTGAGAAACCCTGAGGAGGGGAGAGGAGGGTCGGGGATGTGTGTTCTTGGTAAACAGTGTTTTGTTGGATGTGACTGTCTAATCCCGGTGGCATCTGTTCTCATTTCTTTCTTACGTCCTCCTTTATTTTCTTTCCCGTTAACCACACCACGGCCGCCCCCGGCTGTGCCATGTCACCCTGCGAGCGTCTTATCCCAAGAGCTGCCTGCACTTTGCAGACGCTGATGTTATTTCCTGTCAACAGAGACAGGCTGTGTTTTATTGGCCGGCAGAGGCCGGTCCTGGGAACCAGTATGAAAGTTTAGATATATTGCATCTCTGTGCACTTGCGCGACCACTCATTTTCAAAGCATTAATAGAGGAGTTGAAGGTTAATCCCTGTCTGGCTTCTCTTGGATCTTTGAATGCAGATAGGTAACAGCATTTCCTTCTCCTTTTTTACTATTTTTGATCATAGAGAAACTGCTTAGTACAGACGACTAGTATTTTATTCGGAAGTCCTATCTCCCTGGCCTGAATTTGCCCTCAGTGATGCCACCACCACCACACACTGCCATCCTCCACCCATACCTTCTATTCTCCGCTTTTGTTTCCTGTTCTCTTTCTTATTCTTTCTCTGGGTCTCTATTTGCACATAAAGTCAATATGTTTTATTATTATATGACTGAGAGGATACCAAGTAAGGTTCACACAGTATAAGTTTGTCTGTCAGACATTAGCTGTGGAAACGAGCAGAGGTTTGGCATGGATTCCCCTCCTGATGAAACCGTTCTTTTTCCCTCTCTGGTCCTCCCTTTCTCGCTCGTTCCCACCTCCTGTTGTTCCTGCCTAACTTTTTTATTCTCTCTCACTTTTATGGGCAGTCATTTCCTCAGGCTATTTTTCTTGATCTTATATTTTTGTTACATTTGTAGGAGGGCTGCCACAATAAACCCTCTATATATTTCATATGATTTTTGCACAGTTTGTGAGTGTAATACAGTAAAATTCTATTGCACCCAAACTCCAGAGAAACTCTTGTGCACTCACAATAAGCACAGTAAAAGAACACTATATCATACATGGTTCTAGCATACGGACATCCATAATTCTTTTGTGATTATAAAATATATTAATAACGATGCTGGTGATCCAATAGTGATGTTTTTCAAATGCACATTTTGAGCGCCTCGAACTTAAACTTTAGATTAAGCAGCATTTCCAACGGATCAGAACAAGCTTCGCATTAAAAAACGATCACTCTCTGCATATCGCAACCATCTCGTTTTCAATATGATTTAATAGGTATCGTGCAGCCCTACTTTGTACTGACCCATTTGTTCTCCTTCGCTTCTCTCCCTGTGGAATGTATGGAGTGCGGCTTCTCTGTTGGTGTTTGTGGGGCGAGTGCGGACAGGTTCAGGATACAGAAGTATTAGACTCAACACATGGGTCAGATCAGACTATTGGGAAAGATATTCCTTCACTTTTGCACTCTTCAAGTGGTTTCACACTCCCAGTGTTCCTACTGTTCCCTGGCCTTACTTTTGTTTCTTTTTGTGGTGCACCTCATGTTTTCCTTCTTGACCTTTGTGGTTATTTCCTGCATTTTTTAACGACCATAGCCATTCCTTTCTATTTCAAGTGCTTTCCTTACACAATCTTTTGTCTTGTATTCAAGTTGCATTTTGTGGATTTGGTATGTAGTGCGATGTTCTTTGTTCCCTGCCTGCAGATCTCAGGCCTCCAGTTTTGTTCCAGTTGTGACCTGTTCCGCCAGAGCCCTGTGGGGTCTTTTGATTCTTTGTCCTGTTTACTTTATATGACAGAGATCTTGGCGGAGGGCAGGTGACACTTCAAGCACTGCCTGCAGAAATAGACTTGTCTTTTCTCACTTGCACCGGTTTTATAGAAGTGCAGGTGCCACCTCCTGCCCCCTTTACCCCTAGGGGCTTGTCAGTATGTTTATTTTCCCTTGTGTCATTCCTATAGATCCCTCCTCTGCTTAAAAACGTATATTTTACAGAGGCCCTGCATCACATGGAGGCATGAGGGTATCAGCAGAGGTACTTTGCGCAGCACCTGAAATTATAGGAATGTCTTGGTTCAGCAGAGGATATATTTCGTAGGATGCTTTCTTACATCTCAAGAGAAGAGTTTGTCCTCCTTCCCTGCACTTTGGCAATATCTCAGGTATGACCCCTTGGTAACTCCCTCATTCCAGAGAGAAAACAGAAAGGAAAACAGCTTTTTCTCTGACAGGTGATAAGGTTGTATTTATGAGCTTCAATTGCTTGTGGATTTGCTTTTGGATCAAGCTGTCTGGGAGCCTCTTTTAGAAAAACACTTCGAATGCGTGTGGGTCGTCTGGCCTAAAACACTCAGCCTTCTAAGTGCAAAAACAGAGCGGAAAAGCAGGGAGAGAAAGCCTAGTTTTCCAAAAGTCTGGAAATGTCGCAAATTGGTTGATGATTATAAATTAAAGTCTGCAGAAAGAACTTGGAAAGAACCATGACATGTTGTGTTACGGATGCTCCCTTCAAGCTTTTGAAATAGCGTGACCTCTCAAAAAAACGTCAGTGCCTTCAGCTCACATTCAGCTAGAATTCTCACTAGGGTCACCAAGAGTGTACTGTTGATCCCTAAATAGAGGTAATGTCAGCTTGAAGTAAGAGTTCCTTTCCTTATTGTCTTATGGCCTTGTTCCCCTCAGTCTTTCTTTTGATGTGACCTGTATGATGGAGATCTTAAGTTGGAATAGGGGAGTTTTTCTGCAGTTAGACATGTCTTTACACTCCACCACCCGCTCTGTCGCTCTCTCTTGACATATATCTTTCTTATTGAAGGCTCCAATTCCCTGCTGTCTCTCTAGCCTGCATCTTTTTGGTTGGTGTCTGTCTCTCTCTCTCTCTCTCTCTCTCTCTCTCTCTCTCTCTCTCTCTCTCTCTCTCTCTCTCTCTCTCTCTCTCTCTCTCTCTCTCTCTCTCTCTGATGGAGGACAGTAGATATCCTGCAAAGTGTCTCTCTGCCCTGAACCTGGCATATACAGGCGGATGTCAAAAGAAAGGCGGAGAGATAAAACCCAGGAATGATGCTTGTGTTTCCTCGTCATGCCAGATCTGTTGCAGAGATAGTGAGCGTCGCCGCATCTTTCCATACACTAGATATCTGTAACCGGGGTTATACTCACCCTCCAGTGGTTCTTGCATCACTTTCTCAGACTGAACATGGTACAGCAGTGCCCATGTTAGGTTGTATGTTTCATTCAAGGCTGTTGTTATTGTTGTAATTATATATTATTATCCCGGCAGTGAGAAAGAGATTGTTTCCACTGATGGTATAGGGGTGCTGAATAGGGCTTGTTTGGGCTCGTGGACAAAGAAACACTACCCTTACAGTTCCAGGACCATGCACACACACATATAGTACACACACTCTCAACGTAAAAGCACACAATCACTTTCTCATGCTGAACTCCTTTTTCATAACTTTAGTCCCTGTGTTAAACTCTATCTTAATGTCATGCAGTCATTTTCATTGAAGACACAGTCACATCTTGTCATTCGGGTTTTGAGGGTGACCCCAAAGGGTGGGGACCCGTCTGGCAGACACCCGCTGAAACCCTGCTCTCTGGTGACCCTTGACCTCTAGGGTTAGAGGGGGCGTGAGCAGAACGCTGAGAGAGTTTATTATTTCCTGTGTTTCCTACTTCGTCTTCCTCTGAGTGGTCCCGCGGGGGGCGGGAATGATGTGTATGAATGTCGTTGTGTTTCAAGCACTTTGAGCCTCATTGTGGTTCACATGAAGGATTGATTTTATTCGAATGTATAGCTGTCGCATTTTCTTAAAGTGTTTAAAAGAACACTTGGTTCAAATGTGTCATACTTGTTAGATGCACAGGCAGTATGAAAATGTGTGTCCCGTCACAGATTGTTCAGCTCTAGTTGTCCCACCCAGACATCACCCCTTTAATTTGACCCAGTCGAGTGGCCTGTCCTTTGGACTGATGTTTGGCCGGGCACATAGCCCCATGGCACCCACAGCTTGAATATCACAGCCGGAGAGCCATTGTCCCTCATCCCTGGCCCAAACTCGGCTCACGGACCAGAAGCCTGTGATCAAAGACCCTCCGGATTAACACAGCCCAGATATAGAGGACTGGCGCTAGGGGAGGAACAGGTTCAAAAGCAAAGAGGAATGCTCCTAATTACGTTCTTTCACTCCTTTTTGTGTCTCACCCTTTGGGAGCTCCCCTTGTCTTTCTGTTTAGACGTTTGAGATTGTGTGTGAGTGTGTGAACGCCGTGTGTCGGCTCTTCAGGCTACAGTGAGTCTGTAAGAAAGCAGCGCACTGTATCAGGAGAGTGATATTAAGAGTGGACTGAGGCAGACCGTACGACTGCAGGACATCATAGATGGGCAGCCGTGTAGGGGACACAAGAGGGGGGGGGGGGCTGAGGGGGCGTAGAGGTTCCGACATTCCTGTTTCACTGGTAGGATCCTCTGTGGGAATCGCAGGATCATAGATCAACAGAAAGAAGTTTCTCATTGTGGAAGGTCTGTGTAAGATCAAAGCATGTGTAGTGGGGGCTTGTCATATAGGTTATTGTTTAAGATTAATTGTGGCATGTTAGTTGTTTGTGTTACATTCTCAAAGGCTGTAAGCCAAATCTGTTTTTAGTGTCTGTTGTAAAAATTGTTATATACTACTCACTATTGCATTCTGCTAAAAAGACTAGTGTCAGACTCATCTGATGTTTTCTAGAGATTTATGCCACACTGCTTATGCTTCTGTGCGGTTGCCATGGTGTTGCCATATGTGCGTTAGGATTTCTGAAATATTTGTCTGTCCATTGATATGCAGTTTGTGTTTGGTTTGTCATCACCTTTTTTAAAGTCTAATTACTTTGAAAAGAGAGAACTGTTGGATAGAGCTGTGAAATGAATCATTAATGGTTTTAAATTTCAATTTTGGATTACAACAATTATGAAAACAGAATAATTAAGTTACAACAATGTTTCTATAGAAACATTGATCTATTTTAAAAATTGTCTAACTTAAAAATAATATTTGTTTAAATAACTAATAAAAATAACTTTTCTATTATATTATATCATTTTTATTTCTAAAGTGTATTAAAAATTTATTGTTTTGTTTATTTGTTATTAAATCCGTTGTTTAACAATTTCTTGATTCTTATTTATTTATTAAATTATACTCATGTTTCCAAAATCAGTTGGGTATTCATGCTAAATAATCGTTTTCAGATTTTCAGATTTCAGATTATTCAGAAAAATAATCTGATCATAATTCATGTCACAATCGAACGGCTCTACTGTATGCTAAACTTAAAGGAGGGGTATCACACCGCTTCATACGTTATACATGTTGTCATGTTCAATGTGGTCCATTTATTAAAAACAGACTTATTTCTGTGCTTGATACACTCCCCCCAAACAGCGAAACGCTTCGGAAAGGTACTTTCAAATATTCAACCTATTACTATCACAAGGTAACAAGTTATATATTTGCCATTCGTCTGTAAAATCCTGCCCATGGACCAATCAGAGATTGTGGAAGAGCACGACCATCAGCGTGTATATTCCAAGACAAGTTTGAGATTATATTTGGATCTTGATGTGTATTGAACAACACATCATGTTGTTCGACAAATAATAGCAATAATTGTCATAAACAAAAATTAAATATCTATATCTTTGGCTTTAATAGAATGTTGTGATGCAGTATGTTTAAGTGGTTGTGGTCTTCAAACATTTTAATATTTGTTTTTCATTTTTAGGAAAAATGAGTTTGTTGGTTTTGTTAATTTATGCAGACAAAAGAAGAATAGCAGAACAAAAACATTAAACAATTTAAGAAATACTTAACATTCTTGACATGATGATTCTTAACACCACAAGACATGGCAAATTCATCGAGATTATTTTAAACACTAAAATAATCCTTAATGTTTAATTCAGTTGAGTATTTTTAAAATACAATACATTATAAAAAATACAGCATGTTTAGACATAACAGACATGTTTACTTGCTATGTTTTGTGTAACATGAATCAACTTTACTTGTTCGCGAATCACGTTTGGCTTTTAAAAATATAATGTTTGCAATGCTTTTAACATATCTTTTGTGTGTGTGTTTCAGGTGTGGAGTGTGTGTAAAGGGGGTGTATGTAAGACCCCTTGTTAGCGCACCAAGGTGAAATATCGTCATGGAGGACAGCGGCCTGAGATTACTGTCTGCTGTTCTGTGTGTTTGTCAAACCCTGCTCTTAAACTGCCCGTGTGAGTAACACATAAACATCAGACAGACCTGATGTCTTTATGATTCCTTTAACTTTCATAAACGTAGCGATTCATGAGATTGTGGATATATTATGTATATTCATATTTGACCCCTCTCTCTCTTTTCAGCTGTTCTGTGTCTCTCTTTCCGTGTGGAGCCTCTATCTGTGATACAGAAGCAGGGAAGTATAGTTCAACTGCGATGCACAGCGCGTCCCGCCACCGCCAGACTCACCTGGCTATTCCAGGGCCGACCCTTAGACCCCGTCCTCCAACCCGGTGTGGAAATCACCCCAGGGTCCCTCTCACTGCCATCCCTCCAACCAGCACTCGCGGGCTCCTACCAGTGCATCGCTCAGTCTGAGACGGGGTCTATCGTGAGCCGGCACGCACGGGTCATTATTGCAGGTAAGAATATGAATGGCATAAGAATGGCATTCTGACTCATATACGGTCAGTACAGCCGGTAGAGCGCTCCTATAAGACTGTGCTTCAAAGAGACTTCTGGAGAAGAAAGACAGGAAGTATCCGAAAGCAGATTTCTCGAGCCATTAACGCTGAGAGAATAGGCGACCGTTGAAGGGTGTTGGAAGGGAAGGAAATATTTCCTTCTTTTCAGACTGGCACTTATCCAGAAACCTTCACCAGTATCCTTAATGAGCCCGGAGGCTTCCTGTGCCGTACTGAGGCATGATGCCGGGAAGGACGCCTTATCGAAGCAACCCCCAAGGGTCCGCCCGGGACCCGATCAGGGCTGCAGATAAGGCTGAATTATTCGGCAGAAAGCTTATGTTCATTGCCAGTCACCATCCAATATAAACACCTCTTTGACTGAAGGTCTTTGTGTGAAGTGTTGCTGTTATGGATGAATATACTTGTGTTTTACACAGCACTCTTAAATATTTATTCGATTTCTTATTCTGCGGTCCATAATGGCCACTTAACTGAATATTTTACTATTGTCCCAGTCAACTGATTTCCTAAAGCTGTTCAAGTTCAAATTGATATCATTCTACAATCCATACATTTTTATAAAAAAAAATACATTGTGTATTTCGTTCAGTATGTAATATTTAGGAAAATGTAAAGTCAACTGGTCAAAAATAAATAAAAAGTTTCATTATGTGTTGAGATGAAAGTTTAAAATGAAAATCATTCAAGCGTAAAAAAAAGTTTAAGCACTTACTGAAAAACGGTGAAAACATCTAAAATATATAGTTTTCTCAGATAAGGTTTATAAATGTTTGCATTGTGGTAAAAGTCTACAGGCATTTAGCTTGAACTGAGCCAAATCTATAGAAAAGGGAAACAAAAATGGAATTCAAACCTACAACATTTGCATTGTTAATGCATAAAGGCATATTTCAATCTTAAAGAAATTGTATCATCATTTCCTCAACCTCTTATCACCTCTTGTGAAAACATGAATGAGTTTCCACAGGACAAAAAAAATATTTTAAGAATCGGTGTAACTGGAATACATTCACTTGAATTCGTGTTGCGTGTTGAGTGACATTAGTGTTTGGTTAGAAACTTCATTAAAATATTGTCTTTTATATGTGATGCAGAAAAAGAAAGCCACACAGAAATAGTCTCAAAACCTTCAGTCTGCTTTTGATTTTGAATGAAGCTTGTTAAACATCTGTCCCATTTGTCCTTTCAGGGATCCAAGAGTTCGCAGAGACCCATCGGCGGTCAGTAACGGTTAACAAAGGAAACACTGCCGTCATCGAGTGCACCCTTCCTCACAGCAATCCACCCGCTCTCCCACGCTACCGGATACGTGGAAAATGGCTCGAGCAGTCTTCAGGTACAGACAAGATACACATGCCAAACCCTCAAGTAATACATGACGATACAATGGAAGGTTCAGAGAGTAAATTTCATTTGCTTGTTTTCAGATGAGTATTTAATTCTGCCCTCTGGGAACCTTCACATCAGCTCTGTGTCTGTGGAGCATCAGGGCATGTACAAGTGTGGCGCTTATAATCCTCTTACCAGAGAGACTCAAGTTGAGGCCCATGGCACTAAACTTATAGTCAAAGGTGGGTGCAGCACACTCGAGTCATGAACTTTAATTCTGCTTATCACACTTCTCAAAACGTTACCAAACTAAGAAAATCCTTCCTCCATGTAGATGCTGAAGGTCCTTCACCTATAAGGATGGTCTATCCCGTCACACTTCAAAATCTGACAGTGGAACAGTCCGTATCCGTGACTCTCGAGTGTGTCATATTAGGTGGACCTTCCTCAAAGGTCAGATGGACTAAAGATGGGGCGGAGCTTACAATGAGCTCCAAGCGGATGTTGTTGCATAGCAACCTGGTGTTGAATGACATTCAGCAGAGTGATAGAGGACATTATTGCTGCTCTGGACAGACTGACCATGGGGATGTGGTCAGTATCAACTATACTGTGAATGTGCTTGGTAAGCAAATTATAATCATCTATTACAATCTATAGTAAGGTGTTTAATTGATTTGTGTTCATAGCTGTAATGAGTCACCTTAAATGATCTTCACAGAGAATGTGAGCATCCTGCAAGGTCTGTCAGACCAGGCTGTCACTGAGGGTTCCTCTGTGAGATTTACATGCACGGCCAATGGATACCCCAGCCCTAACATCACATGGTTCCTCAATTCCACCCCTCTGTCTTCCTCACCCCGCCTCCGAATCACTGGCTCGTCCCTGCGTATATCTTCTGTAGCTGCTCAAGATCTGGGAATCTATCAGTGTCTCATCGACAATGGGATTAGCTCTGCCCAATCAGCAGGCAGGCTCAGTTTCCAGTTGGGTAAGACAACATTGGCATTAAAGCTCTGCACTCTTAACTTTTCAAATCTGTATGACTCCAAAAACAGCCGGTCCCCATTGATTAAGATTGTTTAGATACAAAACCAATGCAAATCAATAGGAACTAAACGTTTTACTTTTACCAACATTTTTCAAAATACCTTCTTTTATGTTCTGCAGAAGGAAGGTCATGCCAGCATTCAATGATGACAAAATTGTAATTGTAATTCTTTATAAGATTAGTCATATACCTATTTGGTCTGTTTTTCCAAAAGAAATGCCTTTCGATTTAAACCTGCATGTGTGTCATCAGAGAATCCAAGTCGAAGGCCCGTTGCAGGGCGACGACAGTATATTCATCCAGCAGGGCAGAGAGTTTAGAAGTTTAGCCTGAAGAAGGGGGTTGTCAGGGTTTTTTTGGCTGGCAATGAGAAGGCTATGAGTGTGAGCTTTGTGCGTGCTGTTGGGGATAAGCTCTTGGACAGCGGAATGTAAGGAGTAACTACACAAGGTTATGACGAGAACCAGACCACCCAGCTGTCAACATCACACACAACTAGCTCCATAATTATTAATACACATCACACACACACACACAGAGAGAGAGACACTCAGCCTCCCGCCCTCCTTCAAGGCTATTCCTCAGCCTTGCTTTGGGTCTCCGAACGTGATTGATAAGCCTGGAGATATGCAGACTTCACAATAGATAAAACGTGACGGAGGTCTTTTCCAAACGTTGGCTTGCGTCACTTTTTTCCTGGCCCGGCTACAAGGGTGATTTATTTTACGCTGATAAAATGCAGGTCAGTTTAATAGCAGTGTTGTTTATGTTAAACGCGAAGATCGGAGATGTGATCTGTCGGCTGCTGGAGAAAAAAACAACATGATGTGATCAGCTCTGGGCCTGAGAAAACACATCATGGATTTAATGCTTGAGATTTTGAGAGTAAAGGTCATTGCAAACTCGGTTACACTTTTTGTTCAAATCAAATCACATTCTGTGCCTTTATCATGTACAGAATTTTTTTTATTGAAATATACACGCTTAAAGACACAGCCACGGGCTTATTCATATTAATAAAAAAAATACTCTAAGGACTTATTATTAATATTATTAATCGATAATTTCAATCCGCATTTTATCGGTCAAAACTTTTTATTCCTATGAATACAAAATAAACCCTTAGTATTTCGAATATGTTACATATAATATCTACTAAATAATGGAAATGGCCACAAGCACTAATACACATAGACTATGAAGACTACTAAGACAATTTGGCATTTTATTGGCTTCTTTATTTAGGTGAGAACTCCAAGCCCACAATCCTTCTGCCTCCTGAGAGCGGCGTCTACGCTGAGGGCGACTCGGTTACTCTCACTTGTAATGCTAGTGGACAGCCACTTCCTGTTATTCGCTGGTACAACTCCGCCGGTCCCATCGCCACCCATCCTGCTCTCCTGCTACAGCCCCCCCAGTCCGCTGGTGACAACCCCACCCACCTCGCCATGTCCCGACCCGGGAGCAGCACACTGTTCATCCAGTCTGTGACTGCGGGCCATGCTGACCGATACATCTGTGAGGCCTCCAATGAGGTCGGCTCTGTTCAGTCCGAGGCGTTCCTTACAGTGGGTGAGTTTAGATGATATAGAGCCAGACTGTTCTTCTCTTACTCACTCTCTGTTTCTCTGCCTCTCCTTTGTAATGTTAATAAAATTCATTAATGATTAAATGTAATGGCACATTGGGAACAGGGCCCATGTGAGTCACAGAGCAAAAAGAGAGAGAATTTTACAGAGGCTGGAGGGTTTACTTTATTTTTTGTACTGTGCTTTTATAAGCAGTGTTTGTGAAGTCAAGCATCACTTTTATGATTGTTCATAAGTAGGTTATGGTTTATAAATCCCCAACTAGAACAAAAGTAAGTGACATAACGCTCATCGACTTGCTTTGAAAGAGACTTGAGTGATAAAAGACTCAGCAACTGTATAGCAACACCTTAGTAACCTCATATTGATGTCCTAGAACACCCAGATAACCCTAGCAAATTTATAGCAAAACCCTAGTAACCACATAGCAATGTGCTAAAACATTTAGAACAATAAGGCAACTGTATAGCAACACATTAGTAGCTGCAAATCAACACCCGGGACACCCTAGCAACCACATAGCAATGTGCTGAAACACTCATAACACTTTGACAACTCTATAGCAACACCCTAGTAACCCCACAAGAGTGTCAAAGCACCAATAACACTGTGACTACTCTAAAGCACCTCTGTTTTAACAACTTAATTTGCCAACACCCTAGCAACCGTGGCACTACCTAAGCAGCCGTATACCATGTGCTTGACCACTCAAGACTACCCTAGCAACCACAATCAATTTGCTAAAACAACTGTAAAGCAACACCACACAGCAGTGTGCAAAAACACGCAGAACATTTGTGCAACTGTATACCAACCACACATAAATGTTCAATAAGACTAAGAACACCTTAGCAATACCCTGCCAACCGGGTAAGTTTTGCACAAGTAAGAATCCAGCGTTAGCAGGAATTATTTTAAATGCCAGGTGTAGGTTCATGGTTTACTCATCAGGCTTCTAGACATCACACTGAGATTGAAACACACAGACACGCAGAGAGAAGCTGTGGAGGCACAGGACTGCGGAGTCGGTATCTGAGCTGGTGTAGGGCTCTGATTCTCTCTGGTATTTTAATGGCCGATGGGTGGAATGTGCGGCGGCTGGCGGAGGGCCCAGTTTGAGCTCTAGTGTTACTGGCTCTGGGGCTGTTTGTTTTGTAAGGTAAACCAGTGCCACATACACAGAAACAGAATGAGAATCAGAGACCCCAGGAACCAGCAACAGACCTCACCTCTCAAACAAACGATGTTCATTTGTTTAGTTCGGTTTAGTCATTTGGTGACTTTGCTTTGGTGGGGTTACTGTACAGGCAGTGCAGCATGAACAGTTTCTCACATGAATGCATTCACATGTAAGGACATTTATAGTGTTATATTTTAAAACTCAAGTATGGTCAAGCCCAAGCTTGCACATTGCGAGTACTAAAGTTTAAAGTATTGAGATCACTTAAACTAAATAGAAGACAGGTTAGTTACGACGTGTTGTTTTTAATTAAGTATCAAATATTATAAATAAACGATATAAAATAAAAACAACAACTGCAGAAGCTCTGGTTTATCTATATGTTATGCGGTTGCTAGGGGTTGGCTTTTTCAAAGTCACAATATTTATAAGGAACAGAATATTACAGAAAATGGAAGTTGATGAATTGGCATTAACAAATTGCGCACAAAAGTGAAAAACAAGATTATAGTCGTTTTGTAGCAAAAGCAACATCATAAATCATTTTAATATTTCATTGTGAGCAGTAATAACAGAAACAGCTATTTTAAGTTTCATAACCAAACCTCTTTTTTATCTGATAGACCCCAGGTCTAGTTCAGTGTCTGGAGTTGCCGTGGAGACGCATCCGTCCGTCCATCCTATCCAGAGTGATGAGAGTGATGAACTATTCCTGTCTCTGGGAGAGAAGAGACTGGGAGACACAATAGGATCGCCCGCTGAGCGCGTCAAACCTGACAAACCTACACCCGAAGCACCCATCATCACCAGCCCACCCCAAACACACAAACCCAACATGTATGACCTGGAATGGCGAGCTGGCAGAGACTGGGGCATTCCAATTAATGCCTACTTTGTGAAATATCGCAAGGTAAGGGATTGAATTATGCCCTTTAGAGTTGTATTAGAAAACTTTGCTCATTTAAGTCTGGAGCAGAGTTATCGTCGTTTCATTTTATTGTGGTTATGTTTTTGATTAATTATGTGTAGTTTAGAGCTATTTTATGTGTATTTGCGTTTCTATTTCTATTTACTTATTTGTATAAACCTTAATAATTGGAATTTAACTTATTTTAGGTTTTGCTTTTTAAAATGGCCTAAACCAATCATAATTTAGTTCAATAATATTTATGCTAATATTTTATTGTATTTCATCCGACAGTTAGTCGTTTTTATGTTAATCGTCCAATATTCTAATCAGCATCAAGACCACAAATATTCTGTATCATAATCTGTTTTTAGTTACACAGAACAAATCCTTTCTCGTCGACATTTTAAATCAACTTTTGCATTACTCTGCGTTCCCTAAACATGCCCTCTATCTAGACGGCTTGCTTAGTTTAGGTTCTGCTTTGTCAAGAACAACTCTTGCGTTCTACTTACTCCTTTTTTTCCCATGGCGCGAGTAATCAGGTCAGATTTACAGTTATTAGATTTAAGAATGAGCACATGCTCATAACAACACCCAGTGCCGTACTGTAAAACCACACAATTCAGCAGCCTCTGCCAACTGCGAATATTTCGGTTAGAAGTCGGTCATTTCCTCTTTAAAAGCCCATGTTTTCTTCAATAATAAGCTCCCTCGGCTAATAAAACCACTCTGGGTCTGTCAAGATCACATTGGCAGTTTGTCACGTTGGCTCAGGAAGAAGTGACACAGCTTGTTGTCAGGAATAGTTGAGTAGGTTGATGTTTTGTCATGATGTAGAGTAGGAGACCGAAAGAAAGACAGTCACTGTTCCTAGTTGGACTATACACAAAGTCCCGACGAAGTCGAAGCCTCCGTGTGCTGAGATCATGACATTTATGGTTACGCTAGATTTTCCCCTCACTGTCTTTCCTTTCCATAGGTGGATGACATGGGGAACGTGGTGGGTAGCTGGCATACGGTTCGAGTGCCCGGCAGTGAAAAGTCTCTGCCCTTGTCCGATCTGGAGCCGTCCAGCTTGTATGAAGTTCTGATGGTGGCCCGAAGCGCTGCAGGGGAGGGTCAGCCGGCAATGTTCACCTTCCGCACTGGAAAGGGTGAGAACTGTCATTAAAGCACTTTTTGTCTTTGCCACATATTGCGTAAGAGGTGCGCTCATGGTTTGAAATCGGTAAACGGCAAAGAAACCATCATAATGTTTTCCATGTGAGTACAGCGTGAGGAGCAACAGCTTCAGAACGTGTGCCAAAACTCAATCCACAGTGGCTATATAAACTCCATTATGGATTATATCATAATCTCTCTCTCTCTCTCTCTCTCTCTCTCTCTCTCTCTCTCTCTCTCTCTCTCTCTCTCTCTCTCTCTCTCTCTCTCTCACACAGAGAGGAGCTCTCCAAACAAGAACCCCTCCAAGGCTCCGTTTGTGTCCCTTCCAGAGAAAGTGCCGGAAGATAAAACCACTAACACCTATTTTGGAGTTGTCATACATGACAGAGGTATGAGGAGATCCTGTGAGGGCCTTTGCTCTTGTTCCTAATCAATGTCATCTAAGAAAGTGTTTTGGAAAATTGTGAAGTGGGAATGTTATTGCGGTTGTATGGCAAAATGTCCATCCCAACATTTCTCAATAAAAACTCCTTTTAATATGCACATATGCATTTCAATTCCAAAAGGGCTTGTGCCCGCTCTCATATGCCCTGTAAATGTAGTGTTTTCTCTTTCTGTCTTCCTCTGCTTGCGTCTCTGTATTTATGGCTCAGAGCCCATTCAGTAAGTACTCAATTGACCCTGGCATGCAGTTGGTTTTGTGTGTCTATATGTTTACATTTTGTGTCTTTGCTGGTTTTTAGATGTCGAGGCTTAAATTGGCGTGATTGCCGCTGTACATTATAGGAAAATAAAACAATCTGAGTTGTGTAACTGTTCTCTTTTAGGAACATCAAACGTAAAGGTTTGATAACTTGGCATAGTGCGTAGTGGTGAAATACAGGATAAATATCGTGCACTGTACGCTATGTTGTTGTTTTCGTTTTCTATCGTGCAAAATACATTTTTTTGTCATAAGAGTTGAACAACATAATTAAACAGCATAATGTCGTATTTAACAACTTCTGATTTCCCCATCAAAGTTCCAGAGGCCCCGGATCGTCCCACTATCTCAACAGCTACAGAAAGTTCAGTCTATGTTACTTGGATCCCGCGAGCAAACGGTGGCTCTCCAATCACAGCCTTCCGTGTGGAGTACAGGAAACAGGGTCGCAACGGTGACTGGATTGTGGCGGCTGATAACATCTCACCCCTTAAACTTTCAGTGGAAGTGCGTAACTTGGAGCCGGGTAAGATTTTTATTTTTTAAGAAATCAATGCTGAGTATAGTACTGCAAAAAGGAAACTCAAGTAGGACATTAATGCTTTTTTATTTCATTTCTTATTTGGTAGATCTAACTTTATGTTTCATTTCAGGTTCCACCTACCGCTTCCGTGTCGTTGCAATGAATAACTACGGTGAAAGTCCCGCTAGCACCACCTCCAGACCGTACCAGGTGTCCCTGTCAAACCCACCTGTTTTAAACCGTCCCGTCACCGGGCCTCACATCTCTTCCACCGATGCTATTAGTGACACTCAGATAATGCTCCGCTGGACTGTGAGTACACCCGAGAACATCATGTCTTGCCCATCACTGGGAAAACCAAAAATTCTCAAATTCGTATTCTTGCACTGTTCCAAAACCTCTTGAATGATTTCCAACATTGAGCAGCAAAAGTGGGCCACCTTAGATGTTGCTCATCATGGATAAGGCAATCCCCATAATGCATGGCAAGAAAAAAATTCAGTGTTTATTTACCCACAAGTTATTCAAAACCTGTGTATGACTCTTTCAAATGGAGCACAAAAAGGTTTTTATTTATTTTCAATATTTTCAGAGGTATTTTTTTGTAGAAAAAAATGGTTAGTAAAGAAGTAAACAGGTTTTAAATGACCAGAAAAGGGTATATTAATGATTAGACTTCTGTATATCCCTACAAGATGCTTACTTATGGAGTCATTCACTCTAAAATAAACATTCTTCATTTATGCAAAAAATGTATGTCATTTGAAACATGAATAATTTTATCTGCAAAATACAAGAGAAATTATTTTGAAGAATGTTGGTTAGCAAAAAACTTTGGTCCCCTATAAACTGTATAGCCTAAATAACCTATGCAACGGGAGGCCAACAGTTTTCTTTTACAGACATTTTTAAAACTTCTTTTGTGTTTTGCAGAAGAAAGTCAAGCAGATTAAAAAAACGATAACACGATTTTCATTTTAGTGCAAACACACTTAAGAAAGCAACTGGCAATAGACTTGAGTCGTCGTCAGCAAGGGAGCTCGCTAGATTTTGGAATCGAGCCTCTGTCAGTCACTCTATAATTCATCACTGGATAAACTTTGAGTTTTCTATCTTCACACTTGCTTCTGTATGTGTATTATTAGCACATTCGTCTTAAAAAGGCTTTCGCCACTTGTACAAACAAATGTTGTTTCTGTTTCTGGACTGTTGAAGGAATAACACCGAAGCTCACATTAACAGCTCAGGGTCTGTAGAGTATAAACCAGTGTGTGTTAATGTTTTAAACATTTGCCTTTTTATATCTAATGGCCAATTTAATTATGCTCGCATTTCATGCTTAATTCGAAAATGAGGCCGAGAAAGCATCCAAAGCAAACCACAAAACAAACTCGCTTTCGTGCCTTTACTGTTCTCCTCTGGCGTGCCCGCCGTGCCAGTGTTTTTAAGCACATTACGCAAGATATGTTTGCAGTTTTCCAGTCGCTGGGTGGTGTAAGTTTAATGTGGGAGTGACTTTTTCCCATCAACCCCTGAGAATGCTCATCCGGACCTCAAACTTACAGACATTTAGAGGAGAGAGTGTGTGTTTTTAACGTAAAGTCCGCATTCTGGCTATTTTTAAGTCACGCATAGGAAGAATACATGTTTGATGTTTAGTAGCTAAGAAAAGGAAAAGATGTGTATGAGTGATGTGGGCTTTGGAATTAAAAACAGCATTATCATTATCAGTTTTATAATATACAATAGTATGCACCACTAAAAATCAATTTCTTTCATATAAGAAAAAAAACTAAATGATAAAATATCAAAAGCTGCTTTTGCTGATTTTAACTACTTTAAAGAAAATATAACAACATCTCACTCCCTCAAATATCTTATCTTACATTTTTTTTCACCCTTATTCGTTTATATTTTTGTTTATTTAGTTGAAAGATTTGTACAAGTGTACAAATGTCTATTACTCTTTTTCCCAGTACACCCCTTCGAGTAACAACAACACCCCCATCCAGGGATTCTACATCTACTACCGGCCCACAGACAGCGACAATGACAGCGATTACAAGAGAGATGTGGTGGACGGTGAGCTTCACTTTTTAAAGATTATTTCAAGTATAATAACAAATGTACATTTTTAAAAGTGTTTGACGCCCTCAACCTATAACTGACCAGTCAAACTGGAGTATTCCAGAAAGCTGTGTAATGTTTTTGCAATTCAAGAGGGGGCGGCACATAGAAAAGCCTTAACTGTTGATTGATGTGTTGCGAGTCCTGTGCTCAGAATAATGAGTTGGGCTAAAATGTGTTTTTAATAAATGGCTGCCGGCACTAATGGGCTGGAGCTGAAACCCAACACTGACCGCTCGGAGAGAAACTCGACTTTCTAAGAGGAATGTTAACTGCCATCCCTCTCCTTCCCCTTCTTTACCCCCTCTCTTTACGTCTGGCATGACCCTCAAACGCCAAGTTGTCAGAAACCCGCTGGTCTGATAGAATGACCTCATAAGACGTTGAAGTTTACAAGCTGTCCAAAACCTTAAGGCAAGGTGTCAGAGAGAAATGAAAAGGCCACATGAATGTTTTTGTAAAATATGACTTTTAATATAAAAGTATTGTAAATGTGTCCCATCAAAGAGCACAAAAGTTGGATTACAATCATGACTTGATACAATAGTTTGGTTCGATTAAGAATTTTGACATTGAAACCAATGGCAACCAATGACTAAAGCTCTGCGCATGGCTGTTTTTCGTCCATTCCTACTAGGTTTTCTTCCGCAAGGTCCAACTAAAAATTCACTCATGGCTCACTCGCTGTCTGCGTGTATGATTTTCATCCTGACATGCAGAACACCCCTAATTCAGATCATGTTTCCAGACTTTACTCTTAAGACCTCATACTTCAATTTCTTCCAAACAAATTTGATACGTATCAGTTCTTTGTATTCGTCTTGACAATATGATTTCACATTTAAATGCCTATACAGCAGGCAAAATATTGGGAAAAATACATGAAATCCATATAATACAAATGAACGAAAACATTGAATTATTTAATCATCTTTTTATAATTTTCGTATGATTTTTTAGGATTCCTTTATATGATATATGATATGGTTGCCGAACATCCTATACAAGTTATAATTTTTTTACATAATTTAATTTTAAATAATAATATCGAAATAATTTTTTAACCCTCCAAGCCAGGATGCATTTGCTTGTGTAAAACATACTTTATACAGTGGATGAATGACATGACAGTGGATATGAATTGGAGATTCATCAAGAGACTTTCATTTCATGTATTGAACATATTATATTGAACATTATATATTTATAAACATACACGATTTTAAAGGACTTTTACCTGGACAGAATTTTTTTACATGTAGGTTACATGTAACATATACAGTTACATAAAATATTTGGAAATTTAAGAAACATCTTGATGGTCCCATTTTGATGGAACTCCTCAAAGTTTAAGAGATGTTCGTAATTATAGTCTACGAACATGGTACGACTCTTCATCTTTTAATGACTGTGTGTGTGTGTGTGTGTGTGTGTGTGTGTGTGTGTGTGTGCGTGTGCGTGTGCGTGTGCGTGTGCGTGTGCGTGTGCGTGTGTGTGTGTATTTACAGTGCCGTTTTTCCTTTAATTATGTAGTATAGCAGCTGGTTGTTTGGAGTACGTCATGCCATCACTGTATTAGAGAAGAAAACAGCCAAACAGATCAAATATTGTGCCACAAACTGTAATTACAGAGTCAGCTCTTAGTATATGTGTGTGTGTATGTATCCATGTGTGTATGCGTCCATGTTTGTTTGTGTTTGTGTGTGTGTGTGTGTGTGTGCGTGCGTGCGTGCACGTGTACTCTAGGTTGTGAGTGTGTTCAGTGGGAATACTGGAACGGGTCCAGGACAAACCTTAAGCTGCCTTATAAGGAGCCTGTCTGGAGTAAAGCAACAGTCTGAAACCTTCAGGGACTGTGAGAATGAAAGGGAGAGCATGTGTGTGCGAGTGAGAAAACTAAGATCATGCAAATGAATTGTGGTTTGGAAAACACAACACACACTTTGGGAGAAACCCATCTCATTCAATAATGTCACTCTCGTCCCCCTGCAGGCTTCAAGTTCTGGCACATGATTGGTCAGCTCCAACCCGAGACGTCCTATGACATCAAGATGCAGTGTTTTAATGACGGCGGAGAGAGCGAATACAGTAACGTCATGATCTGCGAGACCAAAGGTGAGATCGCACCGGCATACACAGGAACCCATAAAGATTTCCGGCAATGATGACGTAAAGAAAGATATTGTTTTACTATGTTTTGCCGCGTTTCCATGACATCATTTACTGATAACTGCTCTTGATACAACACTGTTGAAATCATACAAGAACATCAGTCACAGCCAGAGCAAATAAAAATCATGAAGAGCAAACAAGACTCAGTTGTTAGAGGCGAACTACTACTCATGCTTTGGATTTTGGTTTTCTTAAAGATTTGTACATAATTATGTATTTTAAGCTATTTCTGCTATAGTTTTAAATGTTACATTAAATTATGTATATACATAACTAATAAATACTGTATATATACTGTATATATACTCATACCTCTTCTACAAACTCACTTTGTTTTGTCCTTTCTTTTTTCTCCAGCCCGACAACCTCCAGGTGTGCCCAGTCAGCGACCCATCACTCCTCCGGGCCTGTACCCTCCAGAAACCCCCAGCCAGCCGGGCGGCCTGCTCTATCTGATCGTGGGCTGCGTTCTGGGCGTCATGGTGCTCATTCTGCTGGTCTTCATTGTCATGTGCTTATGGAGAAACCGTCAGCAGAACAGTCTGCATAGTAAGTGTTGGGCATTCTGTTTACCTCCTGATGTAGTTTTCCCAAAGTATCCCAAAAAGTTTGGCTGGATCTTATTCAGACTGTGGGAAGAATGACAGCATTTTTTCTCACTTTGCTGAAAACTACTCAACAGGTGCTTTATGTAATATCATTGCATTTGATATTTGAAATATCCGTCCAATATCAAACTATCATATGAGGATGTATCATTTAATTGAAGAGAACTTGCAAGTATACTTGCAGCATAAAAAGGGCCAAACGTTTAAAAACGTTGGAACTTTATAAACCTATTTGTGCTACAAAATATGTAGTTGTTAAATAGTGTTAAATATTTGGTTTGGAAGTAGTATAGTCTAGGTGTAACCGTTTGAAAATTACTCTTACATAGATACTAGTTCCAATCTTACATCTAGAGTATAATAAAAGGGAACTTTTTTAAAGTAAAAATGTAGGCCAATTAAGTTCCAAGTAGTACTGAAATAGTACACGTGCAAGTATATACCGAATCTTATACTCTCGTAAATCAAGTATAGCTCAAACTATATTTAAACTTTACCTTTGTAAAGTGATCAAATTAACTCCAATACACAACAACATGTGTGTTATGATCACACACACATTAAAACCCTCTTCATTAGTGTTTTTAATGCTTGACTATGAAGTGTGTATCAAAAATGAAATTATTTAAAGAAAGATACTATGTTTATTACTGTATATGTTAACACAGTGAATGTCAGAGTGCTGTATTCATATACTACTGTATATGAAGCGAAATCAGTTATATTGTTAAATGTTATATAACACACCATTGTTAACTTATTTTTTGTATGTGTTTTGAAGACTTAACAATATTTGTTAAAATAAGTAAATGAATAACTAATTAATATCTAAGATTACGATGAACAATTTAGTTTTTCTGCATTAATTAATTCTTGTTCATATAAGTTCATGTCAATACGGTTTGTCATGTTGGTTCATGTTGCATTAACTAATTTTATCAGGGACAACTTTTGATTTTAATAATCTTTCAGTAAATGTGGCAACAGACATAAACATTAATAAATGCTGCATTATTATTTTAATATTCAGTATATATTAGGTAATGCATGAAATAATTGTTAACAGATAGCAACTTATTGTAAAGTGTTACCAGCAAACATTGGTATATTATGGCTTCTACTTTTATTATTATTGTATTATGTAGTAGTGAGGGCAATAGCAGTGTATTGTTTTAGTTTGTGTAGCATGACTGTAAATGTTAGGAGAGGTTAAGCTACCGAATCCCTTCCTACAGAGGCCAGGCCTTGATTTCTAGTCTGCTCGACTGTCTGTTCTTTGAAGTTTTCTTTCATTCTTTCTCTCCTGGTCTCAATGAGATCGAGTAACAGAGTAAACAGTGCTGGCCACCGCTGCTTGTATAAGTTGTAACACACACTCTTTCTCTCTCTCGAGAAACAGGACAGAAATGAGTGTTGTGTTAACTTGATCAGATGTTTTCTGCTTCCCTTTATAGATGAAATGTATTTTCATAGTCAGATTTGATACATAAATATATATTATATAACAACAATATATTTTGTAGAATACGACCCTCCAAGTTACCTGTACCAGTCGGCTGAGATGAACGGCCATGTTCTGGAATACTCCACCCTGCCCGGCTCCGGCCATGCGAATGGCCACACGGGCTGTGGACACAACGCTCCCATGATGCCTCAGTCCTGCCATCACCTCCATCACAAAATGACCAATGGACTCGCCCGGATGAACGGTTCAGGAGCGATATACCCCTCTGGGCACCCTCACACACATGACACCACAATTCCACACAACACCTTGGAGTACGATCACCCGCACCCTCACCACCTTCAAAACGTAAGGAAACGTTTATTTGTTTACCATTCTGTGTAGTTTCTGATAGCTGAATAAGCAACGTCTTTTCCACAATTAGGCATTCATCATTCTATGTTACTAGCGGTGCATTCAAGTGTTTTTTTTTGTCTTAAGATATGGTGTGACAAAGTGAATTCTACAATCTTAAAAACCCTTTTTTGATAAAAGTGTAGTCACCCCAGTGAAAAGTGTCGTTACCCCAGTGAAAAGTGTCGTTACCCAAGTGAAATTAATCAAATTATTATTTATTTTTCAACTTTAGACAATTCTATATATTTATACAGTTTTTTCACCCATGTCAACATTTTTTTTCAAAGATTTGTTCAAGCGTGCTATTAAAAAAGCCAAATAATGTAATGTGAAGGATGTATACTAATAAAGAACTAAATACTATATATAATTTATTATTTAACTATATCTAAACACTATAAATTCTGAAAAGAATATACTATACATGGTATAGTAATGCCTTTATTGATCGTATTTAGGATAGTATAGTATAGTATAGCATAGTATAAGAATATAGGTAGAGATTGGTATTGAACAGTTAAAACATGTGAAAAGTTGCTTTAGGTAATGTAGATATAATGGTTTAGTGTAAATATAGTGTAGCATGGTGTGGTATAGTAAATAAAATGCAGCGTTCATATAGATGCAAACCTGTAGAATCAGATAGTATTGTATATTGTCTTATTAATCTCACATGCCGTGTTTGTTTTGGGCAGGGAGGAGGGATGTACACCGCACTTCCCCAGAACGACTCGCCCGACTGTATGAGCTGTCAAAACTTCTGCAATAACAACAGGTGAGAGACCCGAGTAATCCAACACTGCAAGCCCGGTAGCTTTGTTAATGTTTGCTGTTTACATGCGTGCAGATTCTGTTTTGCTCAACAAGCCTCCAATCAGAAAACCATGGCCCGCTCCATCTGGCTCTCATTTCACCCCTGACCTGAGCTTATTCTGTTCACGGATAAACACACACACACACACACACACACACACACACACACACATTCAGTATACACACCCAGTGCAGTTCTGCTCCGTGAGGCTTGTTTGTGTACTCTAGCGTGTCCGGCATTAACAGTTTACACTGAACGCACTCTCTCTACAGTCGTAATGAGCGTGGTGTTTATTTTGTTTCGGCCAGCGGGTGAGCGGAGAGAGAAAGGCAGCCCGATGGAGCGGATATCAGAGTTTCTAGCTACTGTGTGTGTATCTGTGTACACGTTATATCCATGGTTAGTTCCTGTGTGTGTCTGCTCTCGAAGAATTGTTTATTTGTGTGTTTATGTGTGTGTGTCCGAGCCTTAGTGTCTTATCAGCGTGTACAAACACACAGAGACACAGGCTGTTGAGTCTGGTCAGGCATCATAGAGGCTTGCGGAAATCAATCTGCGATTTCAGATGCAATCAGAGTTTGAACATTGCAGAGATGCTCGGTCTTGTTTCAGTCGGTTCACAGGCTCAAGCTGGAGATCTGTAGGAAAAGTTATAATATATATATATTTATATACTTAAGTGTAGTGCTCGCTATAAAACTTCTCAATAATGTTGTTTTTGTAATCATTTAGTTACTAACAATAATCAGCATTGTTTTACAGAATATATTAGTTTTTTATGTTCTTAGTAATTATTACATACTTTTTATTAATTATTGGTAGCTTTATTAAGCATTTTATTATTTGGCTTAGTAGTTATTAATATTTTTAAGCAATTGTGATGAATGCATTTTTTACTTAATTATATTGTTTTAATGTTGCTATTTATTTCATTTCTATTGTAATTTTAATTTCGTTTTTAATTTATTTTAAATGAATAGCTTTTAGCATATAATATACTGAAAATAGAAACTATATATCAGTCTATTAAGTATATACAGTTCGTTCAATTTTGCAGGTTTTTATATTTCTGCTTTTTATTAGTTTTTAGATAATATTAAACATTTTAGTATATTTTATTTTATGTTTTAATAGTTTCAACTGTTAGTTTCTTTCATAACTAATTTTTTTTTTTTAATGGGAATTTTTAAATGTTAAGCTATTTAAAGTATTCGCAACAACACATCCTTTAAAACTTTACAATAGATTGTGTAGAACGGACTGACATTTCAGTTTTTCAAGATACAAATACAAAAAAAAAGAAATAGTTGCACAGAAATGGCTTGTGTCAACAACTTGAAACAAGCCATTTCTGTGCAACTTTTCTTTTCATTTAAATGTATCAATGCATGAGAATATTTGGACAGTACTGGGCGTGTTTGTATAAGAGCACCTATAGCACCTATATGTCTCGTGCTCAAGGCCATTCACACACAAACTGCTTTTGAAGTTCTGTCGCCGTCTTTTAAGCTTTACGTCTCTGTTTCACGACCAGGTGTTACACGAAAACCAACGGCACTTTTTCGGGCGGCACTCTCCCTCTAATGCACCGCGTGGCAGCGCGCCAACCCGACGGTCTCGAAATGATGCCGCTCAACCCACTCCTGTCTCGCTGCCAGGGACGTGACAGTCCACAGCTCAAAGACACCCGGGAGAGAGATTCAGGCCAAGAGGTGGAGGAGGGCAAGGCTTCGCCCCTTTCCCAGAATTCCCCTTGTCGGCCTGTGGAAACACAGTCCAGCGTAGAGCAGCAGAGAGGTAAAAGAGGTTGAGCATAAAGAGCTCTCTGATTCACTCTGAATGAAGAGAGTCAGCGCAGGAAATAACTGCATTGGCCAGTCATAAATTACCCATCATGCAATATTATTTTACCTAACTAGACTGCCGAAAGCTCGAAGCAGTGCGTAAATTCTTTCTGTCTGTTTGTGTGTGTAACAGGAGGTCAGCTCATGCAACGTGAAGACCCCGAGGGTCCCGTTCTGTGTTGGCAACAGCTGGGACTGTCCAACCTGGACTTAAAAGATAAAACAGCCTGGATCTCTACTGGAAACCTGACTGGAGATTTCATCCAGCCCACAGTGCCGGAGATCTAAATGCACGTCTTACTATCCCAAGCGAGAACAAAGAACCGAACGGAAAAAAGCGGTAGAATGTGGAACACGTTTTAGTTTTATGAACTAATGGTCAGTGATGGGACGGTCAGAGACATTGTGCGACCTGAACGGAACACTTAACTGACGGCTTACACATCTGGAAAAGATGAGGCCTTGGAACTAAACAGCGAATGAAGTGACTTTTAAATATAAGAGATTGGGGTTGAAATGGACTCAGAGACAGACCCATGTGTGGACTCCTTAGATGACTTATTTATTTTTTGTAGTAGTAAAATATTATTTCATATGAATGTATCTGTTGTAAGAAAAAAGTTTGTCTTTTATATTATTTATGCCCTTTTTTGTTGAGATACTTTTTATTTTTTTGACGCTTATATTGTTGTTTCCCGCTCCACACAGTGTGGAGTTTAGCCATTGTATGTGTAAAGTTTTGTAATAATATAAAGAGAAGATAAAGTATTAAGTCTATTCTTTTCTTCCTCTGAAGTCCTTGTGCTACAGCGTAGAATAATATGAAAAAATATATTTTTCAAAGTTTATATCAGACTTTAAAAAAAATATATTTTTCTAAGTTTATTTAGCGTAGGGTGCCAGATCCCTTCAGAAGCAGAGATTTAAGATACAAAGATCAAAAAGGATAACCGACTCCAAATGTAGCACCGTATACAAGTTTATTTTTTTATTTTAAAACCTTTAAAAATCTAGCATCCATCTTATCCTGAATTGGCAATGCTCAAAAGTTATAAATTATAAATAAATATAGAACAAGTTCTATAAAATACATATCTGTAAATGAAGCTTTCTTAATTTAAGATGAACGAAGAAAACAAAGCGCTGGTGAAAAGGACAGTGGATCTGCAAATAAATTATATTCGCGTGTAACGAATGCTGCATCGCACTAAACTATAAGCTTGTACGGTATAAAATGTAGTTTTAAGTCATCTGGTTTGGTTTATTGTCAGTGCTGATCACTGATATCAGAGGTCTTTGGTATAAGACCAGCAGGTGGACGATGCCGAGGAAATTTCAGTGCCTTAAAGTCCCTTCACATCATGGATGATATTCATATAAGATTCAACACCAACAGAAGAAAACAGACTTTCCTCATTCTAGTTGATCAATTTTAAATGTGAAATGGCTGAAAAGAACTTATTTTGCAAACCACAAGTGTGCAAAAAAAATTATAATTTGCGAAATGTTTTTTGATATGTTTATTTACAGTCATGTGAATAATGGGAAAGCGTTTGCTGAATAAAGTTTGACGCGGTGAATATTAAATCAACTCGACTTATCGGCTTAATGCGTAGTTTAAATGTTTTTGCTGTTTGTGGTTCATTTTATACGCTGTTTGTTTCTAGGTTATCAATACCACCATTATCTGTTTGAGGAACTTAATCTCTTCTGCATTTGTTTGTTATTTCTAAAACTTTTCTTGACATGTTCTGTTTTACGAGTCATCAGCTGAATATACGATCTGAAAGTGATCCAAACGTTATATCTGCTTTGCTACTGATATCATCATTTTTTTCAATTCAAAATAATGTTTGAAAGTATCTATGGCATAGAATGCCTGTCAGTGTAGATCTGGGATCACGTCTTTGAAGTCGAACCAGATGTAGCCCTGTTCGATGCCCCACAACTGACTGAGGGCCCATCACAAACCCCTTTATCTCCCCGCCACACATTTCTCCACTTCTTCGACTTTGTTACCCATAAACAAACATGAGAGTGCTTAGATGACCTTTGACCCTCCCGGCCTGTGTTGAAGGGAGCTTGTTGCGTCGACATCACATGAAGTGTTTATGTTTGGTTGCTTAGCGGAGCTCATTACTGTGGCCTCTTCAGATGTGGTTTGTACTCGGGTTGACTGTCTATACAAGCAGTCGGGCATGGGGTGGACGGTGCATTGTCATGTTTGTGGTCTTTTAACAGGCACTGTTATGTGGATGGATGGATGTGAAGAGACCCTAAGAGAAAACATGTTTATTGGTGGATTATAGAAATTGTTGTAAACGATTCGTAAATCGAACTCAGATGGAATGCTGAAAAAGATCAAGCGTGTATGGGAATATTTAGTCATGACGCGCGGTGACTGAAATCGTTTCATATTCAAACATGTCAAAAGGTTCACCCAAAGATGAAAATTCGGTCATTTATTTACAGACCACAAGAGAAGTTATTCTGAAGAATGTTGTCGGTCCCATTTATTTGCATTGATTGGTTGTATGGCCACACAATAATTGGGACCGATGGTTTTTGGTGGTCAATATTTAAAAAAAATATCCCTGTTTCGCTTGAAAAATAAAAAGGGCTAAAATGATTAATGCGGCGTAAATGATGACATTTTTATTTTAAGCTTCTTTAAATCTCCTTCCACTTTACTTAAAATAAATGCATATTAATTAAACCAATATCCAAGAAAAACTAGATCACAAGTCGCCCAACAATTGTACTCAGTTGTACTAAGTTATACTGAAACTTTAAAAAATCATTAAAAATTGCTATTAGTCGTTACACAACATTGCTTCTTGAAAACCACAATGATGCCATATTGTCTGTTTATATAAATTAAATGATCCAAGAAGAAATAGTGTCTTTATGGAGGCCGATCTAGTAAGATCATTTTACTTTTATAAGCTATCAATGTCTAAGGTAATACTTTAAATCTCTGTTTATCTATTTATTATAATGACATAATATTAAAATGACATTAACACACTCCGGTCTGTGGACTGGTTCCTGCTAAACCTTCAACACAGTGATGCCGACTTGTACAGTATCTGTCATTCTTGGCTGGAGAGAAAAATGAGCTGCAGAAAAATCCAGATTGTGGCAAACCGTTTAGCTTTTGATCTTGGCCACTATAAGTGGCTTCTTGGATTCTGGCTGAACTTGAGGTGTCTGAAGATGTCCCTTTTAGCTCCACTGTGCTTCATCTGTAGAGCCAGGATCCAAATAACAGACACTGGTAGATCTAGCAACATGAGCCATTGCAGATCCTGGAAGAACATTGCAGAATGTTATTCCGGAAATGTCAAATTGATTTAAAAAAAATTACATTTAGACCCTATGTAGGTATGAAGACCACCTCGAATGTAAATTACTCTGGCAGGTTTGGCTTAAGGTCGATACATTAATGAAGATAACTATTTCAAAAATTATTTTGAACTTAAAGAATATATTAAAAAAGGATTGACTTTTATTGTATGAAATTCCTCAAAATAGGTTGTACAGAAGAAAGAGTTTAAGTTCAAGTTTTGAACCACTTTGACCAAGTCAAGAAACAGGTTGAGAAGATATTGCTGACTGTGAGGGACCCTGAAATCAGATCTTGATCGTATATCATGTGACGAAAATAAGATTGATAACATTCTGATACGCATCATCTCCTGTCTAAAGTCAATCTCGTCTTATTCTCGCTCAACACTGCCCTGTTGCCTCATACACATCACTCAAAGCTCTTATTAAGGGTGCCATGGGAACAAATGTGCTCATTGTCCGACCCAAAATTCCTCCCCTGATCTCAGAGTGGACCTGTTAGCGCCCTCTCCCACCCCCTCCTCCACCCACCATTCTTCGGCTGTCTATTTGGCACAACGTGAATGGATGTGACACTCATGAATTAGCCCGTGTTTCTTTCTCCTTTTCTTTTCTCTTGTTCTGAGAGTAGCCCGATTTGATTTGGCTTCCGAGCCGTGCATCCACGTGAGGTTACAAACCAGCACAAAGACTGAGACTGCCATGGCTCAGATCACTGTTATTTGGAAATAAACCAGATCCACCTGATGATTGGAGATGTTTTTCTAGTGTAGATTTATGCCGTGTTGGGTTGAATTGTGTAGGCCTAACACAAAATGTGTAATGTGTGGTGCTCTCACAGGAAAGAGTCTTGGCCTTGTTGGACATGTCGGCTGTATTAAATACTGACGTTCATGCAGGGGATAGAATTGAAGGTGCACTTAGGTTTTCGAAAAAAATAATAAGCAGAGACATCACTTCATTTGAGATATATTGAACATGTCAGAGCTGTGGTACAGTTCCATTGTCAATGCTTAAAGACCCAATCTGATCACTTGTTTTAAGTTTGTTATACTTTTCCGATATGTCAGGACTTCTGCTTTTCTGCATCTATTGAAGCATTATTGGCCAGGACACAGTTTATCCTGTTTATTCACGTTTGTTTATTTGACAAACTAAGAGGAAACTGTGTTCCACTGTAAAGCTTCATAGATCCAGTGAACAGAATGACTGTTCCCGTTTTTTTTTTTTGGAAGAAAACATGGAAACTTGGCTGTCTTGAGTCACTTGGACGTGGGGCTAAGCTATCAAAATTAGATTAGTTGAAAACCGTTTTCGGTTTTTAAAATGTCAAAGAAATTACAGTATATGATTTATTTGCATTTCCAAAAGGAAATACCACTGAAAACTGTTCTGCAGGGCAGCAAAAGAACATTCAAATTGTAAGCGGTCGTCTGTGATCATCAGCAGAAATAAAGACCAATTACAGGTCACGTAGATGAAGAATTTTAAGCTTTAATCTTTACTATACAGAATCCAAAGATACATAGCACACAAATACTACATTTGAATTAAACCATTAATATGGAGAAACATGACCTAAAAGAACACAAATGATCTTTAGATCCCAAAGTACTGATCCAACTATTATAGACCAAACTCAACTGTTTCTACATGTGCTCAGGTATATTCTGCTCTGTCTCTTCCCCATTCTCCGTAAGATTAGACCCTGAACCTCTGTCTTTTTTTTCCTTATCCTGCACATTCAGCTGGTTGTAATAAAACGTAACCCTAGGGCTATCATCTGTGTTATGCAGGGCTTGGCAGGTATAGACCCCCTCAGCCTCATTGGAGACCCCCTCAATGACCAGGGTGGACGTGTTGGAGAGCAGGTAAACCTCTCCCAGGGTGCTGGCCAGAGGCAGGAGTTTGGAGCCTTGCCCATAGTTGTAGGCCAGCGGCTCATTTTTCTCCGTGCCCGGTTTGGAGAAGACCCAGATGAAGAGGGTCGGCATGTCCGATCCACAGTGCAGATACACCGTGCCGTTGACTGTTGTCTCCACCTCCTGCCGGGTGTACTCGATTTCGTCTGGGTCGGGGATGTCTAGGCCTGAATACAAACGCGGTCCAAAAAGTAAAATTAACGAAAAGTTCATAAATACTTTCAAGCATATTTGAGAAGTTGACAAACTTGAGGTGCCCGTAAGACTCAAAACCCCATTTTACATGTCCTTGTTTGTGTTAATATGCGTTAACAATATGTGAGGTTACAAATCTTAAAGTTCACAGTAAAGCAAGTTATCGTCTTCAACAGAAATCAAATGTCTTGGAATACGTTGACCATCAGGATTGCAGACATCCAGTTACTGTCGTGACGTGTCGTCAGAGATCCGTTACAGAAGTAACCGGATTCACTGGTGACGATGCAGTAACTGACAGCTGAGTTGACCAATAACAGTGGACTACACCGTATGACCAATCACGGTAGACTGGGAGGCGGGTTTTAAAGAGTCGAGAACCAAATGCGAGTGTTTTTCAGACATGAGGAGAGAGGAGAACCATAAAGGTAAATAATACAACTAATATTGCGTTGTTTAAACATTCAGTGACATTTATAAATAGTTGAGGACTCAAACAATACAATAAATAAGAGTTTTGTCGGCAAAAAACGGTCCCTTTAACGAACTAGTAATACTAATGTTGAAGGTATTAACACACAAAAAATCCATTTGAAAGCTACTGCAACTATACAACAAGTTTAGTACTTTTAAGCACATTTTTTAGTTTATGAAAAAACACTTTTATTATACTGTCAGGACTACTATAGTATATACTACTAGTATGTCTAGTTGTCAAACGTCAAGCGGTCAAAATACATTAACAGTAAACATGTACAAAAATGTATAAGAAGAACATATAAATACACTTAAGCTATGCTTTATTTAAAACCTTCCCATGTACACTTAAATAGACGTCCACAACCGTGTGAGTATACATTAACAAAGTAAAAGGTCTATCACACTATTTCTTAGATTACATTTCCACTATAGCATACTGTGTTTGAATCAAACATTGAATCAGCTTCCCTTCTCAATTCAAACTCTTTGACCTTTCACTTCGGAATTGAGAGTCTTCTTGACACACTTTGTCCCGAACTCTAAAACAGACGTTGTCGTCCATCATCACTCTTTCTTACCTTTTACAAAAACCAAGAGGAAGCATAAGGGTAGGGGGAAGAAACGCATAATCCCCATGGTGCCACAAACGTTAGGAAATGCTGAAAGCAGACCTTCAGACAGCAGGCATTTGGACCGTTTCACTCCTAAACCAGAACCCTCGAAACGAAAGACTACACCGACTCGGTGACTGCTAGAGAACTTTGTCTCAGTTACTTTAAATTATTGATTCTAGACTTACATTGTCCCGATGTGACTTCTCTTGTTCTCTAGAAGGCTCTACAGAGTCTGTGGCGTCGCATTGGTTATTAATGAGGGGAATGAATGGACAGGACTGTTACCTGCTTGAATAAAAATCACGTTTTTGAAGAAGTACTTTGTGGATTGCTCCTAAATGGATAGGTTACTCGAAAAAGAAATTGTTTAAAAAACTTTTCTCTCTGGATGGTGTCGAATATCTTGCTTGTGACAGTAACAGTCAAAAGAACCCCAAAGGTTTTTTCTGTCTCACATTCTTCAAAATATCTTTTAAAGTATTTTTTTCGACTGTGCCAGTCAATTGGGTTCAAGAACTGTTGCAAATATTCTTGCAAATATCGTTCTCCTTGTTCGACCAAACAATGTTTAGAGGTTTTGGAACATCCGAGATCTGAGTAAATTTAACATAATTTTTTATTATTGTGTTAACTGTCCATTTAAGTGATCATTGTAGATTGCTATTCACATATTTTCATACTTTGTTCAATGTGTCCATTTTGTGTCTATTTGGGACGGAAAGGTTCTACCTACAAAATCTAATTAGGATTTAGTTCTATAAGGTTCTATATGTGAGCCAATCAGAACTTTGAATGCACACAAGAGAACCAATCAGAACCTGAGTTTTTTGTGACCGTGTTCATTGGCGTCAGAGGAATTTACACATCATGTGATTAATGCTTTAAATTTAAAAAACACTGTTATTTTAAACACTTATGTATAAAAAGTAATTTCTCTGGATAAAACATTTCCATACAACATATGAACAGCCTTTTTAGCTTAACCTCAACAAGAAAAAGCATCATCAAATAAGAAATAGGTATAAAAACACGTAAATTGTAATTTTGAACACATTATGACAACAAGTGATTATCAAAAACTACAGGTATATTTGTGTCGCTTGTATTGATTTAATGAATACTTGGCAGGTAGAACCTTATAATTCTAAACAGAATGTGATCAGAATTAAAAGGTTAATATGTAAAATTTACGAAATTCTGAACATTTTATTCATAGATATTATCCATTTTAAATAAATGTAGAGCCTTTTCACATATAAAAGATATTTGTTCCTCATATCATCTCAGCTATATGAAATTCAAAAACTTATCTTATTTCTAATGAGATTAATTTAAATCAACAAACCTTTTGAACTGATTTTAAGTAAAAAGAAATACCCTGTCATTTACTAACCCTGTTCTCATTTCAAACCTACATGACTTTACTCTGCATGACGCCAAAGAAGATATTTTGAAGAATGTTGGTAACCAAACAATAGCTGTCTTTCATTAAACACAAACAATGCAGGTTAATGGGTCCTGTGGTTGTTCAGTTAACATTCTTCAAAATATCTTCTTTCTAGTACATAAGTCTTCTGCGTTTAATTCTCATGAGAAAATGTTTCTGCATGATGTTTCAGATAACACATCAACAATGTCGAAAACCCCTCAAATCCACAAGCAAAACATTATTTTAAAAACTCAGCATAAACATTTCCATTTTCGAATTCATTAAATCTTCATCATGTGTAAGGCTAAGTGGTATTGAAAAAAGGAGTGGCTAATTTGCATATTAATGTATCTGTGTATACAAAATAAAACTGACGGGTAGGGTTATTTTCAAGCTATTTTAAGGCAGGAAATTATTTTCTAAATTGTTTTAAGAAATACAATTATTAACCACAGAAGGACTTTAAATGTTCAATGTTCAATTGATCATTAACGTCATAAGGTTAAACACAAAGAACCCAATGAGAAAGAAGTATACTTTTATAAGCTATAAAAGGGAGACAATGTAGTCCCATTTACTTTACGTACATAATCAAGTACACTACTAGTATATTGATTTTAGTATACTTACTGCATAAAGTTTACATTTAGATGTAACACTTGACTGTTACTTAAGTATACTTTTAAAATTTAACTTTAAGTAAACTTCATTTATCTTAAGGGAAGACAGATGATATCATTTCACATTTATTGTGTAACATTTACTCTTTGTAAAGCTTGACTGGATCATTGTTCCAGGACTAACAAAACTTGTTGATCTAGGAATATGTCCCATTTGACAAAGTATGATCTTTGGTTCCATATTTTCCTGTTATATCTCTATTCATGCTGTCAGAAATAAAGCTCTTCTGTTCCTCCCCAAACGTGTCTTCTGTCAACCAAAAGTCCCTTATTCACTTTATTAAGTTCCTTGTTTAAGTATAAATGTTTTCTTGGCCGGTGGAAAGCTCTTCTTTATCGTTCTTTCAAAAAAGAGCTACAGGCCTTCTTCCGTCAAACCAGCACTCAAATTCAGGGATTGAATGGGTGAACAAAGCTGCGTGTCAGATGTTGTACATAACAGATCATATGGATTAAGGTATAGATGCAATTTGTATAGAGTTTTAGGTGCGATGCTCCACACGGTTTTATTTTGCCGTAGATGTTGCTGGTGTCAGGCGCTGGTTGGATCCCTATGCATCTTATATGTGGATGATACCATTTTTGCTTAATGAAGGTACATTTCAACATCAAGCAGACGTGCACGTATTGAACTGAATGTTCTTTGGCAGGAACGTCAGAGTTCACGTCCAAAAGACAAAGATGCTGCATCAGATGATGAAAAGCAGATAAAAGATGAAGATTCCAGTGAGCATTTGATTTGTGATGAGCTTCAGTTGGGGCGGCCCGCTGACCAAATTCCTTACCGGTGAAATACATCCTTTATTAAAGCAGTCTGAGACTGCGGAGCCCAGGCACATCTGCTCCGGCAAACCTACAGGCCTGGGAGGGAGAGAGGGAGGACTGGAAAATGTGAGCAGTTGAAAAACAAAATGTTTTGGGGGTGGGTTTCATTCAGGAGGGGGGGACCTCTGTGAGAAGAGATAGGATTGGAGAGAGCAGGAGGGGAAGGTATTACAAGTCTCCGAGTCTTATCTGAGGGCTGTTCGCGGGGTAAAAGCTTTCAGGTGTGGCGCCCTTTCAACGCGGATCCGGCTTGGCCTGGCAGGGGGGTTGGCAGCACATTAGAGTAAAGCCCTTGAGCCTTCGGTGGAGGACCCGTCTGCTGGACCTGATGCCTGGAAAGGGGGCACAAACTCTTTTGGGGAGAAACTTTAGTAGAAACAAGAAGATATGTTGCTCTTTATCAACATATGTCCAACAGATAAAAACTAGGAAATTAAAAAACTATATATGGCCAAATGAAAAGAATTATGTATTGTTTTCCCAATTTTGCACCATACATCTCATTTTTTAAGCTCAACTTAAAAAGTACTGTTAATATTGTAACCTAAATCAATACTGTATGATCACAATATTCATACTGTATACTTTACAGTAGGATTTACATTTATTATTCAAAGAGTACATACAATGAGAAAAAACACACACGCCATAAAACCATGTGTTTGCTTAAACAGAACCACATTGTCATTTGTTGTTAAAAATAGCAACAGACTAGATCAGCCTAATCTCTCATAGATTTCCTCTCGATGATCACACGGCCCTTTAATGATTCCCGCATCTGTCCGCTGAATAAGACAATGATTGCATCAGGGTCTGGTCGCTATCTTTTGCTTCTCTCACTCAGGAATGTCAAATATAGATCAGATGGTGTTTTATTGTTATTGTTGAGTTTGTTCAGAGTGGCATGTGTGCCGTTACTGTATCACTGTGAGCTTTTGTGGGCGCAGGACTGTTTAATATCTCTCTGCGCTCTTTAATATTTAACCCGGCATTTCCTCTCCTAACCAGTTGTGTGTTTGTGTTTTTTTTTGCTTTTGTGAATCACACCGTATTTAAAGTAGGGCATGCAGAAAGAGCACACACACACATGGGCTTTAAACTTACAGTTGTGTTACAGCTCTGTGTTTTCCATCATCATATTGAGGACTTCTTCTGAATCTCTTCCGGCCTCATCCACTCTACGTTGTCTCCTCTTTTCTTATCTCCTTTAATCTCTTCTCCTCTCAGCTCCTCTGGTCTCTTCTCTTCTTGTCTCCTTCCATCTCCTCTCATCTCCCGGCTTTCTTCTCCACTCAGCTGCTCATGTTTCTTCTCCTTTCATCGTATCTGATCTCCTCTTGTCAAATCTCCATTTGTCTCTTCTGATGTCGTCTTGTCTCTTCTCCCATCAGCACTCTTTCCATCTCATCTCAACTCTTCTTGTCTTTTTTTGTCTTATCTCCTTTATCTCATCTTAAATCTCATATTCAGTTAACTTCTCTTGTCTCTTTTCTGCTTATCTCCTATGATATTAGCTGCTCTTGTCTCATCTTTTCTCCTCTGGTCTCTTCTCCTCCCAGCTCCGCCTGTCTCATCGCTTATCATCATTTCTGATTCCATCTCCTCTTGTCTGTTCTCTTCTCTTCTCCTCTTATCTAATCTCATTTCATCTCCTGTTGTCTCTTCTCTTCTCCCCTCCTGTAATCTAATCTCATTTCATCTCCTCTTGTATCTTCTCTCCTCTTTGCTCCTCATGTCTGTTCTCCTCTGATCGCCTATTGTCTTTTCTCATCTCTGCTCCTCGTGTCTCAATTCCTCTTATCTTCTCTAATCTCCCCTGTCTCTTTTCTTATGATCTCCTCTCTTTTCTTCTTATCTCCACTTCTCATCTCTCATCTTCTCTTAGCTCCTGCTGTCTCTTCTACTATCATCATCTGTGATCTCATCTAATCTTGTTTCATCTTCTATCATCTCCTCCTGTCTCCTGTCATCTCCATTGATCTCATCTTGTCTCCTATTATCTTCTATGATGTCTTCTGTTCCCCTCTGCTTTCATCTCCTCTTCTTTTCTTTCAACTTGTGTCATTCCTTATTCAGGAAATATTTATATGAAAGTTGGACCCTGTGTGGACAGTGCTCCAGATACGTAGGGTAACTGCGCTTCGGGAGACCCGAGAATGAGTTCCGGCTCGAGATTCTTTACCCCCCTTCCACCTCACTTCCTGTTCTTTCTATAACTTCACTGTCAAAATAAAGGCCAAAAGACGTCATTCTGCTTATTTTTAAATACGTATTACATAAAAGGACTTTGGCCATCCTCTCGTTCCATCTTTTCCAACTTTCTTTAAGCAAATAATAGAGCTCACCGATCCAGTTATCTTGGCATTGTGAAAGTGGTTTGGCACAAACAACAAAAATGCAAGGATGATGAGAAAGTGAAAGATGCATGACTGCAAAAGTGGCCGCCACAAAAAAGCAAGAGCCAATGAAAGTGGTAAAATACAGCACCGGACTTTCATAACTTTCAGCCGCAGAAGGATTAAAGAGGAGTCTGATCGGACATTCCAGCAGTATCAGACATCTCCGGACAAGCTTGAGGGACAGCGTAGATCAGAGCCAGCGTAGTCCTTCTAATTCTGTCAGTCCTCGCACTGCAGACAGTTTTGTGGACACAAACCACAGTTCCCCAAGCTCTGTTTTTTTTGCAACTCTCAGTCTCTTTATATTGCCTTCCATCCATTAATGCTGGCCATCACACTGAGAGCTCCACTGTAATGGCTTCTCACCGGCCCACTCAGCCTTCTAATGATGGAGAGGGGCTTGTGGCCTGTCAACAGAGTGTGTCAGGCTCGGAATGGATGAGCATAACTGCTTCTTAAAGTTCCGTAGATGTATTTGTGGCTCTGCCAAGAAGCGGCCATAGTAGAATGAGTTTTACAACTCAGCTGACCTGTCGGCAAGGGCCCTGGAGACCCGTGACACAGCCAGACCGGCTTGTGTGGACGAGTGCGAACCGCAAAACCCGGGAGAGGTTTGCTTGTGTTTCGGTAGAGTGCCTGTGAAGCGGAACGCAGGTTCACTTCAGGGAACCTAGCACGTGGGTGTGTGAGCGAAAGACCGGGGTGAGCAACATGACCTGGTAAGAGCCAGATGGGGAAAAGTCCTTTTAAGCACCACAGAGGCCTTCTGCAAACAACATGTGGAAAGGCTTTGGCCTCTAATGTAGCATGGAGCGTTTATGTACTGCATGCAGACTACCCTACTGTCCATCCGAAAGAAGAAGCGCCGTCACACTGCTCGCACGCCTATGTGTTGGTTTCGACGACCCCAGCGAACGCACCGCCACATCTTTTTCGTTTCCTCTTAATCTTACCAAACCCTGCCCTGAGAGAAAAGCTCCCAGGGGGCCGTTCTCTCTCAAGTTCTGCTTCAGCTGTTCAGTGTGCGGAAGTGGTAACCCACAATCCTCCCTGAGCAGGTGGTCCCAAGTAGGTCCCTTTGTTTTTCTGTGCCGTGCCAAGAACCTAAAGCAGAATACTTTTGTGAAAATGTCCTTTTTTAGTTTCACACCTTGGCACCGTGCACTTTGGTCTTCATAGCTATACGTAAATGAAGCTCCGAACTTGAATTCCATCACTTTTATTATATCACATTTCTCAAGGGTCACTGGGAAATGAGAATCTCATATTTGGGCACTGCGGCACAACCCAAAGATCCTCCTCACATTCTATTTGACCTTTTTGCAGTTCGTATCCACATGATGACTCTTTCGGAAAAGATAGCATATCTTGCTTCGGATGACTTCCTAAACACTCTCGGATGTCTAGCTCCTATCTCCTCGACTCAGTGCAACCAGGCCTGTTTTTCTCTTCATGTTTTGGACCCAGGGCCAATAAGCAATTATGTACAATTAGCCTTTACAATCAAGTGCCGCTTCTGATGATCTCATGGATAAATGGCGTGGGGATAAAAAGAAGGGATTACGCTTCACCCTGAAGTTTGAAAGACATCTGGACAGAGGGACCTTCAAAGAGATCAGGTTAGTCCTGTCCTCTCAACACCCGGCCAAAAGTACTGATGAAGGACACCATAAGGAGACATCAAGGACGCTCTCGGAACAACTGGCACCGGTCCGCATCGACAGAGCCTTGAATAAGTGGGCATTCTTTTGAAGGCACAAACAAAATTCCTCAAAGAAATATTTCAAATTCAGCTTCGATTACAGCATCTGTGGCCGGCATTGATCACAAATTTTGACCTGTTTGTCAGCTTGTGAAAAAGGAAGAGAAAAGCAGTAATTAAAAAAACTTTTTTGAAATTATTTGATGGTCTGGGATGAGGTTGGGGATTAGGGTGCTTCGTTGGGGGACACAAGATTCCGTTGAAGGGGATGCGATCAAAAAGTTTGAGATTTATATACTGAAAAATAAATATTATAAATCTTAAGTGGCTTCTATGAAGTTCAATGATGATATCTTTTCAGTGTTTTTATAGTGCGATGTTTTGTTAAATGTATGAATTATCAATGGGTTTAATAAAATGTATTCTACATTATGTTAAAATTATTCTACTTTTAAATGTATTGACTTCAGTGAAATTAACTCTTAAGTTAGAGATAAATCACGAGTAGCCGTGCATCTAAAGGATTAAGATGTTTTAATTGATTTCATACATTTCATACATTCCCTTTGGGGGTCCTTAGATCCCACTTTAAAACACTCGTCTATAACCCACTGCTACGTTTATCCTATAGTCTTTCATACTTAAAGTCTACAAGGTGCTTGAATCATATTAAATTATTCAAAATGTATCTATTAAATGGTACAGATTAACAGTGTTTGGGTTTCTATATAAATCAGCACTACTATAGAGGTCATTTCATCAGATTTAAACATTTGGAATAGTTCTGTTGATAGGATATTCATTTTATCCAGCCACTAAACACTCAATAGTTAATCTTTTTGCCTATTCGCGGTAAGATTTTCACATCAACGTCTCAGCATAAAGACAATTCATCATACAATGTAATTCACATCAGCACCAGCTTGAATCCACCATCATCGAGTTTTCTCTCTTGATGAAAACCAGATCCCGTAGCTAACCATGACAGTGTTTCAAATATAAAAAGATAATACGCTTTCTTAACACTTAGGAGTGCAAACAAACATCGCTCCGTATACAAACAGACGGGTAAACAAATTATCCTCAGGAATCCGCTAAAGAACACGTTTTCTTCACATATCTCGGCTCACATGGCTCCAGGTCCTGCCTGGTTTACAAACCTGCTGCTTTACGCAGTTTTTGTTGGGGGGGTCAAACACATTATAGCATTACATTTTCTGAAAAACAAACTTGAACCCTGTTGTGCCTGCCCCATCTGGAAACGGTGGAGGGCTTGTCTGAAAGATAAAAACGATATGAATCGCTCCTGGCAACGCGAAACAGACAATCTGGGATCAATTACAGGGACAGCGTTTTGAAAGTAAAAAGGGGGGTAGGGGATACGAGCAGAATTTTCGATCCGGCCCAGACAAACACCCAAAAAACGATAACTCCGGCTATTTGGGACCTGTGGCCTAAATGGGGTTTTCAGCACAGTGTGGTCGTTCGGCAGGTGATGGAGGTCTGTCTTGGTAAATGAGGTTCTTCTGGGAGTTCTGGTAATGATGTTTCAGCTCGAGGAGAAACATCACAGGCCAGCTGCATTAGTACGTTAAGATAAAATCACAACATCTTGAGGCATTTACCATGTCTCCTTCTGCGTCCCTCGTCATTCATTTTTCACATTCTTCCGCTCAGCTAAAGGCCCTACGGTTCCTGCACATGTCGACATGTGCCATTAAAAATCATTAATGCCTCATTCAGACGGTCACATATACTGTACGTCTTAAATCTAAAAAAACATCCGAACAGATATGCTGCCCCAAACTGTGAAACATCTGCCAGGCAGCCCGAAGCAGTGCATTGTGGGAGCATCGGGGTCTAATGAAAGGAATATGAATAGCATGGAGTAAAAGCAGAGCGAGAGGAAGAGAGAGAAGAATTTAACGCAGTCCAGATTGTTGGAACTGTCGTCGGTCCAAATGAGGCATACTGCGACAATTGTGTTTCTTAGCATGTTGTGAAACCTGGAAATGAAGAGACAATGTTAGTCTGTGCCCGGTGCTCTTAAATTGATCGGAACAAAGATGCCAGCGGTGTTTTACCAGCACCTTGTGTTTCACTCCTTGGGGAAACCGTGGTTATAATAGATTTCTCATTTAAAAAATAAACCATTCATGTACTTCTCACTTTATTTTTCGTTGAGTTCTTTTCATCCCATATACCCGGGTAAAAATAGTAAACTAAATTATATTTTATATATATTATTATATACAGCACATCAAGTACAAAAGTGTGCTTAAGTTTGTACTTAGTGTTATAAAATGTAGAATTTCATATTACATTTACATTTAGTCATTTAGCAGACGCTTTTATCCAAAGCGACTTACAATAGTCGAGGAGACAATGAAGCGATAAATAGCCGATACAACAATAGGTGAACAAGTGCTACAACAATGTTACCAAGTTACACAAGCGAGATAAAAACCTGAAGGTAGAAAAAGTTTTTTTTATATTTTTTTATTTTTCTATTAATTATACTTATTATTTATTATTATTATTATTAATAATAAAACAATTTTACTAATTTTTATTACATTTTTTTTTAATTATGGTATCTTTAAATTGCACAGCTGAGTCTATTAAGATCTTGTATTTAGCTTTAGTACTTTTGCAGATTTGAATTTGTGTACATTAAAAGGATGTTACTGGACTGTTTTCATTTTAGACATTTTGTATTTATTGATTATAAAGAAAAAGTTTACCCAAAAATGAAAATTGTCCCGTTTCCCTGTTGTCACTTAAAACGTGTATGACTTGTTTTCCACAAAGGAAGATATTTTGAAAAATGTTGATCGTATAGATAAAATAAAATCATGCAAGTAAGGGAGTGGCAGTTACTGACATTTTTCAAAATATCTACTGTGGACTGAGGAAGTCACAGAGTTTCAAATGAATTTGAGAAAACAAGAACTAAAAGTGAAATGTTAAAAACTAAGATCTAAGTATTTCAACTTCATATTTGCTGGAAAACTTAATCCTGTCTCTTTAAAGGGCTTTTAATGCCATCTAGTGGCATTCTGTCATGAAGTGGTTTATACTGAAGGACCACAGGTCTGTATTGGCATGGACATGTCCTGTTTTTTCAAAGACAGAACATTAACAATTGTGTTTATAGTTTTTGGTGATTTTGTAATATAAACATATTTTCCAGTACAAAACAAATAATTCAAGATTAGATTTGTAAACAAACAAATAAATGTGTAACACAATATATGGTTTTATAAACACAGTAATATATGAATTTTCTTAATACGATGAACATGATGGAACTAATCCGGCGTTAGACTCAAAAAGCTGTTGCTTGGTTTGTGCTGTGTTGATAGAAACCCTGTTATTTTAGTGAACACGAGATCTCTGAGAACACACGCTTCATAAATTATTTAGTGACTCATTATCTCTGTGCAACCTTACATTAGTTCAAGTAACACTATAGCGTATGAGAGTCATTTTCTAAGAGCCAACAACCCAGCACTCATGTGTTCTTCTGCATCTGTCTCATGCCCATGTGCACGTTCTGATGCTCGGAGAACTTCAGATGTTTGAACACAAGCTTTTGTCTTTCATGTGCCAATATATATGAGCAATAGTGGGTCAACTCTACGGCGAGGGCTTTCAGAAAGAGGGTCATTCACGGGGAAGAGCAGGGTAAGATAACTTACAGACACAATGGCAGGGGTATTGTTGTCACCACGGAAACCATTAGTTGCCAGGCAACTGACCTATCGAGGCAAGACTCCGAGCGTGTCAACTAATGATGGGATTCCAGCAGCTCAGAGTGTTAAAATATATCTGCGTGATGTTTGTCTGTGCGAAGGAGAGAAAGAGAAAAACTAAACGTGGGTGGCAGGCGGTGGGAAGAGTAAAGTGTTGCGTTGAAATTTTGGGAAATTGGAGGTATTGAACACGGAGGGCTTACAAAAAAGTGCTTCCAGGTACGGAGAAGAAAGAATGTCGTGGAAGGTGACTCACTTTGCCTTCAGTGAGTGTGTTGTGACTAAACGTCCATTAACACGGGTCTTTGTATGAAGGCTGCTCAGCCTTGAAAGTGTTCCAGCCTTGAATGAACCCTTCTATCATATCTGACATGTCCTTCACTGTCAGAGGACGAATTGTATCCAGCGCCTGACATTTCTCAACAAAGAAACATCTGCTGAACAAAAACAGTACTGATTAAAAGCTCAACGCTATAAAGCATCTTCACAAAGTTTACTGAATGTGGCATAGACATCCTTAAGGCAAAAATTCACCTTGTAATTTAACTGAATAAAATGTTTTCATCCTTTACCGAGCTTCCTTTTTTCGGGAGATAGTATTGTAGTGCTCGAGACCGCTGTCCGTTTTTGACCGTCTTGGTCTAGTCTCGGTCTTCACTGTCTTTGGTCTCGTTCTGGTCCTGTTCTCAGATTAAGTGATCTTGAGATTTTATTTTAAGACTGTTCAAGACCTCAGCTGTTGGATTTATGTCTAAACATCATTCATGTGATTGGATGCAACATTTTTATTGTATAATAAACATGACTCAGTCTTGGTCTTGTTCTGGTCTTGACAGCCTTTGGCCTCGGTCTTGGCTTGGTCTCAGTTAAGATGGTCTCGACTAGTGTTCGGTCAAGACTACCCAAACGGAGATCAGTTCAAGATAGAGACCAGAGGGTGTCGAAACCAAGACAAAACCAAGACTTTGAGAAGTTGAGTTGAAACACTAACAATTCATAAAACAGCAAATAGAAGGAACTCAATTATTTATTGTGCAGGATATAAGATTCAATGTATCTCGGATTTACTGTAGTCGTAGGTTTTAATTTTGTTGAAAGACCATCTTTCATAAATCTCTTACCGGCAGTACGATAACAAAAGTATCAATACAATTACATTGATTGAGAACCAATCAATGTTTAAAAAGTCAGATGTTGTATATGTAATCACATGAATGTTGTCCACACATATATAATACAATGCACTTGAGTGTAGTTCCGAAAGTTCTGGTCTTGACGGGAGTTGAAATAAAATTCCAGGACCACAAAGTCTCTGATCAAGAAAACACAGAGACAAAAGACAGTCGAGACCAAGACCAAGAACATTATAAATGTTGCCTTAAGACCGATCTCGCAATGCAAAATGACAGTCGCGGCCTAGTGGTGAGTCCAACTTTTGTGTGTTTTTAACACTCACTGGAGGGGTTAAAGGCAGAGGTCACATTTTGGGTATAGGTCACCATATCTAACAAAAAGGTCACTTTCACAACAAGAGTCAAAATGACAACACGAGTCATGACTACAACACTTGGATGCAAAATGAATTTCCTTGAACAAATATCGATACATTGTAAGCACATTATTCAACTCAACACTACATAGAGCAAAGATGTAGCAGAAAAATTGAAGAATTTCAATTTTAAAAAACGTAGAAATACTTTGTGCTTTTTTAAAAAACATCCACATGCGCACATTTTGACACAATATTCAGTTCCCCTGTGATGTTGAGGGGGTCACCGTGACCCAACTGTGTTTTTACGAGATCCAAACTCAGCACTTCTGTCATCCCAGATACGACTGTGAAATATGTAAGATACTGCAAACTGATTTATGTCCAATAATACTTTTATTTTAGTCGTTTTGGTTTAAAGAAATGATGGCAATATAGAGAATTACTCTGAAATCATACTGATGTGATTGTTCGCCCAAAAATGAAATCCTTTTTCGCATTACTGATCCTCAGGTCATTTTAACATGCAAGACTTTCTTCTGCAAAAGATATTCTAAAATGCGTTGGTAACCAAAAACTGATGGCACCACAGGTATCATCGGTTTTAACAGGTTTTATTTTCTGCCAAGACCTGTGACTTCAGAAAAAACGATAATGGTCTTTAAAATCGTCTTTGATTTTTTTTACCACGGCTGTGTACACACCCTGACATTTTAGTCTATCAGACTATAAGATTCTCTCTGCTTAATATCTGCAGTTTTCCATTGAGACTCAACCTGCTGGCTCTCTCTCTCTTTCTCTCTTTCTGCCAGTGGCTGTCTGAGATGAAGTTATTTCATTTTGCTATGAAGCACCGATGTGGGCGAAGCTCAAAGTCTCCTGAGAACTCCCCACTACTAACAAGCTAAATTAAACTTGTGAAAGACAAACAAGGCAACAAAGCAACACACACAAACATGTGCGCACGCACACATTTCTTTAACATCCCACCTTAGTTCCTCCCAGAGCTTATTAAAGGCACTTGATAGTTACTTAAGAAACTGATTTCCCCTCCTGATTAGATGCTCTTTTCTTCGGTCGCCCCGTCACATCGCTTTGTCTTTTAAAGCATTTCTGATTTATTTGCAGCTCATGCCACACTGTCAAACTTTTTACCGTCTTGAATGTGATTGAATGTGATCGATTTGTGACTTTGAAGAATATCAGGTTATCATAACCACTTCCTTTCCATCCTTTTGATCACCCCTCACTCTTTTCCTCTCCTCTTGTTATCCAATTCCATCACATTCGGAGGGTAAACCAATTTACATTCTTGTTTTGGTCTTTAGATCTCTGCCAGTTTCCATGACAACCCTGCTTTCTTCCCCTTTCTCCTGCTCAGGATCTTTCATTCCCCACTGTTTCGCTCTCCTGCTCTTCTCTTGACCTTCCTCTTCTTTCTCATTTACTTTCTCTTTACATTCTGCTCGCTGCTTCCGTCTAACTCTCATTTCTTTGCCTAATTGATGCGGTCGCTGTTGTGACACGCAGTGGCTGAAAGTGTGCACAGTGGAGAAGAGATGGAGGATGTGGAGAGACACCTGTGATGACATACGGTACATGATGCTCTTTGTGTGTTAAATCATGGGTGCTGAGAGGAAATGATTTGGGCTTCTCGCAGAGGGCTGTCCACCCTTTAATGCTTGCTTTGCCACTCGTAGAGTTTTAGGACTGATATTCATATATCTTCGCATAATATAAACTTCATTGAGTTTACATTAATTTTGGTGTTGACGCATAAAGAATTAAAGATCAGAATTCCTTCACTGCATTATTATTTGGGTCTCAAACATGCCTGGATGTATGCATAAAAAAATCACAATTAAATTTCTATATGTTTTATTTTTTTCCAGTCCAAACCAAAAAGACATGCTGTTTGAATCAGATTATTGAAGCATTAAATAAGTTGTATGGAGCACTTTGAAAGAACCAATCAAAGCTGATCCAAGGCTCCACACACCACACAGGATTGAACAATCACAACCAACCAACAGAGCAGTTATACCAAATCAAAAGGTTGAATAATATCCTAAAGATTTCCTTTATATCTGTATATCATCTTAACATTAATAAAAAGTGAAAGTGGTCTATATAAAGTTGACACATAAAATTGGGTGATCATTTATTCACCTTTTTATCATTTCAAACTGTTTTGCACAACACAAAAGAAGGTATTTTGAAGAATGCTAGTTACCAAAAGCGTTGGTCCCCATTGTCTTCCATTGGTTTTGTCTTGGTCAACAGAAGTCAACGTTTCTTACCAACATTTGCATTCTGGTTTATGGGTGAACCTTCACCATTTCAAAGTATTTTTGGATTAATTATAAGATATCACATTGGGTTTGATGTTTTCACGGAATAGAACTACAACAGCAATAGCTGTGATATTTAAATTTTACACACTTCATATTCCAATATTCTTCCTGATCTCTGGCTTTTTACGGTCTCAAATTGTTTAGTATCTCAATGTCTCTCTCTCTCTCGCTCTCGCTCTCTTACTTCCTCCTGTATCTTGGCAATTGAAAGTGTAACTCAACACCAGATCTGTAAGACAAAGAAAACTCCTTTTTAGGAAAACACCGATGCAGGTACTCACAGAACTGTATTCAAGAACTCATCCAAGCAGAGCCATTGCAGTTTTACAAAGCTCTGTCCATTCTGCAGCATTTCTACAAAAATGCGTACCACCATACATTTCTCAAGGTTTCATCATGTACATGGAATTACAGCACACACTTCCTTGGGGTGAAAGCGATAAACACATCCAGCTCATAAAGGAGCTATTTGTATGCACACAATCAGATTAGCTGGCATTGTGGTTTGGAGGGGAGCTGATTTCCTGGTGGTGCAACTTTTGGTGCATTGAGCGCAAGTCTGTGGGATATGAAACAAAAGTTAATTCGACATGTGATTTACATAATCATGCGCCATTGTGTTTCAGAACAACCCCACAGCAAAAGAATAAATTCATCTAGGGCTTCACCAGAGGGACTTTTAGAAGTTTTCAGCACCACCAGAGGGAGTGCTCACCTGTGAAATGATGTCTGACACCCTGGGATAAGGGTCCAAATGTTTCACAGGGTATTATGCCTCCTGGGTAAAGAGACATGATCTTGGCATATGCCAGATGACGAGAGATCTAAGGGGTCCGATACACCTGATACCTCTGTTGTCAGATCACATTGATCGTCTGATGTCTCTTACCCGGAGCAGAAGAGAACTTCATTCACCCTGCCACAGACACATCACTACTGTAGGTTCCTCTGAGGTTTGGTAGACCAATAGAAAAAGCTTAAAAGTTGTGACGTGTTTGCCAATCAAGGTCATTTACATTTTGGCTTAAAGTGATTGTTTACCAAAAATGGAGATTGTGTCTTCAATTATTCAACCCTTCTTCATTTCAAACCTGCATGACTTTCATTCCTCAGCAACAACAAACCAATGTGGCTAATTGAACAGCACTGGCACCCATTTAATTCTACAGTATGAACACAAAACCAATGCAAGTAAATGGGTGCCCTTAACCAACATTTTTCAAAATATCTTATTTCGTGTTCTGCAGAAGAAGGAAC
>CM065669.1:10314356-10634356 GCA_033220385.1 Triplophysa yarkandensis | reverse complement strand
TAGGGCTCTTATACTTCTATATAATGACTTTAATGTAAGGCTCTTATACTTCTATATAATGACTTTAATGTAAGGCTCTTATACTCCTATATAATGACTTTAATGTAAGGCTCTTATACTCCTATATAATGACTTTAATGTAAGGCTCTTATACTCCTATATGATGACTTTAATGTAAGCCTCTTATACTCCTATATAATGACTTTAATGTAAGGCTCTTATACTCCTATATAATGACTTTAATGTAAGGCTCTTATACTCCTATATAATGACTTTAATGTAATGCTGCTATACTCCTATATAATGACTTTAATGTAAGGCTCTTATACTCCTATATGATGACTTTAATGTAAGGCTCTTATACTCCTATATAATGACTTTAATGTAAGGCTCTTATACTCCTATATGATGACTTTAATGTAAGGCTCTTATACTCCTATATGATGACTTTAATGTAAGGCTCTTATACTCCTATATGATGTCTTTAATGTAAGGCTCTTATACTCCTATATAATGACTTTAATGTAAGGCTCTTATACTCCTATATGATGACTTTAATGTAAGGCTCTTATACTCCTATATGATGACTTTAATGTAAGGCTCTTATACTCCTATATGATGACTTTAATGTAATGCTGCTATACTCCTATATAATGACTTTAATGTAATGCTGCTATACTCCTATATAATGACTTTAATGTAAGGCTCTTATACTCCTATATAATGACTTTAATGTAAGGCTCTTATACTTCTATATAATGACTTTAATGTAAGGCTCTTATACTCCTATATAATGACTTCAATGTAAGGCTCTTATACTTCTATATAATGACTTTAATGTAATGCTCTTATACTCCTATATGATGACTTTAATGTAAGGCTCTTATACTCCTATATGATGACTTTAATGTAAGGCTCTTATACTCCTATATGATGACTTTAATGTAAGGCTCTTATACTCCTATATAATGACTTTAATGTAAGGCTCTTATACTCCTATATGATGACTTTAATGTAAGGCTCTTATACTCCTATATGATGACTTTAATGTAAGGCTCTTATACTCCTATATGATGACTTTAATGTAATGCTGCTATACTCCTATATAATGACTTTAATGTAATGCTGCTATACTCCTATATAATGACTTTAATGTAAGGCTCTTATACTCCTATATAATGACTTTAATGTAAGGCTCTTATACTTCTATATAATGACTTTAATGTAAGGCTCTTATACTCCTATATAATGACTTCAATGTAAGGCTCTTATACTTCTATATAATGACTTTAATGTAATGCTCTTATACTCCTATATGATGACTTTAATGTAATGCTCTTATACTCCTATATAATGACTTTAATGTAAGGCTCTTATACTCCTATATGATGACTTTAATGTAAGGCTCTTATACTCCTATATAATGACTTTAATGTAATGCTGCTATACTCCTATATAATGACTTTAATGTAAGGCTCTTATACTCCTATATGATGACTTTAATGTGAGGCTCTTATACTTCTATATAATGACTTTAATGTAAGGCTCTTATACTCCTATATGATGACTTTAATGTAAGGCTCTTATACTTCTATATAATGACTTTAATGTAATGCTGCTATACTCCTATATAATGACTTTAATGTAAGGCTCTTATACTCCTATATGATGACTTTAATGTAATGCTGCTATACTCCTATATAATGACTTTAATGTAAGGCTCTTATACTCCTATATGATGACTTTAATGTGAGGCTCTTATACTTCTATATAATGACTTTAATGTAAGGCTCTTATACTCCTATATGATGACTTTAATGTAAGGCTCTTATACTTCTATATAATGACTTTAATGTAATGCTGCTATACTCCTATATAATGACTTTAATGTAAGGCTCTTATACTCCTATATGATGACTTTAATGTAATGCTGCTATACTCCTATATAATGACTTTAATGTAAGGCTCTTATACTCCTATATAATGACTTTAATGTAAGGTTCTTATACTCCTATATGATGACTTTAATGTAATGCTGCTATACTCCTATATAATGACTTTAATGTAAGGCTCTTATACTTCTATATAATGACTTTAATGTAAGGCTCTTATACTTCTATATAATGACTTTAATGTAAGGCTCTTATACTCCTATATAATGACTTTAATGTAATGCTGCTATACTCCTATATAATGACTTTAATGTAAGGCTCTTATACTTCTATATAGTGACTTTAATGTAAGGCTCTTATACTTCTATATAATGACTTTAATGTAAGGCTCTTATACTCCTATATAATGACTTTAATGTAAGGCTCTTATACTTCTATATAATGACTTTAATGTAATGCTGCTATACTTCTATATAATGACTTTAATGTAAGGCTCTTATACTCCTATATAATGACTTTAATGTAAGGCTCTTATACTTCTATATAATGACTTTAATGTAATGCTGCTATACTTCTATATAATGAATTTAATGTAAGGCTCTTATACTTCTATATAATGACTTTAATGTAAGGCTCTTATACTCCTATATAATGACTTTAATGTAAGGCTCTTATACTCCTATATAATGACTTTAATGTAAGGCTCTTATACTTCTATATAATGACTTTAATGTAAGGCTCTTATACTCCTATATAATGACTTTAATGTAAGGCTCTTATACTTCTATATAATGACTTTAATGTAAGGCTCTTATACTCCTATATAATGACTTTAATGTAAGGCTCTTATACTTCTATATAATGACTTTAATGTAAGGCTCTTATACTCCTATATAATGACTTTAATGTAAGGCTCTTATACTTCTATATGATGACTTTAATGTAAGGCTCTTATACTCCTATATAATGACTTTAATGTAAGGCTCTTATACTTCTATATGATGACTTTAATGTAAGGCTCTTATACTCCTATATAATGACTTTAATGTAAGGCTCTTATACTTCTATATAATGACTTTAATGTAAGGCTCTTATACTCCTATATAATGACTTTAAAGTAAGGCTCTTATACTTCTATATAATGACTTTAATGTAAGGCTCTTATACTCCTATATAATGACTTTAATGTAAGGCTCTTATACTCCTATATAATGACTTTAATGTAAGGCTCTTATACTCCTATATGATGACTTTAATGTAAGGCTCTTATACTTCTATATAATGACTTTAATGTAAGGCTCTTATACTACTATATGATGACTTTAATGTAATGCTGCTATACTTCTATATAATGACTTTAATGTAAGGCTCTTATACTCCTATGTAATGACTTTAATGTAAGGCTCTTATACTCCTATATAATGACTTTAATGTAAGGCTCTTATACTCCTATATAATGACTTTAATGTAAGGCTCTTATACTTCTATATAATGACTTTAATGTAAGGCTCTTATACTTCTATATAATGACTTTAATGTAAGGCTCTTATACTTCTATATAATGACTTTAATGTAAGGCTCTTATACTTATATATAATTACTTTAATGTAATGCTCTTATACTTGTATATGATGACTTTATTGTAATGCTGCTATACTTCTATATAATGACTTTAATGTAATGCTGCTATACTTCTATATAATGACTTTAATGTAATGCTGCTATACTTCTATATAATGACTTTAATGTAATGCTCTTATACTTCTATATAATGACTTTAATGTAATGCTGCTATACTTCTATATAATGACTTTAATGTAAGGCTCTTATACTTCTATATAATGACTTCACTGTAAGGCTCTTATACTTCTATATAATGACTTCACTGTAAGGCTCTTATACTTCTATATAATGACTTTAATGTAAGGCTCTTTTACTTATATATGAGGACTTTAATGTAAGGCTATGATACTTATATATAATGATGCTTTAAAGCTGTATTGTGTTTACTGTTTATGGGCTTCTTACATTATTGTATACTTTGCAAAGACACACACACACACACACACACACACACACACACACACACACACACACACACACACACACACACACACACACACACACACACACACACACACACACACACACACACACACACACACACACACACACAGTAGTGAACACACCCGTAGCAGTGTCAGATGTTTATCCTGCGGTGCCCAGGGATCAGGTGGGGGTTCGTTGCCTTGCTCACGGGCAGCTAAGTCATTCTATTGCCAATCCTAGACTCGAACCCGCAACCCTAGGTTCAGGAGTCAAACCCTCTTACCAGGGTAACAGGCTTCCCACAAACACTAAAAAGTTTCAGGTCATTTGACTCTATTTCACATCACAAAAAGTGAATTGGCATAGAAAAAAATCTAATAATTCACCCCAGTATGCTTTTGGGGTCCGCCCCATGTATCTCGCCAGTAAACCTGTTGGTCATCCAACACAACCGATAAACTGCTTAAAGGACATTAAAAAGGTAGATCACTAAAGTCATTTTATGCTTGAACGCAGCTATACGCTGAAAGCTGTGTCCAAATATAACATGCATATATTGTACTGTATATTTCCTTTGTATTACAATTTAAGTTACATTTTTGGTAAATATGTTTATGGATCAAAATGCCCATCCCATTGACCACACATGTGAAAAATGTAGACTGGGCCTTGATTCCGTTGATCAGAAATTGGTGGGTGTTTCTTATCAGCCCGCTGGTTAAAGAGGATGGATTTCTTGACTTCGTTCATGTGCAGCTGACTCATAACGGACTGGGAAAACGTCCTTAAAAAGGTCAGCTTTGACAATGTTGGCTTTAAGACCTTTTTCTCAGTCATAATTGCTTTCAGTTAAGGTTTGCCTCCTCGCACAAGTTCTACCCATGCTCCCCTAATTGTCTTTTCCTGTCTGATCTCCAGGGTCTCAGTGACGCAAGCTGATTAAGTTAGTGCTGCGTGTGATAGAGAGAGAGATAGCGATACCGTGAACCGACCCCAGATCAGGCACAACCGATAAGGTTGCATTTCATCTCGAGAGTTCGGGCAAAGCGGTCCTTTTAAATTAAATGGATCTTTTCCTCCATCATAAGAAGCCGACGGACCGTCAGCCGTAGTAAGAGTGTGACTGGAGTGAGAGGCAGAGAGGGAGGGAGAGAGAGAATGTGTGAAGTGTATCCTGTCAGTGTTTGGCTGCTCTTTAGCCCACTGGCCACAACGCCTGTGCCTCCCCATTAGCTAGTACTGCGAGCGTGATATCCTACCTCGCTATTTATAGCAGCTCACAGAGTTTGCAACTTGATCTGAATTGTCTTTAAGGCCCAAGGCTTGCAGTGTGTTCTGCCCCACATTGACTCAACACTTCACACAAAGAGGTTTTAGGCAGTTCTTCTCAACTCATACTGCCCATGCATTCCATGAAGGCACATCAGGCAGTGGTTTATGGATCAAAAATGTACAAAACACTGTTAAAATTAAACATTGAAATTGAGATCAGTTACCCTTTAGCAAAATACACCCCAAATGAAAATTCTGTCATCATTTAATCTCCAATTTTGTATGATTTTCTTTGTTCTGCAGAACACACAAGAATACATTTTAAAAAAATGTTGTTGCTCATGGACTTAACATTAGTTTTGTGTCGAAGCAATAGAAGTCAACAGGTACCAATGTTATTTGGTTTCCGACATTCTTCAAAATATTTTCACTTGTGTTATACATACGAATTTGAAATTGATAAGAGGTTATAGAAATGATGACACAATTTTAATTTTGAGGATTTGAAAGGAGATTGTTCAATATCTCTCATTATTTACTCACCCTCAGGTTACAAACCTTTGACTGTGTTGAACACAAAAAATATATTTTGAAGAATGCATGAAATAAATAGACTTTCATAGTAGATTTGCTTTTTACCATATAGTTGATAGCACACCAAAACTCTTTGGAAACAGTTATATAAAGATATTTAAACATTTTGAGGGCAAGTAAATGAGGACAGAATTTTTATCTTTGAGGAAACTGTTGTTTTTATGAATGATCTGCAATGGAAATAAATATTTCCAATAATCAATTTATTAACTGCTATTTGTTTAATATTTCATGGTGACATTTTAAAAATGTCCCTACCATTGTCTGACACATAACCTTGTACCCTTTGCAATGTCTGACTGTGGGATCAGCACTCTGACTTTTGTGCATCATATTGTCTGTATGAAACCTCTGACACCAGATTTACATTTATCTATTAATCATCACTGAAAATAATGATCAGACAGTGTTGTAGTCAAGACTAGAGGTCGAGTGATACTGGATTTACCTAAAACAAAAGTGGGGAGTCTCTGCATTTACTGACCATTACTGACCATCAAACATAAGACTTCTAACAACTCACAATACATTTACTAAGTTCAAACATACATAACATAAAGTTGTGTAGAATTACAAAATTGGAACACAGAATGGAAAAAAACAAGGTCTTATACAAGTACCTTTTTTTGCAACCACATCTCAGATTTTGTGGGCTTTTGTGTTGCTCCGATTTATCAGTCGCCGATAACAAACTGGACATTATGGAGGAATTATATAATGATGAGAAAGATTGCTTTGTTTCTTGTTTACTTGAGTTGTCTCATGAACCTAACTCTTTGGCCTGGGCACAAGTGTTGATGGCAAGAGATCTTTTAGCACAGCGGGAAATATACTGTAGACGACAAGAGTTTTCAGCTTCTAATAGCCGCTGTTAACGTTGATCGGTATTGTATCAGCAGGCAAAGCTTTCAGTCAATTGGTTTGTGTTTTAACATTTTCACCTTTGAAACTCTCAGCTAGTGGATAGAATTGCCTGAATTGCAAACCTACCATCCAATTCTGTTCCAGATGAAATAGTGATTTCTAGCTCTTGCTTTCAGGAAACAAACTAGACCAGATTGTCATGTCTTATCTTATCCGCAGAGAAATGCTTGACGTTTGGCAATTCAGTAGAGTAAGTTAGTGATAGATTAGGAATTTCTAGTGAAAAAATGCAAGGATCTGAATCAGCAAACGTCGCCTGAGCCCATGGCTCTTTGTGTGGGAGCATGTGTGTTAACTGCTAGACGTGGATGAAGAAACGATCCAAAATGTGGGTAGAGGACACACGCTAAATCTCATCAGCCTCTCAGTATGACATATCTTTAAATGCCTGGTTGCCACGGATACGCCATCAGGAAGCTTAAAGACGAAACTTTGCAAAACAGTTAGTCACTGTATGAATTTTGTCATGAAAGTTTTATAAATAGACCAAAACATAGTTCAGCAACTATGTTGCATTCTTGTCTCACAAAAGTAACTGGGACGTTTGCGCTAAAGGATTTTTTGAAAAGTGAATATTGAGATGTCCGTGCTCATACGGCTCTTTAATTTACTGAAAAAGCAAAGGTTGAAGCTTTTTGCATTTATTTGTTGTTTCATGTAACTGACGATGAATGTGTTATAGCTAGTCTAGACGTACATCTCGCACTGTAACCATTGTTTAGTAACTTTTTAATCGCATCTTTTATATGCTCGTCTAAAGGCCACTGTGTTCTCTTCTTTTGAGAATCTTGTGTGTACACGCTCTTACCATCTCTTAAGTCGCTTTGCCCAGTTTTGACTCGGATTGCTGTCTGATAATTCAGACATCATAAGAACAGAAGATAATGTGTAATAAAATAAAGATGTTTAATGAAGTGAAAAACAAGGAAATTTCTTGAGTTGTTACTTGATCGTAGACTTAAGCAACAGTTACATCCCTTATTTATAAAATATTAATAGGCCTGGAGGAGAATTTGAATATTTGATTTGTGGGATAGCATGATAACAATCACATTTGAATATTTGTTTTTGACACGTGACATCGATCCAGCAAAATGTTTCTCATTAGGCCTTGAAAGTCACTTGAAGCACTGCACCAGGCTGAAGTTTAAGCCCCCTATTTCAGCCCTTGTTCAATATGACGTGTCTCATAGTCCCATAAAGTATAAAAATTGTCTGAGCCCGACGAATAATTGTTTTCACTTCATGTGTTTTACGCAGCCTTTGCTACTGTTGCAGCAACTGTAATTATTTTTTAATTTAAATTTCTTAATTAGTTTTAGTTGAGTTTTAAGTTAACGTATAACATTGTTTGGAGTATTTTTCGTTATTTGAGCTGCTTGATTGTGGACACAAGTGAGTATATGTCCTAATGAATAAGACTGTTTAAACTGCTGCAGCCATTAATATAGTTTACTTTGGTTTATTAATGGGAAATGCAATATTTTCGATTTATTTTGTTGAAAAAATGAGCATCTGAACACAAGATGGAAACGTGTGTGTTTGAATATCAAAAGGATATGTACATCACGATTACATGTTGCTCTGTGTCCCAAACTGCTCCTTATATTATGTGTATCGGACATCAGTGTTCTGCAGTGCAATCTGCACACGAGTCTGTTGGTGAGATTAGAAAGGGTCTTGTCCTTCTTGATCCTTGATCTCATGTTTGATATCATTGATATGTGTGCGCGCACACGCATGGATAAACTTTAAATTACTCTTTTGTGTTAGAGCCCTTTTCATTCTGTTTAACAGTCCAGCCATAGGTGCAGATAGTTGTCGGGGAAATGGACCCTAAAATGACTCGCCTATGCATCAATGCCAACATCTCCTTCTATGTTTTTTGTTTTTTGTGCATGTTGCATTATTTTTTAGAGTTGCGTGATGATATCCAGCCAACAGATTTACAGTAGAGGCATTTTTTTATTCAACTACTTTATATATTCTTTTTAAAAAAGCTTTAATAACTAGCAGATATAACAGGTGTGTTTTAAGTCAAAGGATAAAACATAACAATCTGTATAGGGTTTATAACCACAGACGTTACTTTACTTCAACCAAAAACAACACTCTTGTGATGGCTGTAATGTGAACTATCACTTATAAAAAAACTTCTGGTTAAGTTCCACTTTCAGAATTGTCACGGCCAGTTTTTTTCAATAATAGACAGTAAAAAGATTAAAATAAGGTAAATTTTTTAAGGTTGTATTTCCTTTTTTGGTCAAGTATAATTGCTTCTGATTATTAATTTAACAGGAATCCTTTAAGTATTTTTTAAAACCTTTGTCACATACAGAACTCATGTTTATTTCCCTTTATTAAATTAACAACATTTGTGCGTAGACCTCTGTTATAATTGAACGTTGTGGTTTTATAACCACGTTCGTTGTAGACATGTTGTAAGGTGACTGCCCCAAGCCACATCCACTTTGTTTTGCTATAAAGTTTTGCAGCTTAACATATGGTTGCTCACCTGAGACAATGTCTTTTATGGGACACTTCAGATAACCTTTGCTAAGAGAGAGAGAGTTTGTCCCCCGCTGCCATCTGCTTTCATGTTGTTCGAGGAGTAGTGCATCCTCTCAGGTATACAGGTGCCCAGGGAATTCACAAAATACTGGAATATAAAAAACAACCACCCAGAATACTTCACATCTCTTTCGGGTTAGTGGCTAACCCGCAGTCGGAGGCCTCAGTGGGTGAATTTTTTTAAAATCGGTTTAGGTTTTGTCTTGCCGTATCGTAAAGAAGTCTTTGAAGACGGTCTTGGGAGGCGGTAACTTCATCCAACCTATCTAAGGCTTGAGAATAGGCGACTACATAGAGGAAGGTGAAATGTGTCATAGAACGCACATGTGTTTCGGGTCTATTATAGGCCGTTTGCAGTGCGCTGGAAGGACAATGAGATTCAACGTTCGGAACAAAGTGTTTCTTATCTGGTCAGGTGATCTGAGAGCTTCCAGATGAGTTACAAGCCGACGTGCTAAGGTGAGCTATGAAAGAATAATGTGATATTGAGAAGCTTTGAGCGTGACGAAAACAACAGCGCCCAGCTGCGAGGCTCAACAAAGATACCAAAACACTCCAAGCTCGACACAACAAGCCTTTTTCTTCGACTGAATCATGCAAGAACTTTGCCCCACATTTAAGGTGGGATGGATATACGCTGCAGGTTTATTCATCGAGCACCGATTAGCCGAACTGGAACATTGTGTATACACGATCTTAGTTTAAGGCCTTTAATATTTATCTCAATTATGATAAAGTGAGATTTATTCCATAAGGGAAAATACGTGTTCTTTCCCTGAAATGGTGATTGTTGATGTTTGGTTAAATTATGGATGTACAAAGGTCTGGACATGTGGGATCTGCAGCCGTTGCTTATCAATCCTAAAAATGAATAATTTCATTATTTTCTCACTTTCTTGTCATATCAAACCTAGACTTTTTTTCTTCTGCTGAATTCAAGTAAGATATTTTAAAGAAAATTACCATTGCCTTTCTTTTGTATTTACACAAAACCAATGCAAGTCAATGATGCCAGTTACCAGCTTTCTTCGAAAGATCTTCATTTGTGTTCTGTGGCAGAAAGTCATACAGCTTTGAAAAGAGGCGGAGTAAATAATATAACTTTGTTACTTGGTTTACGCAAAAACATTCTTGTTAAACATCATCAACAATTTATCATGATTCCCAAAATGAGAGATGAATGATGGGGGTCAAGAGTTTTGGTGATCTTGCTCATGTTTAAAGACACAAGATTTGAATGAACCCCAAACTTCGGATAACATGTTGGTAAACCACAAGGCAACCACACACAAAACCGCTGTGAACACCTTAGCGACCTCATAGAAAAGCCTTGACAACCACCTGTGAACACCTGTGACAGTTTAGCATTGGCCACCAACATTTACATCAGAAATGTAGATCACTTTAAAATATCAAAAACCCTGCTAGAGGTATTTATGTATGTGACAAGCACACCCATATTATGCACACTTGTGTAAACATTGAGTGCCAAATCCAGAACTCAAATGCACATCTCACTCTCTCCTCTTTGTCTTTCTTACATTACAGATGGCGACAGGTGTTCTGGGCTACATTTACAGCATTGCGACATTGTTTTGTCACAACTGTTTAATTTCGCAGCCCTATGTGTACCGTCGAGGATGTAAACATGCATGCATGTGTGTATTGGAGTGTTTAAACACAGGATTCTTTACTACTAGTAGTGTGAAAAGACTGGCATCTCTCTCCATCTCGTCCGTCTGTGCTGCATCTGCAGCTGAATCTCTTTTCCCTTGTTCTAGTTGGCAGACGGCCCAAAGTGTGTTCGAGATAATACCCACCTTTGACCCCTGAGCAAAGTGAGCCCAGCTCACTGTCTTTAGAGAGAGAAAGGGAGGAAGAAGAAAGTGAGAGAAGGGGCCTTCGGTGCTCACCGAGGGACCCCTGCGGTCTTAGGCACAGCATTCACAGAACATGAACATGACTGTCTGTTTATGTTTCTTTTTCACACTCTCTTGAGAGGGTCACATGGTACATGCTACACAAACTCAATGCCAACATGTGATCATGCTTTGTACACACAAACAGATGCACATGTACTGCACAAATATTTGGTGGGAAGGTTTTGACAACGTTTAGTGTTTCGTTGTATTGTTTGATAATATTAAGTTGTCGATTATCCCTTATTAAAGTAAATCCATCGTAAACCTTCGCAGACTTTTTCAGGCCCAACGCTCAGAATACGTAATTGATTTATTAAAGGATTCTCAGCATGCCTCTGCAGCGGCTGTTTATATTGGCTCATTCGATTGTTCCGCTCCTCCTTCCTCTTTTCCCTTCTTCAGACGTCTTCCGTCCGCCCTCCCTCTTAAGTAAACAGTATTCTTTCAGTTTGTTGTGGCATTGTTGTTCGGCGCGAGGGCACTGCCAGTGTTTTCAAACAAGGGAGGCTGCGAGATAATCGCCCCCTGACAGCATCCGCTCACGCTCTGTTTGCTGTGGTCGTCATTCAGCCTCGCGCTGTCCGCTCTTCTCTCACGCTGCTTCCATTCGCTGGGACCCGTGTCACGTGCTGTTGCCACAGCAACCTGATCGGACCCCCGACAGGCTGATTTCTTGGCTTTCACCTGTTTGAAAGTCCCACAATGCACCGCACACCGAGCAATGTTGTTTACAGTTAGATATGCAACAGAGAAGTCGGACGTCCAATGAATTGCTCTTGAAATTGTCCTTTAAGGTACTTCTTTCACCCGTTTCGTTTTGTAAATGGCAATCTTGTTTATTACAACATGATTATGATTAGTTCGCATTTGCAAATATCCTGGCATGAGGCGCGTGCATCCGACTGATTCTGAGAAACTGGAAATACACTTTCAGTAATTACAGATAATTACAAAAATGGCTTTTGAGAAAAGTAATCACCTGATGTTGAAGAAGGTTTGGGAGAGTGATTGTAATTTGCTGGGGTTGTTGTTGATTATGTTATTTATCAAAGTTGTTCAGCGGGGTGTCTGATGTTCACTGCACGCTTAAGAGACAAGATTCGTGTCCTCTGGGCCTTAAACGTACTACGTGTTAAGTACCTGAATGAAGTTGTGGATGCTTGGCCAGTGCATTACAAGACGTCTTAGACATGCCTTAAGACAAGCGAATCACTTAGTGCCCTATATTGTCTTCCTTGAATCTTGAAGCCCTGTCTCCAAGTGTACTCGGATTGGATAAACAGTCCAGCCTACTGTTATTGGTTATCTTGGCTATCAGTTGATGAGACTGCATCATGTTAATCCAGTGGTTTATTTACTGGATCTGTGATGACACATCACAAAACTAACTGGATTACTACAATCCTGATGTTTGCTGGAGTCCAAGACAAATGATTTCCCGTTAAAGACAAAAACGGGAAATTCATCATGAATATTGTGATTTATAACTTCAAAAATTGTTGTAACACCCAACAAACACACACAGGAAATGTAATATTGAGGACTAGAAGCCGAGGGGCACTTTAAATCAAATCTGAAAGCATTTGTGTGTGCATTCTCACAAACATTGTTGATGTTAAAAGAGATTACCCAAAAATAATCATTTGGTCATCAGTTATTCACCCTCTAGTTATTTCAAAGCTAATAGGTTTTCTTTTGCACTTATTTTAATGTTGGTAACCGAACACCGACAGTACCCATTTACTTTGATTGTATTGTATACAAAGCAGTACAAGTGAGTGGGTGCTAGTTACCAACATTCCTCAAAATATCTTCTTTTGTGTTCTGCAGAATAAAGACAGCCCTACAGGTTTTAAATTACAAGAGGGTGAGGAAGTAATGAAAAAATGGTTCAGGGTCCACTCTACAACACAAACTCAATTCATGTTTTAATGAAAATAATCTAAACTGAAATGACAACCTCAACCTGTGGTTGACCTACACCAGTAGACCACTAGAACATTTTCTTCCTCTCTTTCCTTGTGATTGTCACATTATCCCATCATCCCATTGAGTCATATACTTTAGCCCTGAGTGTAATGAAAAGCTCACTGTCACGACTCGAAGAAGGATGCGGTTCAGTGGGGAAGATTCCTTCTTGGTTTCTTGCGCCAAATATAGTTCTTGGACCACTATCCTTCTTGCCCTTAGAAATAAACAAACTCTTGGCATCTTTAAAGTTCACCAAAAAATAATCATTCCCTTTTTCCCTCTTGTCAAACCTTACTTCTTACTTCTGTAGAACACAAAATAAGACCCTTTAAAGAATGTTGTTTACAGAATTTCAAATTTTCATTTCAAAAGCTGTACACTTGCACAAACCATTGCGAAACCTTCATTTGAGATATTTCAACAATAAATTCCAATGTAGTTACACATTTGCTTGTGTACCTTTTTTATAGCCTTCTTGCAAAGCATTCTTTGTAAATGTAAACTTTATTCTGAACTGAGTAACAGATCGTTCAGACGCAAATGCAGAACTTCAGGTGCTTTACGCAGCCAAGAGTAACACAAGGATTGGAGAATTTCCAACTGGATCTGTAGCCGTTATGCTTTTCCATTATTTGGCTTGTGCAAACTTTGATTGCTAAACACAAGTGTTGATCTGTCACTGTCTACTTATGTAAATATTTGGGTGGTTGTACCATATGGTTGTGACATCACAAGATTTTCAAATGAGTTGTTTTCACAGCATAGTTTAATAAATGTTTTGGTTCTGTTAGGTACGAAATGTTTACATAGTACATCAGCCAAATGAGACGAAGGGAATATCGTTTTCCACTATGACCCCTTTGATACCATCGCCTCTGTTTATGAGTTCAGCAAACAGGCGCTCCAGTCCGACTTTGATTTGTAACGTCCCACATCTTCCCATGACGGCTCTAGATTAGGACTATTGCTCTCTCCCGGCACAGCAGTTGCTTGGCAATCATGACTGAACATCCAATGGATAGAGAGGATGCTGAAGATCACATTACAGAGTGACATGATCTGTCAAACAGGGCTGGGCAGCTGAACTAATATCAAGCTCTGTTTTTCAGCCTTTTGATGATATTTGATATAAAGTTCTATATTTTTCTGCTTTCACATTGTTCAGGCATTGTCAAGTACATTTGGTCTGTATGTAGTAAAGTCTATATGGAAAGGAACTCCGCTATGAAATGAGTGAATTTATATGAATCAAAATTAAGATAGCATTTATGAATTTATTAATTTATCCGATAAATCCTTTTGTGGAATGCTGCAAAGTCCAAAATAAATAAAACAGACAAATACGTTTAAATTGCCATGGAAATTCAGGCAATTTTAAGCTGTTTTAAGGCCTTGTCATCATTCTGGAAGTCGGATATTTTGGGGCACATAATGTAATTTTAAACTATTTAATTCTTTTTATATACATTTTACATCCATCTTGTACTATTGTTTTCATTTTAGTTGTTTTAATCTTCATGATTTCTTTTGTGTTTATTTGTAATCCATCCTTTCTTTCAAATGTCTTAAGCATCATGCTTCCTAGGACATATCTATGTAAAGCACTTTGAAATACCCCGTGTATCATATGTTATCTAAATAACCTCTCCTGCCTTAGAGCCTTATCTTGCCTAAAAAACACAAAGAACTTTTTGTTTTATGTTTAAGTATCTCCAGTATATTGTTAGTAAAAACATACATAATAGGATATTTACCTGTATTCTATTATGATCTATTCTTTTCTAATCTGTTCAGAGCTACAATAAAGCGTGCATTCGTTTTTGTGAACAGGGACCACTGTTGTTCAGTTACCAACATTCTTCAAAATATCGTATGTGTTTTGTAGAAGAAAGAATGTCAAGCAGGTTCAAAATGTCATGAGGATGATTAAATAATGACACAACACTCATATTGGGGCCTGAACCATCCCATCATAACAAATTAATTGGTCAACAGGTGTGGGAACCCAGTTATATCATTAAAGCCATTAGTGTGATCAAAAACCACAGATTAGATCCTTCTTTGCTTTCTGTGATGCATCCGCCAGCCTTGGACAGTGAGATGCTCAGAAGAAAATTAGATCAGTTTTAATAAGCCGGTTCTTGACGTATGAAGCCTGCCGTTGGCGTCCCCAAGTCTCATCCGTCCCACGCTGCACCTCGGGTTCTCGAGCTCAAACGTTCAATTTCAGTCCGAGTCTGTTTGGACACAGAGGAGCTGCTCTGTTACCTGCAGTCCCAGAGTCTGCAACTATTGCTTCTGTCTTACGCATGTGACGGTTGCACTCTCGTAACCTTTTGTTCTACTCGAGTCGAGACTCACTCCCACGACAACGAATGACAGAAAAACAAACAGCCCGTTGCGGTGGAGGAACAATGGAGTGACTGAGCAGAGTAGACACACAGCTGGAGTGAGAGAGAGAGAGAGAGAGAGAGAGAGAGAGAGAGAGAGAGTTAGAGAGAGAGAGAGAGAGAGAGAGAGAGAGAGAGAGAGAGAGTAAATTACTAGATAGACTTTGTGACACTGGAGAGTTTGTAGGTAACCTTTGTATTGTGATGAAAGCAGAATTTTGCAGGATCTGACCCATTTTGGACTGAAAGCCAGACTGGGAGTATTAAATCCATTATTTACTGTTTACTCATCTATTGTTCTTGTTGTCACATAGTATTTAGTTGTGCTCAAAAGCAGTGATTTTAATTTGTTACATTTCAACACGATTCGACAATCAATTACTGACCTACTGACCTCCATTGTCTCCTGACCTACAGCGATGGTGTTACTACGAAATGTTAAGGCGAGTTAGGTTCACAACCCTGTATTATTATTTTTTACCAGCATAAAAAATCCAAAATAGTTTTTTGTGGAACATTTGGTAGTTTTATTTATTTTCATTAATTATTCACCCTATCTATATATTGTTTATGACTCTTTCTTCTGTAATAAGAAAATATTTTGAGAAATGTCTATGTGGTTTTGTGTTCATATTATGGAAGTGTTGAATAAATCGGTAAAATATCGACTATACTGTTTTAAGAATGTGTTTGTAAATATTTCTTATTCCAACGCCTTTATGGATGGGCAATAGAGATAGTAACTGCTTGTCACCAGTAACATGTCCTCAGCGTATCATTTATAGAGCTGTCAGACATAATTGATGCTCAGTCAAATGTCAAGACGATCTTACAGGCGGCATGAATAATGACTTTGAACATGGTTTAAACGTGTTTAATGGCTCCCTCTTTACACACTTCATTAGGGTCTGAAAGGAACACATGCCGAGACTGAAATAGAGAAAGATGGGAGGCAATCGTTCAGACGGTGTAAAGTAGTCTCTGCTGCCGAAGAGGAGAAATTAAGGAAAGTGAAAAAACGTTAGTCATCGTGTGTATGCGAGTGTGGACATATTAGTCAGACGAAAACACGTTTGTGCTGGTTACAGCTGATGTGTGGGAAATACGGGTTTCTGTTCTGCGAGATGCATGTCCAAACAAGACAAGAGTTCTCGCATGAGTGGCCCAACTTGTGACAATTAGGTTTTTTAGTCTTTCTGGCGTCCTGATGGAGAGTATCTGTGCTAGTGAGTCACCGTTGTAATCTGGGGTGTGGGGCTGGGATTTCTGGAATGGTGTCTTAAGTATGCTGAGTGCTTACTTCGTAGAATTACAGTGGATGTTTGTGTTTGTTTGGAGAAGTTGACAATAAATGACTTGGTTCTTGACTAGGTATGTTCGAAGTGGCAAGTTCAGTTTTGAGAGATTTGTTGTGGCATGCCGGAAAAGAGCTAGATTATATCTTTATTCAAGTTAAGCTGAAAGTGATCAAAATGTGCTGCATGTGGGGTTGAAACGAAGCATTTGCAAAGATTGTTAATACTCTTATGTTCTTAAGATGCATCAGGATCGATAAATCAGTGCATATTCAGTGTTTTGCCCAAATAATGTTGATGTACGCAGCCCAGGCCACTATAAATGGCATTTAAAAGGCCTGATATTCTTTGGCTGGTGTCAGTTGTTCTGCATTTGGGGCCTGAATTCTGAGGACCAGTTTCTTGGTTCAGCCATACTCAGGGAAAGCCAAGGTCCTGATTGTTGGCCTTAAACACTCAGCTGTAGCCTGGATGCGCTTATAGGCTTTTAAATGTCGGTAGCAGGTAAATGATTAGAGCTTTCAGCGTGTCAAATGGCTTAAGCCTGTTTACCTTTCCTTTGACTGTGTTAAGCATGGGAGCAAAGGTCTTGGCATCAGGTGATAGGGTATGATTAAGAACAGCACCGATGACCCTTTGAACTCCATTTAGAGCGGGTATGTGTGTATATAAACATGCGTCGCAGTGAGTCACGGCTTATGAATAGCCTTTGTCTGTGATTTGCATTGATTATAGAAAGCGTATTTGTGATGGACCCTGCCAATACTGTGTATTTCTACCAAACCTGCGCTTCATTTGTGACCATTCTTGGAAAGAAAAACAGTTTGGTGCTTACACTGTTGCTTCCAGAGGAGTTTACTGTTTTTGTATTTTGTTGTAAGAGAATGATAAGCGTTGGGCTTTGACTTTTTTCTTCTCTAATTTGGGGCAGTCAAAGAAGTGATCATTTAAGCATTGTTGGTCTTAATCCGCATTTGATCGCCAATCTTGTACCCTAACACCACCTGCCCAGGATTTCCTACTTTATATGAAAGACAGTGGTTTCTTTTCTGCCACTTTTCATTCATCTGTTCATAAGATATCGCTTCAAAATTGTTGAGGATCTTTCGGGTAAAATCAAAAAGCAATGACTTGTTTGACTCCTGGAGAGTTTTGGACGTTGCTCTGGGGTTCTTTGTGACTGTCTGGATAGTTTGCTACTTTCTCTCGGTGAGATTTTGGCAGGATGACCACTTGTTGGAAGATTTGCAACTATTTCAAACTTTCTCCATCGGAGCCCTAAAGCTTCAGAAATGGCTTTGTAACCTTAACCAGTCTGGTAAGCTGTAACAACTTTTAAGGTCTTCACGGTTTTCTTTTTTATTGTTATGCAGCTGACTTCATCTTCTCACTGTGGTACAAGCAAAAGTGTATAGGTGCTTTCACAACGTTGGAAGGAGTTCATAGTTCCTGTCACGGCAGTGCAGAATCCGAAAGAATCTTAGTTTGGTAGAACATTTTTGAAGGAACGCTTAAGCATAGGAACTACCATGACATAAGTGATTGTGATTGTGATTTTGTTGTCGTGTTATGGACATATTTAAATGACGTTACTGTTTGAGGGGCAAACTTTGTTCATTAATGACAGTCCTCTTTACTCGTTCTGGAAAACTGTTCCTGTACCTATCCAGTAATCCCTTTTGGTAAGAAGACATGCCAACAAAACTTGTCTTGATTTGGGTTTACTTACATTCTGAATAATTGACATCACAAAAAAGATGCATTCAACTCTTACCAACATCCTTTACAATACATAGACATAGACATGGAGAATGGCTTTCAGAACCTAATGAAGAGCTTTAAAGGCAAATAAAATAAGAGTTATGCATGCCATTTTGCTGTTTACTGAACCTATTCTCTGCTCCAGTTTCATGTGTGATGTCATAGGGTTATTAGATACAGTATATATATTCTTGTTTAAAATGTTCTACTATATGATTTTTTTCCAAACTGCTATATATCTGAACCTGTTTTTAGCCTAAAATTTGATATGTCCTCTAGGCCAATCAATATTGTTCCAATGCAATCCAACATGCCAGTGCTTTAAAGCGATTGTTTGGGTTCAATCTTTTAAAATGAGTGCTTCAAACTCTAATAACACATTTAATGGTCTAGATTAACCAGTAAGACCTTCAACTCGGGGTAAAAACACAGACTAGACATTTGATTTTTTTTTAGTTTATGGTAATTTATAGTATGGTATATAGAGTACCTAATGTCATATGTTGCATATTTTCTTGTTTTGTTGTCTCTTGAATATTCAAAGACATAAACCAAATTTTGTTGCATGGATTTTTAGTGGTTTGATTAAAAAAACTTTTACATGTTCAGAATAATCCAACAGAGAATTTTAACAGGATACATTGAATATTGCCAACATGTATTGGTCTCGGTAAAAAATGTCATTTTTTACTATTAAAATGAATTTATAGCGTTTTGGAAAAGAGCTCTTCATATGTTTCACCCTCCCAATATTTCCACTGGCGTCGTGCTCAAATGTAGTTTGTTAGGCTCTGGCCGGTGTCATAAAGCCTTCACTGTGTGTGTGTGTGTGTGTGTGTGTGTGTGTGTGTGTGTGTGTGTGTGTGTGTGTGTGTGTGTGTGTGTGTGTGTGTGTGTGCGTGTGTGTGTGTGCGTGTGTGTGCGTGTGTGTGCGCGTGTGTGCGCGTGTGTGCTCGTGTGTGTGCGCGCGCGCGCGTGTGTGTGTGTGTGTGTGTGTGTGTGTGTGTGTGTGTGTGTGTGTGTGTGTGTGTGTGTGTGTGTGAGTGTGAGTGTGAGTGTTGTTAAAGTTTAACTCCTCTGTCACACACGTTGGTCACAGTATTGACCCTATATTGCCTACAGTACCTCTCTGTGTGCGTGTGTGAGAGATTTATGTGTTTACGTAAGCACAAGAGAGTGTGAGAGGTGTGTGTGTGTCTTAGGAGAGGGACCAGAATTTTCCTATTACTTTTCTGCTGCTCCCGTTTGGGAATTTGGAGCTATAAATATACCTCAGCATGCTAAAAATGTGCAACAGTGTAAGTTGTGTGTCTGTGTGTGTTCGAGACTCTGCCATACACCTTAATACTAAACTGTGTGCACAATTATTAAGTTGTATTTTTGAGGATTCATTTTGTTATTGTACTACTACAGTGCTCTTGGTCAATTAAAGTGTTAAAAAAAACTCAAATCTGAATATTAAAGTAATAAAAGTGTTAAAATGTTGATCTGTTTTGAATCAACTTTTTGTGTAGCAGGAACCACAGCCGTCCAGACACTGTTCAGAGAGGTGTACTGTTTACCTTCACTGTACATTTTCCTGCTTAAGAAGAGCCCAAAAGTTCTCAATAAGATTTAAGTCAGGTGAAGAAGGCTGCCAATCTTTTTTCATCTTAAGGCCTTTACTGGTCAGCTACACAGTGAGGTACTTTGATTAATGTGTTGGAGGGTTGTCTTGCATAAAAATTAAAGTCATCTTGAAAGATACAGACTTTTTACTTTACCACTGCTTGAAGAAAGTGTCTTTTTAAGATCGCAGGAGGTTTGAGAGTTGATTTTAAGTCAGCTAGCTCATCTTTAACAAATCCTGCCCACACCTGTACCCCTTCGCCACCTTGCTGGCATCTGTGTCGAAGTGGAGCAATGTGTCCGTTACTGATCACACCAAGCGGCAATCCATCGTGTCCGTCAAGAGTTACTCTCATCTCATCAGTCCACAAAGCCTTTGACAAATCTGTCTTCAGATATTTTTGGGCCCATGCTTTACATTTTAACTTGTGGATCTCTGAGAACTGAACATCTCATACTTCTTGACAATCCAGGTTGGAGACAGTTGTGGATTATGGAAGCACTGGAGGATGATGGATTCCTGGTAGCTTCATGTTTGAATCTTCTCAAATCATCGGTGGATGATATGCATATTTTCTTCTCGACATGTTTCTTGTGACCCTGTTGACTATTTGTTAAAAAACATGTGATGGTTCTGTGATCAGGCCACAATATATGAGATATTTCAAGAGTGCTGCTTCCCTTTGAAACACTTTTTTTCAGAGTCAGTTATATCTCTTTTTGGCCCATTTTCCTGAGGAGAACAAACTGCCTAAATTTTTCTTTGAATGTTGATTTTTTTGCTTAAATAAATAAATAAAATAATGAATCAAATAAATAAATAAAATTAAGTGAAGAAATATGAGTAAATGAACAGTAAAAATATTTTTTCCATTTTTAAATGCATATTAATGGGATTTATATTGAGTGAAATGTGAGCTGTACTTTTAACAGCTTACCTAAAAACTCAACTTTTGTGAATTCATGAAGATAAATCCTTTAAGAATTTTATAAAAATTCTGTCATAATGTATTCTACCGCAGGTTGTTCCAAACCTGCATAAATTTGGTTGTTAAAAATTAAGATTTTTGGGGCACCGTTGACTACAATAATAGAACAAAAATTAAGTGGCTTACAGAGATGCCCCAGATCTGCTTGTTTGTCTAAATATTTGACATAATCATATTTTCTGTTAAACCAAACAAATGTATACAGGTTTGGATCAACTCAAGGTTAAGTGATTCAAAACAGAATTTGCATACGATTTTTTTAAGGATATAATATCTTCCTGGATTGACAGAATTTTCACATGCATGTGAACTATTTCTTAAATAGGTTCAACAGGTTAGTTTTTAGATAACATAAAGCTTATTTTTGGAAATAATAAAATGACTTACGAAAGTTCTAAAACTCATTTATATATGTACCTTTATGGGTACACAATACATGTAATGTGCACATTTTAAAGAACATTTTTCTACCCTGCGAACCAGTTTTATACCCAGCTAATATTAGAACAAAAAATCTAACCGTACCTTCAAAGTTACTGTACCTAAAAGTTACATAATATTTTTTTCTGCCAGTGTTAAAAACAGTGCCTTTTGCGTGTATAACCTAGCTTTTCTCTAAAGTAACACACCTTCATACTTGTGTAACACACACAGTTATATATGGTTGTGTAATGGGCTTAGTGTCGTGTGACTCATTTTCTTTTAAGTCTCATCGTCAGTGGGTTTGGTTCACAACACAGAAATCACACTAGGAAATGTCCATGCGTGTCCTCTTGGCCTCGGGGGTTTTTTGGTGTGATGTCATAGGGTTATTAGATACAGTATAATATGATCGACTTACAAAATACTCTTATAACATCAGAATTTCATGCAATGTTTTTTCCGAGACTCAAGGTTTCACAAGGTTTCATGATTTAATCATGTCAATCATTTCTTACAGAAGGCTCTTTGGCCTACTTGACTTAGTTCTCTCATTATCTGGTGCTGGACTCTTTTGGACTCTAGTTTTCTCACATCCACCTCTATTCGGTTTGTTGCGGCCTGAGTAAATGGGATCCAAGTGGCAAATATAATAGCTTTTTTAGTTGAAGGAATCCTGGGTCAGACCCTGAAGATTTGTTTTTATTTCATGTTCACTTTCATAGGTTTTAAAGGGTTCAAGACTCCATGAAATAAACCGTTTTGCGGCTTTTGTCCATGTTTGGTAGCTCAAGGTGATTGCTTTATATCTTGGTATACTTTAAGTCAACCATGTAGGCTTTTAAAACATACATTTTACTTGTGGAAAAACAATCATGCAGTCCGGAAGAAGGATTTCTTCTGCTTATTTACGGAATTCACCCACCGCAGATGTGTGTGTGGGTCTCGTCTTGGCTCAAACAAACATGGACTTAGTCCAAAAATAACACAAGTGCATTTTCTTCTTCATCATTTTCTGATTCTGGCAGGTGCCGGTGAAAGTGACGGGGATAAATCCAGCAGAACCGAACGTAAAGGCAGCTTTATGGCTTTTGACATTGGTCGACCACAAATGCTAATGATTCCTGTAAGCGCAGACGACGCCGCCCATCCACTCGCCGTGCAAGTTTAGGATGGTCAGCAAAGGTGTTGCAAAACATCCGTCGGTCGATACGTTATCGTAATGGATGGAATGTGTTTCCTCTTGAGTTAATGAATGTTGCATGTGAAAATGATAAGCAAAACCATGGCAAAGGTAAAAAAGTGATGCGTGTGCATTTGTATTGTTTAGAACACATTTCCAGCTCAGTTTGTCTGTTTGTATAGACAAGATGCATCACTTTGCAATTCACAATTGGCTTTTCAAAGAAATGCAGATGCAGTGTGATGTTGTCAAAACTTAGTTTGAATGACCAGACAGCAATTTTGCTCATCCGATAGTCTTTATCCTGTGTTGGAAAAGATCTCTGAGTACGTAAGAAAGTGTATATAGCTCTTGAAGGAAGAAGAAGGTGTTAGTGAACGGAAAGAAATGCTGAGATGGTGATGGAGGCAGACACGGGGGCAGAGTTGTTTCTGGTGGGGGTGTGAGAGGGACAGATACGGCTTTGCTTGTTTTTGAGGTCAAAAATGTGAAACTCCTAACGCTCTGAGATGGAAACACGTGTGGGACCCCTATTAGCATCTCTGACACACACTTTTACATCCTTTTGTTTGGGTGTGTGTGTGAAATGTATGACTTAAACTTTTTTGTTTCAAAGTACGGCACATTTTAAGATTATTCGAATAAAGGCGGATGTCATTGGGTGTGCGTGTCTTGTGCAACAGGTGCGGGGAGTCCGGTTCGAGCGTGTACATACACAGACGGGTGCTGCATGCCACCCTTACACAGGCTGCATGACAGGTCCACAACAACATGACACGCACACATAAGACATACATGTCGGCAAGAGCTGAGTGGCAGGAGACCCCTGCAGGTTATGGACGCAGACAGGTGGCTGCTGGGATTGTGTGTAGTTTCTTTCCCATTCAGATGAGAGAAACCCAATCCTTCACCAGCACTACACACACGCACGCACGCACGCACGCACGCACGCACACACACACACACACACACACACACACACACACACACACACACACGCACACACGCACGCACACACACTGATAGAAACACATGGCTGCTGTGCTGAGTGCCATTGAAATGGGAGTTGTTTGTTTGAGTGTGTAAGTAAAGTGAATGTGAGTGTACGATAACTTCTGGAATGTCGTCCGTTTGTTTTATTTCCCACATTGGATTTAAGTGTAGTCTGGGAAATATATTGAAGACTTCAAGACATGGTTTTGACTTTCTTGTCTGTTTCTGATTTAAAGTCAACATAAAATCAGATATAAACATTTTTAGATTTCATTAGATTAGATTAAACTTTATTGTCATTACACATTTACAAGTACTAAAATGCAGTTCGTTGTAACCAGAAGTGTTAAAGCAACATGTGCAGGATATAGAGCCGTTGCATAATACATAATACAAGGACGTTATGGAATTATGCAATGAACATAATACACATAATTACTGTAAACCGAAATTGACAGATACATTTGCATATATATATATATATATATATATATATATATATATATATATATATATATATATATACACACATCTTCCACAGTGATCGCTAAAAACAGAGAGAAGGACATGGTTCATGCTCATAAACACAAGCTCGTCTAGTTAGGGTCAAAATGGGGAGTTAGTAAAAAAGCAGATTGGCTGGACACGTTAAAATGCAAGGGTCTCTTTTTCGGACACCTTTTTATCCACTCTGGGACCCGGTTTTAAAAAATAGTGCTTTCAAGCTTTTGAAAGTCTATATTGAACTATAGTCCTACACAGTTTCAGGCTGACTTATTATTAGCTCATTTGACAAATTGTAAGTCGCTTCGGATAAAAGCATCTGCTAAATGTATTTATGTCATGCAAATGCAGTCAGAGGCAGGTGATTTTTGTAAATGATGGGAAGTAGACTTGTCATTGTAAAAAGTGTTTTATTGTACAAACGTTTGTAAAGGCCCTTGCAAACAAGGCAATTTATCTTCTGCAAAAAAACATTAACACAACTGTTCAGAGTTGCTCTATTACAAAAAGATGCCATAAAAGGGCTGTTTTAATTTGATAATATCTGTGCATGTTATTCATAACTGTAATACATTTTATTAACTAGAAAATATTGTCCACCAAAAACTTTTGTTCTATCTTTGTCAGAGGAGAAAGAACTAAAAGTTGGAAATCTTGAAAAGCCGTTTATGGAAAATGAGATTTGAGATGCTTATTTAATGTCTTCTTCCTAAAGAGACCTTATTATATTTCAGATGTTTGCAGTTATTCATTTCTGTAACTGTGCAAATGTTACTGAACGTTTTGATTTATAAATATTTAGCATTAAAACATCACGGCTTTAACTCTCCTGTGTTTGTTTTTGTGTTACAGATCAGTGCTCGTGAATTGAAGAGTCGTGGCAATGTGCTTGTGTGTTGGACCTTTATTCCAGTGAGGTGTGTAAAACTTGCAACTGTGATGTTGTGAATTCAACACGAGAAATGTGTTTGTACACACAAGTGACCCTTCATCTGTCTGTTTCCTTCTCTCTTTAGCTGTCTGTCTGTTCGCACTGCTCGTCTCACTGACAGACAGACAAAACCTTGCGCCGCAACCCAATCCCCTCCTTTCCTCTCCACCACCAGCCAATCAAATGCACTCGGAAAATAAACTCACCAATCATGGCAAGCAAGTGACTAGCGGTGCACAATCCCAGCTCCCGAATGTAACCCAACCACAGCAGCAAGGACCTGCGAGCACCCAGGGGTCAAAGGGCAGTGCGTCCGGGAACCATGGAGTCAAATCTAACCAGATTTCTCCTGGCAACCCTGGACTGAAGAGTCTCAGTCAATCAAGCGGTGGCGTCGGACTAGGCGGGATAATGAAGACCAAGACGAAGAGGGAAAGGACCGTCTCCATGGATACGGGAGACCAGAGAGAGTCGATCACTCCTGTTTTGGAGCCGGATGTCAAAGGTGGGTTTAATACTTGTGTTTGAGTCGAAAAGCATGCTGTGATGACATTCTCTGACCACGGCACATATAAAAAGAATGATGTTTTTCGAATCTACAATCTGATTGGCTCTGAGCGTCCAGAGGGGGAAGAGCTTCTCCGTTTGAGATCTGCTTTAGATGTTGTTTTGTTGTACTTTATGAATGTTCTATATGAACCAAATTTGTGCCTGTTGTCATCATTCTGGCTATGCGAGAACCAATGTACACCACCCCGCATATATTACTCATTCATCGTCGCACTGTATCTGTCGATCAACAAACTTCTGTGGTTCCCCTCTCAACTGGAAACACAGTAAAGATGAAACTGTTTTCAGCAACCCCAAAAAAGCCCTGACCTTTCTGAGAATACATGTGTTACATACGTTTTATGGACAGGGATCGATGTGAAAAGTGTGCACATGCAGGTGCTTGTGCTTTCCTGTCCGTTGTCCTACGGTGTGTCACTCACTAATTGAGCGGGGATAGAGAGACACTGTGCGTGCTCAGACAGGAAGTAGAATTGAGTAGGTGGAGAAAATGAGGGGTAGCGAGACTCCACGCAACAAGTTCCTGAATGTCAGCAGTCCGCTCAGTGCACATTCACACAAACACCACGCTGATCTTAATGTAAATCACATTTAAACATATCCAGACCACATGTTACTTCAAAACTAATAGCAAAAAAATGTACAGACATATTTTGTACATAAAGATTTGTTTACTATTATCTTATACATCTAAAGTTAGTTTTCTAACACTGCAGAAACATTAGAACAGAAAAAGCAACAGAACATGTATAATAAACCGATAAACGAATATCTTTAAGATTAATTTTGATATCGTTGCTGTCCTTTTTCCAAAAGTTCTGAAATGTTCTTATTTGCTGTTCTTCAGAGAAGGGACAAAACTGTAAACTTCACAAGTCTTGTTTGGGAATATTTTTAACATTTTTGATGACAAAAAAAAAAGACATACAAGATTTTGGAAGGACAGCAGTGATATGGAAACTTTTTAAGAATAAAATAATGACATTGTCATTTCATAGATCCGTAAATGACTTTCTGTTAGTCTTCTATAAAGTGAAACCATGCAAAATAGTTGTTCTGTTATTTTTCTGGTTGTGTAAATTAGCGTACTTAAATCATTTTTATGTAAATAAATAATAAATCAGTTTAATTCTTTAGTACATCCTTCATTATGTCCGCATTATATTTATGCCTTACACAAATAGTTTTGATTGTGCGTTACGGCAATCTGAATGGTGGTCTTTCCTTTTAAAATTGTGTCACAATGCACAGGATTTATTGTCTTTAGACAGGGTAGATTTTCTTATTTCATGTTTCCGCTAGGCCGAAGTATTCTTGACAGCCTCTGCCTAATACTAAAAGCAATAAAAAGCTCTTTCTTTCCCAGACTGTGGAGGTGTGTTTTTCTTTTCACTGTGTGGTTGTGTGTATGCTGTTTCTTTTTGTTTGGTTTATTGGGCTATTCTTAATTTATTTCCATTCACAGGTGTTTTGTGTGTATGTGTGATTATAATAGAGAGAGAGAGAGAGAGATCAGGGGAAATAACAGGGCAGTAGCATGAGTCATCTGGACTTCCTGTGACAGCACTAAGCTACTTTGTGTGTGCATACACAAACACGTGCGCGCAAACGCGAGCACGCACACACACACCTGTGTGGCTTTATAAGAACATGGTAGGTTGAATAAGGGGATGCACACAGTCTTAATTTTTGTATTATTCTTTAGATCCATTAGCACATAACATTAATTGTAATGTATAATTAAAAGGTCCAGTATGGGAATCCAGTGACATCTAGTGGCTCATTCCACCACCCTTTGAAATACTTTGTTGGGACATTTTCGCTACTTTCCCGAAGAAGATATTTTACGAAAAAATCTCTGAAGCACCTTGTCAGCCTGGGGTTACTGTAGATACATTCGGCTGATAGAAATACCCTTAAAGGTAGTAAAGATAAAGTAAATATAAATATGAAACTGTTCATATTTAAAGTCTTTAATCATTTCAGATTTTTTACACTCTTTAGATGGTTGGATGGATGTACAGGGAGTGTTTTTTGGCATCACTAACCTTTAAACATTAGGTGTCCCCTTGCAGATTTCTTCCTCGAGTTGAAGTATTTCAGCCAACCTTGAATACCAAACGTGCCATCCGAGTTTGTCTTTTCGCATCTTTTCATTGTATGTCATATAAATGCCTTGTTTGCGTCTGGTAGGAGCACAGCACTATAGTCTGAAAACCCCGAAATTCGTCTTTATTCACACAATGTCACTTGTCTTGTGTGTTTTACCAAAATTATGAACCTCTATTTCACTGAATTTAAACAAAATCTGATCAAAATCAAAATTTTAAAAGCATAAAATCTTTCCTTTTAAGTTTATAATAAAGAAAATCTTTGGAACAAAATTCCACCCGATATACCCATTTGCCCTTGCATCTAAATATTGTAATTATGTATCCTTTAAGATCAAGAACGAAGAATGAATGTCAGTTAAGTAATTAAAAATGACATAAAATTGGATGTTAGCACATTTTAGTATTGTTATGGCTCTCTACTCTTGCTACATCCAGTAAGTATTGTAATCAGCTTTAAGTTGAGTTAAAAAATGTTTAAATGCGATGTTTAAGGCAGTATAGTAATGTAATCTAGTAGGGTTTAGAATGTACGGATCACAGAATTTCATTTGAGAGTTTTATTTACCAGTCTGGAAACGGTATGGGAACTTTAACAACCACTTTAAAGGAAACAATAAAGGCAAGGAAATCATTTTGAAATATGAATGTAGATGCCATGTTTAAATCAACAGAGTGTCATTCTCTAGCATCTCAATCGTACTCTTCCCTCTCTCTCTTTTGCTTTCTCTTTATCTGTAAATATTGTTCGCTCGGCAGAAAAGCAAACAGAAAGACATTCAAATGAAATGCAAGTCGCCCATCCACTTCAGACCACTCGATTGCCACACCTGGAACGGGCCAATGATGAAAGAGAAAGTAAAGCAGAGAGAGAGGGTTGACTCACTCATTTACGTAAACTGATGTCTGTTGGGAACAAAAGAGGATGCAGAAAAGGTCAGCTCTTTATCTGTCCTCGCCGCCAACACGGCGGGCACAAGCCGAGGACACCACAACCTAACACCCCTCACTTGCTCTCTCTCTTCCCTTTCTTACTCCCTCAGTCTGGTATTCAAGGTTGGGAGATATTTTAAGGATTTGAAGGCCTCGTCTCCTCCCGTTCCCTATAAATTCCTTTTACAAGTGTAACAGTCACATGTAAGTTTTTAGTTTCAGCCCTGCTGCGGGTCAGTTTGTGGCCGCGGCTGTCCACGAATATGTCGACTGCCTTGACATGCATGTTCATTTGAAACGTGTTTGCATAATTTTGACTTTCTTTGTTTTTCTCAATGGTGTCCAATAGAGGGTGTGATGCGCAGCAAACGCAGGTGTGTGCTGGAGAGAAAGCAGCCGTACAGTGGCGATGAATGGTGCTCGGGTGCTGAAACTGAGGAAGAGGATGAGAAGCCTCTTTCTACCACACACCGTGAGTACACGCACGCACACACACGCACATGCACACGCATAACTACAAAGCCCACATCCCAGTCCTGCAGGTAAACTGGTATAAAACCCCATAAAAAAAAGCATTGTGTATGTGTGAGCGCAAGTGTTTGGGTGAAGGTGCATCTGTCAGTCGGTGACCACAACTCTGGAGCACGGGTACATCCTGCGCTACCTGCACTTCTGTATCAGAGAATCAGAGACATGTGAAGAAGTGTTTGAAAGAAATTACTGTTTGGGCATACGGATCAGCTTTTCTATCAATAGCTTTATATCATATTTGAAAGGAGTCATCGGGTGACACATGTACTTTTAAAAGCTGTTTGAACTGAAATGTTCATCTACTGAAAATAGGAATTCAGGACTTTTAACTTTAACGCACCGACATACTGTAGCTATCAATGATATACACCTCAGAAACCCATCCCTTTCGTTCCATTTCCCCCATCTCTCATTATGCTACCTTGCAATAAATCAAAGTTTACAAACCATTCAGACACGTTCCTGCCATGACGTGGGGTCAGTTGTGATCTGGAGGTTAGAAAGTTGGACTTGTAAGCAGAAGGGTGCGGGTTCAAATCCCAGGGCCAGCAGACAATGACTGAAGTGCCCAAGACACTTAACACCAATATGCTTTGCAGTGATAATTGGCAACTGCTTGGATAAAAGCGTCTGCCAAATGAATAAATGTAATGTTTCAAGCAAAAGGCTTCTTTTTGTTCCGGGTCCAACTCTTGTTTAATTGGATAGGGTTATACAGTCAGGATCGCAGGTTGGGTGTTGTCATTTTGCATCTCTGTGCTTCTATATTATCAGCTACACTCGTTGTCACCATACTTCAAACTGAATGTTTTTCATTAGGACACGTGTGGAAAATAGCCATCCAATGACTCCGTTTGTAACAATTCCTTTAGCTGAAGCTGTTTTTAAATCCTGCACTGCAAAAAAGAATCTTTTGCATAAGGGAACTTAACACAATTCCAGCTTCAATGTAAAACATAAAACAGAGTTTTAACAGTTTGTACACATATGGAGACTGAAAACGGGTCTCAAAGTGAACGTTTTAGGATACGTTTCGTAATAAAGATGATGTCACGCACATGCATATTACGTGTTCAGCTACACTGGCATGCCAAATAGATTGTTTTGACCGTGCTCTTCTATGTTAGTGAATATTTTTAAAAACACAAAGGAAAAGCTTTTTCGTTTTTCTACGTTTAAACGTGGTCTAAGTATTTTTGGCTCCTTTTCCAATACAAATATGCAAAAATTTCTTAAATCCAGATACATTTGCTAGAGAACAAAATGATTTAAATGGATAGTTCACCAATAGTCAAAAATTCTAAGATCAATTCCTTCCTCATGTCATTTTAAACCTGCATGGCTTTATTTAATCTGCAGAATACAAAATATTTTTAACAAAGTTGGTAAGTGAACAGCAGCACATTACATTACATTACATTTATGCATTTGTAAGACCCATACACTTCTAATAAATGAACACAAAAGCATGAATTGTTGCCAGTTACCAACAACTTTTTTTGGGGCGTGCAGAAAAAAGAAAGTATACAGGTTTAGAATGTCAAGATTACATGATGAAACTGATGTGAGCTATCAGAATCATAATGTGTCGACGTGTTTGGATTTAATCCTTTCTTGTGTTGTTAACAAGAATACTAAGCCAGAAAATCTTTTTTTGCTGCGTGTTTTAAATATACACATCACTGAGAGATAACTTGGCATCTCACAAAGCAACTGACCAAGAGGAATGGAAAGTAAAGTTCGTTGCAAACATGCCATGAAATAGATTTTTTGAGCTGACTTTTCATGGAAAGTAAAGAGAACTCAATTTCCTCATTGGTATATGAACACGTGACTAAGGTGTGCCATGAAACATTACCTGAACACACCCCACGAAACACCCAAAACAAACCCATATGTCTTGGTATTGCCATCAAAGATAATATCCCAGCTATAATAACCTTGACCTCGTCTGAACCAAAATAAAGTCCAAAGGAATTAAAGACGTATCAAGGTTTTCTGCTATTGTGTGTGTATCTTAAACCTGTTTCCAGACACTCAACGGAATTTCCAATTCAACTCGTGTGACCTTAACAGTAAATGACTTATTTGTTTTGTATTTTCACTAATCTTCACGGTTTCATATCTGCCCACATCATTTCTCGACATACATGCCAACCTATTAGACGCTCATAAACTGGGGCTCTGGGAAGAGTTTCTGTGGGATTGAGCTCCTCCTTGTGGCTTTCTGGTAGAGTAGGTGTCTATAAAGCATTAATCTGGATTTTTTACTGTTGTTAATAAGTTTTTAGATGCTAACATAAATAAGACAATTGAACTATGATATTTTTGGATCTACTTTGTATTGTTTGTATGCTAATATTTTCAGTACAAATTTTTTTTTTCTAATACCTGATTATAATTTATTTACCTTTGAAATTGTGCGTGATCATGTGTCTTACTGGTCCTTTACTGCAATATAAACAACTATAAACATAATTATAATAAGTTAACAAATATAAATGAAATATAATTCTGCATAACACTAAATAACATGTTTCGTAGAAAGTACTTTAACCCCCATTGGCTTTCATTCTATAGATGCAAAACCCATGAAATGGTGTTTTTCTTTCCACAGATTATGAATGACATGAGGGTCAGAATTATTTTCCAAATTTTTCATTTGCTAAAAGTTTTTTTTTCTTTCTAACTGTTTCTCTTACTCCTCGCTCAGGAGAGCATGTGATGTGTCCTAGTCAGGCCCACACTGGTTCATCTGCCAGTGGTCCGATAAGTGATCCAGGAGGTCAAGGTTTAGGCTCTGGTCATGGAACCAGTATTCGCACAGATCTGCATCCTCGGCCCTCTCAACAAATAGTGTATGTTTTCACCACCAGCCTTGCCAACAGGTTAGTGTGACTGTTTTTTTCTGTTCCAGTAGACTGTCAACTTCTAATCAAAGTTTGCTCAAGCCACAACAAAGGATTTTAGTAAAGTGCAAGAATTAATGGCAGCCAAAATCGACCATGCAGTAGCTGTAGGAGTGTGCATTCTGAAGCTGTGTGCACACAGAATGAGAAACACAGAAATCATTGGAAACAACATGTTTATGTAGTTGTTGTTAAAAAATTTGCAGTTTGTGCATGATTTTGTAGGCAATTTTAAAGAAAGAATGATGTACAACTTCATAAATATCACGTTTTGAAATCCTTGATATTAAATAACATTTGTGTTTGTTCTTCAGTGCTGCAGAGGCAGTGATGCATGGCCATACAGATTCCATCCTCTTGTATCACCAGCAAAATGTACCCCGCTCAAAGCTGGAGCAGGTCTGTCCCAATACAATTTACAATATATGAGACTATATATTTCGATGCTAGATAATAATTATTGGATAAATGTTTTTATGTTCGTACACATAGACCAAGTGTAACAGAATGGTCACAAACACAATAGCAGGTGTTCAATGGTGTGAGAAGCAATATTTGTTTAAAGTGGCTATTTAAAACATGAGGCTTATTTTTGTTCCTCTTTTTGTTGAGAAATCACAAGATTATTATATTGAACGTCTTTTGTTATGTGGTGAGCTGAGATCACATGTTCCTCTATTTTTCTTCTGTGTCCTTCTCTGTCTTAGCAGTCTATGGGGGTTGGAAAACTCACCAACCCAAATGAGCAGATCAGCTCTAGTCACACCCCGCCCATCGGCACACCCAAGTCCCGAAGCGGTACCCCCCGGCCAGCCTCTGTAGGTGCAGTCTTGGGAGGACACCTTCCCGGCACCAGTACTCCATCTTCCACAGGGCATCCAGATGGTGAGCCAACACAAACCCACAGAGGAGGAGGAACGTCAGGCAACAATAGTCGCTCTGCAGTTCATTCGTTAGGTTCAGGAGGGTCAGGCCCGCAGCCTGTAGGGGTTTCTGGATCAGATGGAGTAGACAGATCAGGTACAATTACCCACCATGGAGCAGGTGTGTCTCCTTCCTCAAGTCCCCCTTCATTATCTGCACACCGTCAGGGTGAATCAGGTCAGCGCGTAGGGCCGATTACCACCGATGGCCTTTCTAAGGAGCAGCTGGAGCATCGTGAACGATCATTGCAAACTCTTCGAGACATTGAGAGGTTGCTTCTCCGCAGTGGTGGCAGTGCTGGCAATGAGGAACCAAGAGGTCCTAATGGCAATCCTAATGGCACTAACATCAACAACAATAATAGTAACGATGGTGGGAGGGGAATGGAAGATGTTGAAAATGGTGGGGGAAATACTGGTAACTGCCACAACAACAATGCGGGTATGCCCGGTGTGCCCCCTTTGAGTGGATTAAAAAAGTATGAGGAACCATTACAGTCCATCATCTCACAGACCCAAAACCTTGGTGGACCTGCATTGGATGATTCCCTGATGGGCCCACACCATGGTATGCCACCGCACCCTCACCACCTTTGCTCACCCTCGGGGATGGATATGGGTCCGATGATGGGGCCCGAAGGTGTAACACCAGAACAACTCGCTTGGAGGAAGCTTCAGGAAGAATACTATCTAGAGAAAAGGCGACAACAGGAAACAAACCCCCATCAACATCCCCAGCATTTCCGCATGATGTCGGAGATAGGCATGCCTGGGGGGCCAATGCTTATGAGGGGTCCCCCACCCCCATATCACAGTAAACCTGGTGATCAGCAGTGGGGGCCAGGGCCAATGATAGGGGGAGGAATGGCCGGAAATCCCAGATTAATGGACATGCATCAGGAGGGGCCTCGAGGGCCAAGGTTTCTTCCACAAATGCGAGGCCCCTCAGGTAGTGGAAACTACTCAGAAAGCCCTGGGGGTGTTTTAGCTATGGAGAGCTTGGGGCCTCAAAGACCTCCAAGGCCAGGCATGGGTTGGCTGGATGAATTGCCACAAAACATGGGCGGTGGAGGTCCGTTTCATGGGTGCTTCCCTCCAGGGGGAGCAGGTGGACCTCCCCAGCATTTTCAGGGAGATATGGATCGACCTTTAACTCGTGAAGAGATGTTCCGCAGACTACACAGATTAGAATTGCAACAAATATCCAGGCAGCAGGCTGGGCTTGGTGGCCCTAGGATGATGGATAACACTGGAGGACCAGGCTTTTCTAATCCTGGAATGGGAGGAGCACCGCCCTCCCGGGGCGACCCAATGGACTTTCCCGGTTCTCGGGCTATAATGGGTTCTCCCATTGGGGGGATAGGAAGTGATGGAGGCCCTACAATGAGAGACATTATAGAATCCCCCTTGGGGGGTAATTCAAACATAAACATGGGCCTCAACATGAACATGAATGCGCAGCAACAGTTGTTGGCTCAGAAGCTGAGGGGAGGTCCTGGACTTGGTCCTCTAGGGGAGATGTTAAATCCAGAAGACATTTCTCGCATTAGGGCTTCACAGAATGGTCGGGGTGGTCTTAACAAAGGAATGATTTCGGGCCCAGAAGGACCTCTTCAGTTTCCCAACCAGAGCCCTTTTCCTGGTAGTCAAGGTGATGGCCCATATATCCAGCAGCCAGGCCCTGACATGTTTGTGCAAGAACAGCAAGGTCCTATCCACATGAACAGCACCCCAAGACTTAGTCACATTCCAATGAACACTGGCTCAAGGGGTATAGACCATAGCACCCGACATCCTCCCGACCTGTCTATAAGTGTCAATCCGATGGGTTCCCCAGCTATACCTCCATCTCACCAGCTCAAATCACCCTCTCTTAGCCAAGAACCATCACCACTCATGCCTTCACCATCTGCTGCAGGCCTGAAATCACCCAGCCATTTACCACAAAGTGGTCCTTCTCACCCACCTCTACCAGCAGCTTCCGGGGCTGGAACTCCTTCCTCCACGTCCATCAAGTCCCCACAGGTCATGGGCCCTGCCCTTGGTCTTCGATCACCATCTGGCTCTCCTGGACACCTTAAATCTCCAACCATGCCAGTCGCTTCACCAGGCTGGACCGCCTCACCAAAGACTGCTATGCCCAGTCCTGGAGGGCCACCTAGTGTGAAGATTGTGGGAAATGGGGGAAGCACCTCTACGGATACAGGTAAAATATGTTATTTTTGTTATTTATGAATACATAATTGAAGTTAAGATAATGTCTTCCATCATTTTCTTTCTCCAGGCATGTCCCTTCCACCTAGGAGTTCAAACTCAACACCGATCAGTCAGCCACCCAACTCAATAAATCCTAGTATGCCTTTCACGTCTTCACCTGATGCCCCACCATCCCAGAATCCTCTTTCCCTTATAATGTCACAAATGTCAAAGTATGCCATGCCCAGCTCTACTCCACTCTACCATGACGCAATCAAGACAATTGCCACATCAGACGATGAGATGCTACCTGATAGACCCCTCCTGTCTGGGATTAATATGTCAGGTGATCACCTTTCTTACAAACCAAACTAAGCATTTTATGTATGTTTCTTTTTTTAATGGAGTTATTTTTTATTTGCCTCATAAAAATTAGTTTTTAAGTAAATTGTATCACATTTGTCGTACATTTTGACAAACGAATGATTTAATTAGCGTTATTTTAACTTTTTCAGTAGGAAACATTGGAAATCATCAGTCTACGCAGATGCTACTCTCCTCCCAGGGTTCGATGGGACCTCACAGTGGTCCACAAAGCCCAATGGGAATGGTTCTTCAAGGACAGCAACTTTCCCATGATCCCTCTGGGCCCATGCTCCCATCCCCTAACACTATGGGCATGCCAGGAATGGCCTCAGCAATAATGGGAGGTGGAGGGGGACCCTCTGATGGAATAGGACCTTGTAATGTTTCCCCACTGCATCCCCCAAATCAGATGGGGGGATTCCCTCGCATACAAGGACCCCTTCACTCCCCTATTGGTATTGGACAACAGTACTCCCAGCGTCCTGATGAGGTCCTATCACCTCAACAGATGCACCTTCTAAATAAAGGCATGTCTCACCAGCGACCACATCACCAACCGGACTCTTTTCCAACCTTAACCATGGGTGATGGTCCAGACCTTAGTGAGGTCATCAGGCCCACACATACAGGCATACCTGAGTTTGATCTGTCACGTATCATTCCTGCTGACAAGCCCAGCAGTACGCTACAGTACTTTCCCAAAAGTGAAGCCATGTCCCAGCCACAGCAGAATCTCCACCAGGGTCAACCACCTCAACAGACTTCTGCCCAACTTCTCAAGCAGCTCTCCTCGGCTGGACCGCCCCATGGCAGTGTCCATTCTTCCAACCCCCATATCGCTAACTTACAAAACATGATGCCGGAGCATCAGCTGCCCCTACACCCTTCACATTGTGGTATGAGGCCAGGTATGGGCATGCCTCAGATGGGCTCCAGGGGCATAGGGTCAAGTGGTGGGATGGGGCCCATGTGCCACCCAGGGCATTTGATGAGCAGGACAGGCATGTCTCCACAACAGCAGCTCCAGCAACAACACCATCAGCAGCAACAGCAAGCCATGATGGCCAACAGCCTCTTACAACACCCCTCCCACCCTCCCCGTGGTATGCTTTCTCCACAGCAGCACCCTCATAATCTGATGGCTCAGCAGAATCTGATGATGATGCAGGCCAAGCAGCGGGGCATGTCCCTTCCGGGGGAGCACTTTGCCCAACAGGGGCCTCTCATGTCCCCTCAGGGGCCTATGATGGGACCTCCACATTCACAGTCAGGCATGATGGGCCCTCAGAGTCTCCGACAACGGAGCATGTCCCTGGACAGTCCATTGGGCTACGGACCTGGGAATATGGCTAACATGCCCTTTTAATCAGGCGTCTGTGTAAAACTGTAAAAACCTTGTTTCCTATTGATTATTTCAGAATTGGAATGTTTTCATTGTCGTTGTTTAATTACGGCAATCAAATGCTTAACACATTGGTTTTAGGGATATTTTCTGGATGCTGAAGTGAACGTTGGAACAGTTGAGGGTTATCATTACAATTAAGTAAAATTTAAAGCCATTTTTTAAGATATTTGTAAAATATGTATATTTCCGATTCGTGTTCGTTTGCAAAGGCAAATGGAGAAAAAAAGCCTCTGGGTTTCTATGTTTTAATTTCATTCTGGCTACCAAACTGTTGTGGAAGGTAATATATAAATATCTATATATAAATATCAAATATATATATAGTTGCTGTAAATAAGATGCAATTTGTGCTTGTTTGCAACTGTTCTGTATACTGTGTTTTATTAGAAATCTAATAACAAATAAGAAAAAATTCTGTTGAGCAACTTTGTGTAGGCTTTGTTGTTGTGTTGGGGTCGGGGGCTTATGACTGCCAGTCGCATTACAAAATCCACAAATGCATTAAGATATGTATTTATTTCATCACTTTATTCAATCATTTTAGCATACAAAGCAAAGAACTATTGGGTTAGATATGATGCTGAAGCCCTGTTCTGCTTATAGTTTTGGCTTCTTTTACAGTAAAAGTTAGTTACATAAGTCACATTATGTGCATTATTGTGCTAAAGCAATGAACAGAAGACGTAGATCTTGCTATCAGGAAATTCAAAGATGAATGAAAATATTTGCCAATTATATTAAAAGTACGGAGGTTCCAGGTTCATTAGACAAAGTGATTGCTTGTTGTTGTGGTCACAGCCTCTGTTACAGATGCCCTGATCTTACTTTCAACTCTGAGCTTGGGCAAGCATACAGGCAGACACTTCCTTTTTGCTAGCAATTGCAGAAGGTCTCGCCTGAACCGTACCCCTACGAAGGCATACAGGATTGGATTCAAGCAACAGTGTGTTAATCCAATGCTCTCCGTCACTATAAGTGCCTCATGCAACATGGCCCGGGACTGACAGGTCTGCTCAGAAATAGCACCCAAGACCCTCAGAGTATCGATGAGAATGGTGATGTTAAACGGCAACCAGCACAGGCAGAACACCAGCGTAACCAGCAGGGCAAGACGGATAGCCCCCTGCTTCTCCAAACTCCTTTGGCTTTGGTAAAGAGTAATGATGATTGCAGTGTAGCAGTAACCCATGACAATCAGAGGAAGAATGAAGCACAGCAGATGTGTGATGAATCTGTTGGTCAGCATCCAGTTGTTCGCGTGGATGCCGTAATTGTTATAAGAGCAGAATAGCTTGGTGGCGTTCTCGTCTTTTTTCGCTACGGAGAGGAACACCATGTTGGGCATGGACACAGATAGGCAGAGAAGCCAGAGCAGGGCGCAAGTTAAATGAACGATCTTTGGCCGTCGACTCTTGAGGCTGGGGATGGCATGCACGATGGCGAGGTAGCGGTCAAAGCCAATGCATGCCAAAAGCAGACTCCCACACACCAGATTCAGGCGATTGACGAGACCCAAAAGCTTGCAAAGGATGTCTCCAAAGATCCATCCAGACAGTCCTTGAGACACTGCGAACGGTAAAGTGAGGAGGAGGAGAAGATCGGACAATGCGAGGTGTAACAGGTAGATCTCTGTGACACGTAGGGTTTTCCAGCGCTGTAGCAGGACTGTCAGAAGGAGGCCATTGCCTGTCAGGCCCAGGAGCAGTACAGCACTGTATACAAGGGGTTGGAATACAGTGTGAAACAGGTGAAGTGGGTTCTTTTCCCCCTCACAGGTGTACTTTTTAGTAGAGAGAGGTCCATCTGGAATATTTTCATAATATGTTGATACGTTGTCAAATCCCTAATAAAGGACAACATTCTTCTGTTAGATAGAATTATAAATAATCACTTGAAACACTTTCCACAAAAGACAACAATGTAAATCAAATGATGAAAACTTTAATTCAGCCTTACATTTTAAACTGTGAAAATATAATGCGTTTCATTTTTACCACTAAACAATTTTGGTACAACAGATTTAGGCTGTGAACCACCTGCGAGTTAAGCGGATCTTATTAAAAGTTAACCTCTCGCTTCCTCTTTTTAAGTTTTTAATAAAATCATTAAATACTATTTGTTTTTTGCTACTTAATAATAACAACAATAAATCAACACAAAAATGAGGACAATATATTAAATAAAATCAAGTGTGATTTTAGCTTTTGATATTAAACTTAGTAGTAGCAAGTATGCCGCATTTTTACTTAGGTTATACCTTTATTTCAATCTTGTACTCAATGTAAATGTATTTCATAATTATATTTTCATCAGTTCGTCATTTAGTTTAAACAGGATATGAATTACATCAGTGATGACAGCAAGGCACAACCAAGTAAAAATCAAATTTAAAAGAAAATATTTTGTCAAGGTTTGAATTACTCACTTCCAAAATAATTGCACCTGTAATTCCTTCCATGTTCATCGTGATTTGGGCAGCCATAATTTTGTCATACAATCTCCTCTACTCCAACATGGGAACAATGTGAGATTTGTAGGTAGTTACTATGAACATCATTTACTCCGACTGTCTGAAAACACGCCTTTACGTTCTCGAGAACTTAAAAGAAACTGCACATTTTCATTGGACACTTCTTTTATTTTCACTATCCTTCAATTATATTTATGGTGTATATTGTAAGGACAGACAAATTAATTTAATAATATGAACTTTTCTTCACAAATTTTTTTTTATTTTTTGCTTGAGTAATATATTCTTGTCCTGTTCTATTAAAAATCAATAGTATCAAAGATTTAATATCAACATAGATTCATAATAATATTTTAAAACTGCTTTTGTTAAACAGGCATATAAAAAGTGTAGGTAACAAAAAGCTAAAGGATCACTTGACTTATAACACAAAACTCAAATTCTTAATATGACTGTCTCACATCACAGAACTTCATTCTCAGCACATAGAAATTCGTTCTCCTAGATAGCGCTCCATCAAGACTGTGTCTGTTCCCCGAACTACAAAATATAAAAACGTACAAACGTGTTTAAAAATAAAAATAAAAACTTAATAGAGGTTCAACAAATAAAAAAACAGTTACACTTCTGATAAACAAATGATAAAGCTTGGCTTACTGAATATCAGATCCCTTTCTAAGAAATCCCTTTTTGTAAATAATATGATCACTGATCATAATTTAGATGGTTTTTGTTTGACAGAGACCTGGTTAAAAACTGATGATTACATTATTTTAAATGAGTCCACCCCTCAAGATTACTGGCATAAACATGAGCCGCGTCTGAAGGGTAAAGGGGGAGGTGTTGTTTTAATATATAACAATATTTTAAATACATCTCAGAGGGCAGGATTCAAGTATAACTCGTTGGAAGTAATGGTGCTTCATATAAGACTACCCAGAGAAACAAATGTGAATGATAAATGCCTTTTGATGTTTGTACTGGCTACTGTATACAGGGCACCATACAGACTTTATTCAAGAGTTTGGTGATTTTACATCTGAGTTAGGTCTGGCTACAGACAAAGTTTTAATAATTGGTCATTTTAATATTCTGAACTCTATTGGGGTTAGACAACATGTTTCAGGACCCACCCACTGCCGAAACCATACCCTAGATTTAATATTGTCACATGGAATTGATCTTGAGGATGTTGAAGTTTTGCAGCAAAGTGATGATATCTCAGATCACTACTTAGTGTTGTGCAAACTAAATATTGTCAGAATTCTACTTCTTGTTACAAATATTGTACCACAAAAGACGACTTTGTAAGTAATCTTCCTGATGTATCCGAATTCCATAGCATTTCCAGCATACCAGAACAACTCTTTAATGTAACCAAAATGACAGACTCGCTCTTTTCAAGCATTTTAAATTTTGTTGCTCCCTTAAGCTTAAAGAATGTCAAGGAAAAAAGTTTGACTCCTCGGTATAATGAGCAAACTCGCAGCTTAAGAGAGCAGCCCGAAAAATGGAACGCAGTTGGAGGAATTTAGGAATAAAGGATTTTTCGTATTGCTTGGCTGGAAAGTAACCTTTGCTTTTGAAAGCAATTAGAATTATACTCATTTCTAGAGAAAAATGATATCTGTGAGAATTTTGAGTCAGGATTTAGACCATATCATAGCACAGATACTGCTCTCCTTAGAGTTGCAAATGACCTTCTTCACTCATCTGACCATGGCTGTATTTCCTTATTAGTATTACTGGATCTAGGTGCTGCCTTTGATACTATTGATCACAACATTCTTCTGCTTAGACTTCAACACTTTGTGGACATAAATCAAAGTGCATTAGCATGGTTTAAGTCATACTTAACTGACCGCTATCAATTCGTAGCAATAAATGAAGAGCTATTATATTGTTCACAATTTCATAATGGAGTACCTCAAGGCTCAGTTCTTGGCCCGCTACTCTTCACGCTATACATGTAACCTTTGGGAGCTATTATCAGGCAACATGGTGTCAGCTTCCACTGTTATGCTGATGATACTCAGCTCTGTATTTCCTCACTACCCGGTGAGACACACAAACTCGAAAAACTTATGGAATGCATAGTTGATATAAAAAACTGGATAACAAGTAATCTCCTGCTGCTCCGTTAGAAACTTGGGTGTGCTATTTGATAAAGATCTCTCCTTGAAAATATATAGCAATATTACGCCCTATGCTTTCAATGTCAAATTAAGAAATGTTATTCCATGCATTTATGACCTCAAGGTTGGATTATTGCAATGCTTAATTAGGTGGTTGTTCTGCACGCTTAGTAAAAAAAATTACAGTTGGTCCAAAATGCTGCAGCAAGAACCAGGAAGTATCACCATATTTCTCCTGTCCTTTCAACATTGCACTGGCTCCCTTCTAAACATCGTATAGATTTTAAAATCTTGCTTATTACTTGCAAAGCCTTGAATGGTTTAGCACCTCTGTATTTGAAAGAGCCCCCGTTTCATTATATTCCTTGACATTCGCTACTTTTTCAAAACTCATGCAATTTTATAATACCTAGAATATCAAAATCAACTGCCGGCGGCAGATCCTTTTCCTTCTTGGCGCCTAAACTATGGAATAACTTGGCTTATAATGTTCGGGAGGCAGATACAACTTTGCAGTTTAAATCTAGATCAAAAACCCATCTCTTTAACCTGGCCTACATATAAATACTAACTATTCAAATCCGTTAAATGATTTTTAGGTTGCATTAATTAAGAAATCCGGAACCGGGAACACTCTCCACAACACACAATATATTTGAAGAAGAATGGCATCTACGATAATATTGGTCTGTTTCTCTCTTCTTCCGAGCTCTTTGGGGCCACCGGATCCAGTCCGTATCCAGATCAGATGGCATTGCAGTCACCAGGATCCAGTGCATATCCAGACCAGATGGTGGAGAAAGGACCCCTAGGGCCCGGAAGGACAGTGGAGACCGGGACGACTAGTACCCCAGATGCAGATCCCTTGCAAGACCTTGCCTCAGATGACCATTAGGATGGGACCACAGGAGACACATGATTCTTCTCGACTTTGCCTGAACCTTTGCTTGATTCGACCTGCTGATAAAATCTAGTCAGAGGATAACTGGCTTCCCATCTGTGCCTAGTTTTCCCCCAAGCCACTAGAGCCAGGCTATATACCGATCAGTAGGACATTGCTTTAAGGCGGAGTCAGTATGTATCTGGACCAGATGGTGGGTCCGGAACTAGAAAAGCCCTCCACAGCCCTCGAACAAGGCGAAGTCCAGGACAAGAACACAACAGATACCAATCCCCTGCGAAGACCTCGTCTGTGACGATCATCAGGATACGACCACAGCACACAGATGTGTCTTCTTCATTCTGCTGCAGCCTGGACTTGAACTGCTGGATTCGTCTGGTCAGAGGAGAACTGGCCCCCCAACTGAGTCTGATTTCTCCGAAGGTTTCTTCTCCATTTCCGTCACCGATGGAGTTTTGGTTCCTCGCCACTGTCGCCTCTGGCTTACTTAGTTGGGGTCGCCTCATTAACAACGATATCGTTGATTTGATTGAATTTGAACGCACAGACACTTTTTAAGTAAACAAAGAGGACATCAACGAATTGAAAATGAATGCACAGACACCATTAAACTGAACAGAGATAACGTCCCCGAATTCAATAATGTATTTACTTTTAACATTAATCATTATGACACACGGTTTACTAATTATTGTTGTTAAGCTTTGATGCAATGTATTTGGTCTAAAGCGCTGTATAAATAAAGGTGACATTGACAAACACAAATTGTCACACAAAAGTTTGTTTCATTAAACGGAAGCGTGCTTTACTACAGCATTAGTGGGTGTGTGACAACTTTACATACACAGAACAATGAACCCATGGAAATCAACCAAGCATGTTTCCAGGAAATATTTCAGATTCTGTATTTACACTTTTAAGATTTCATGAAACAAGATAACTGCGCGGACACCAGTTTCACAATCGTTGCATTTTTAACAATTTCCGTCTTTTATGAAGTTGTTCAGACAAGTTGTAATACATTCACATGACTCGATTGTGTTGATTGAGTGATCGTCTCCCAGCCGTCACAGCTCATCACCTGACAGCTGTCAATCAACAGATTCATGCCATGTGCACCACACTCCTGACATCACTACTAAACCTGAAATACTAACACACAACTATTATTTCGTGTGTGCACAATCCACGATATTAGAGCCATAAAGGCAAACGTGAGCAATCAGACAAGTGCATGGCATCATAAATAAAATCAATTATAAACAATAGCCAGCTGAAATCAGCTTTGAGCTTAAATAAAATCAGGCCTGAGGTAAGACATAAGCATTATTCCTCAATAACAATTGATTTTACAAGGGAAACGTGTCACGGGGATCGCGTTATCCACCAAGAAAAACAACAAAGTGAAAGAAAAAAATACAGAAAAATTATACAAAAATCTATTAAATTATTTACCATGCATTTCACAAAGAAACATCACGGTACACCATGAAATGAAATAAAAAAGCAGAAATGTGAGGTGTTTTTGGGGATTAGATGATGCTCTCATGTGACTGCCAATGGGAGGGTTTAAAGATGATTGGGAGCCATCTTGCACACTCGCTTTACACCCCTAAATATGTCACAAGTCTACACTTCAAACTCACAAACGCAAATACACTGAGAAACACTTCTGACCATTGATGGTAAGTATATAAAATATCACGTTTATATGGAATTAAATGGCTTTATTTCAGGGTTTGTGGCCGCTTTTCAGCTCGTGTGTTTACATCTGTGGTGTTTCGTGTTTATTTGCGGCCCAGTGTGTTGATGATGAATAGAAATGTGTGTAAAATGTCCATTTCTAGCTTTTAAAAGATGAAATATTGATCTGTGTGTGAATATTGAGGCCTTGTGACGGTTAGATTAAAGTCTGTCAGGTTTGTGCCGCCTGAGGCCTGTGTTTGCACGCGCTCGAGCTCTGTGTTTATTCACTGTTTTTCCTCACTTTTATGTTTTAAACTTCGCATTTATCACTGAAATGTTAATAATGTTATGTTTTCTCTCTTTATTTTTGATTTATTTGCTCTTTGTGTTGAAGTTTAGCAAACCGGTTTTAGCTGCGTAGCTAGCATTAGCATTAGCATTAGCAGTTTGAAATGTTCAAATAAAATAAACACAAAGTGGTTTCACTTTAATATCTTTAATTCTACATTAATCACTTTATATTTGAGTTTATAAACTTTAGGACATCAAATCAGGTATAATGATTTCACAGTTTTACTTAAAGGAGGTTTAACTTATATATTTTATATATTATATTATAAATATATTAAAGTTTTTAGGATGATATTTCACTTTAGGATGATCTGTTGTAATCTGAGGCCTATCCAGTTTGATCTGGTGCTTTTTTCACATCAAATAGAGTTAATCTGAACTTTAATGTGTCACATTTATAATAATAAACTCTCTTTGGGTTTGTCAATGTAAAAATACTTTGAGTTTTTTTCAAAGTTTGTTTTTTCCTCCTCAATCTCTTCATTATATCTGCAAAACTTGTGAGAAGGACGAAAGCAAACCGCCGCTTACTGACATTCTTCCAGCTATCTCATTATGTGCAGATCCAAACATTTATGTTCACTTCCTGTTGAGCGGTCGTGACACCCGTTTCACATTTCGCTAGAATATCCTTTTAAACTTCACCAAAGGAAGTGAAAGGCGAGTCAACGGCATTCTTCAAAATATCTTGTGCGCATGAACGTCGACAAATGACAAATAAGTGATGATGTTTGGGTTTTTTCATTTATAAATGTGATGTTCCTCGATCCCTTAAGACTACGTTTGTTAAAGATACTATTTTTGTCTTGACGTCTACATTTCTAAAGATGTCTCTATTTCTCTTCCTCAGGTGGAAAACCTAAATCGTTGATGCTGAGGAGAGAAAGGAATGGACAGAGAAATCGAAGAGACTGACACTGGCTTCCTGGCCCTAGCTCTGTGAAACTTTCCTTTTGCCAAGGAGGGATTCGTTCATCTGTAGAAGGATACCTGAGGCTAATATTCCTGCTTATTATTTCTGTGACCCGTTGCTTAAATGACATTCATATTGAGAAGCTCTACAAGAGACTTGCTTTTTGAGGAAAAAAGGAACTGCTGGTGAAAAATTTCACTTTAACTTTGTTTTGTGCGCTTTGGACGCTGAGAAAGGTGTGGGAAGGACAACTTGCACGTTTGCAAGTCCATTGGAGAAGTATTATTTCCACTTTTGTTATTGTCGCTCACTGTTAGAAAGAGAGAAAGTATAAGTCATGAGTACAGCCAGAATGGAGAACCCTGTGATTCTGGGACTGTCGAATCAGAACGGCCAAATGCGAGGCTCGGTGAAGACAGCAGTGGGACCTGGAGGTGTAGGTGGGTCCCAAACAACACAGTCTACCCCAGTTAAAGGCTCCAGCACGGTCAATAACGGCAACTCCCAGCCCGCGCCAACAACTAACACCATCATCAAGTAAGTCCTTATACGTTAGGTATAGATATTAAGAAAATACCAAAGTGATCTGAGTGTCTGTTTTTGTTTCGCTTTAGGCCTGGGGATGACTGGAAGAAGAATCTGAAGCTTCCTCCGAAGGATATGCGCATGAGAACTTCTGTAAGTCCACTTGTGTACTTTAACCTCCGAACCATACTGTATACACCTGTGCTGAACTGGTTCCTCGGGCTGCCAGTGACTCTTAATTATTTGCTTGCAGGATGTGACCGCCACCAAAGGAAATGAGTTTGAGGATTACTGCCTGAAACGTGAGCTGCTTATGGGCATCTTTGAAATGGGCTGGGAAAAACCATCACCAATACAGGTAAGCAGAAAACGATAGAGAATTCACCTCACAGTTGTATCTTTATCTTTAAAGGGTCTTTTCTACCTATCCTTAGCATCCTTTTTATGACAACTTGTTCAGATTACCCAGCAAGTGCAGCAAAAACTGCAAACATTGACCCCCTAGCATTCAGAGCCTTTGAATGATGGTATTTGCTGGCTTTCATCTGATGAAAGACAGTGGATTATTCAATCCATGTGTTCGTTCCTGCAGGAGGAGAGCATTCCCATTGCGTTATCTGGAAGGGACATTCTGGCCAGAGCCAAGAACGGCACAGGAAAAAGTGGCGCCTACCTCATTCCCTTACTTGAACGCATTGACCTGAAGAAAGACACAATACAAGGTATGAGATCTCGTGGGTCTTTAGTTTTGTCATGAAGGGGACTCATTTACAGTGTGTCTTAAACATTTTTTGGCTCTGCAGCGGTGGTAATCGTGCCCACTAGAGAACTGGCTCTCCAAGTGAGTCAGATCTGCATCCAGGTCAGCAAACACATGGGTGGGGTTAAGGTCATGGCAACTACAGGTGGAACCAATCTCCGTGATGACATAATGAGACTGGACGAAACGGGCAAGTGATCATAAATTGGCGGGATGGCTTTGGAAATTATTTTAGAAACCAGTGTTTTAATGATGTTCTTTCTTCTTACAGTGCATGTTATCATTGCCACACCAGGAAGAATCTTAGACCTTATCAAAAAGGGGGTGGCAAAAGTCAACCAAGTACAGATGGTAGTGTTGGATGAGGTGATCTATTTTCTTTCCTCTTGTTTAACTGCCATCCTGTAAGTACACCTCTCATAGATGTTTTGTTCCTTCGTTACAGGCAGATAAACTCCTTTCACAGGACTTCGTACAGATGATGGAGGAACTTCTTAGCTTCTTGCCCAAACAAAGGCAAATTCTGCTGTACTCTGCCACTTTCCCATTGAGCGTGCAGAAGTTTATGGTAATTCCACTGGTTTGACTTTATAAGACATTCAGTGTATATAAAGTGTTAGTTAAGTCAGGGCTTTTAAACTTGTTTTGTGCACAGAACTCTCATCTGCAAAAGCCCTATGAAATAAACCTGATGGAGGAGCTGACCCTGAAGGGCGTCACCCAGTATTACGCATATGTGACCGAAAGGCAGAAAGTCCATTGCCTTAATACACTGTTCTCCAGGGTAAAATCTCTAATGATCCGTTGTTAATGCCTGTTTTTTGGATTTTGTTGGTCTATTGGAGAATATAATCAATTCTATTAAATTGTAATGACTTTGTCTGCATTTTGTTTTCAGCTGCAGATCAATCAGTCGATAATATTCTGCAACTCATCCCAGCGAGTGGAGCTTTTGGCCAAGAAGATTTCTCAGCTTGGTTACTCCTGTTTCTACATTCATGCCAAGATGAGACAGGTGGGTGAAACTGGTGCCTGTGGTGTTATAGCACTGCACCTGGCATAGCTTTCTAATGTAGAAATTAGTTATATATGGACTCTTCATGTGAAAGAGCTTTTTATTAGTTTGACCCTACAGAATTTGCTGTTTGTAATGCGTTATTTCTCTTTTTAGTTATGATAACGGATGTTTACCTTTTCAGGAACACAGAAACCGGGTGTTTCATGATTTCAGAAACGGCTTATGTCGAAATCTTGTCTGCACTGGTAAGGTCTCATCAGAGTAGATATCTCTTGTTTTTTACCTTGTGATTTATTATATAACAGTATATATTTACCTTCTGTGGTTTAGATCACCACTTCAAAGCATCTTTCAAAAAATTGGCCAAAATTAGTTTTTGGGTCCTATTTGTTGACTTCCAAACTTGTAAAATGTATCAACCTTGTTGTCATTGTGTTCAGATCTCTTCACGAGAGGAATTGATATACAAGCTGTGAATGTGGTGATCAACTTTGATTTTCCAAAACTTGGGGAGACGTACCTTCATCGCATTGGCAGATCTGGTTAGTCTGCTTTGCATTGATTTGCCTCATTAATCAGGATTTTAAAAGAATAGCCTTGCCTTATGTTTGCCTTTTTCTTTTGTGCTCAGGTCGTTTTGGACACTTGGGTCTTGCCATTAACTTGATCACATATGATGACCGCTTTAACCTGAAGGGTATTGAAGAACAGCTGGGTACAGAGATCAAGCCCATTCCCAGCAGTATTGACAAGAGTCTATATGTGGCTGAGTACCACAGTGAAAGTGGGGAGGAGGTTAAACTGTGAGCAGAAGAGGTAAGTTCACAAATCGTTCATACTTAAGCAATACAAACATATGTTCTTAAATACCAAAATATCTCAAAAGCTTTTGTTGAAATTTCTTTTGTGGTTTCTTGTTTTCTACCCCATACAGATCATCAATCCTTGTCCCCTTTTCCATGTTTTTCCCCTTATGTGTCTAGGGAATTGGGGATTTTTTTTTAAACTATCTTCCGTCTGTCTTCCTCTTACCCCCCCTCCATACCTCCTACCTTCACCCTTTTTTCTGATGCCACCATAAGGATTGTGACGTTGTGACACCCAATATTCGGGAAGGACTCATGGCCTAATAAAGGACTGTTGCACCAATAATTTTTCAATTCTGAAGACTTCAAATCAATTTGAGGAGGGATAGAGGGGACATGAGGATTTATCAACTATGAAAAGAAACGATAACTCGTCGCCTACAAGCACATCTACACCCTGCTGTCACTCGACCCCTCTGCTCATCTTTATATTTCCAGTCATTTGTAACAAGTGCCTTAACAAGCAGTCTAACTTGTTCAAAAGTAATAACCTGATTGATTTATTATATTTCCCATCACTCATTTTTGAGACACCAGGATATATCACGCTTTTAGTATTGCTTGTCAGCTCTTTCCGGTTGAGGTCAAAAGATCTATTTCGCATTTGCCACCATAGATTTCTGGAACATTATTTCACAGCGAGGGAGCTGATATTGCAGCAAATGTGATTTGCGTCTCTGGTATATGTGCCAACTATGGCTTGAAGAGAAAAACGCCTGGAGAACTGAGATGATATCAGCAACGAGCACGGCAACAGTGATGGGGATATTGTTTCTGTGGCAAGCTTTCAAAAGTCCCACAAGGCTCTCAGTGGCTTTTACCTTCATACGCTCATGGAACATGTCGTGCCTCTAGAGACCCATAACTCTTTCCTCCTCAGTCTTCAGTGGGCAAACACTAAGAGACTTTTGAGCAGACTCTCACAAGCCTTTTCTCCTGGCCATGAGGACTCTCCATTAAAATGAATGTGGATCCTTTTTCCCTTTTCTTTTGATTTAAGTTTCACATTCTTGTTGGGTAGGCACTCTGTCCTAAATGTGCCATTTTATAGAGATTTGGCACATTGTAAACATTTTGTAAATACTTCCTTTATTTTTTTTAATAGATTGTTTTAAAACAAGCTAAAAGGCTGGATGACTTTCGAGAAGAATGTTGCAACAAAGATAATTTAAAACCAGAATTCTGTCAGCACTGGATGGCACTCTTTTGTTTGCTTATTCTGTTCTTGGGAAGTTATCCTAATTAAACTATCCAAGCAGCGCACCAACCTTGATTTATAATAAACAATTTGGACTTTATATATCCAAAAGCATTTTTTTCAAGAGTTTATTTGTGTTTAAAGCTTCAAGGCTCAAAAGTATAGTTTAAGCCAGTGGTGCAGTTGGTTAAATTTGCACTTGTGTACTCTAAATTATAAACCGTCATCCGTTACTCGGTGTTGACAGAAGTTCCTGACATGCGTAGCTCAAATAAACGGCCTCATTTAAAGGTTGTGAAAACTGAGGCTTATTTGCTTTCCAGCCTTTTGCTTGTAACCGACTTTTGAGGCACTCAGCAGGGTCCCCTTGTCTGGGAGACTCTGATCATAGAGGTAATTTAATATGTTCATCATGTAATAGTGCTACTTGCTGCAGTGCAGCTCTATTTGGCGATGCGCGAGAAACGAACATGAGCGCAATGTGTAGCTATTACGTAGGTCTGCGTGCATCGGCACTACGGCGTGACTTTAAAAAACAGGCCATTCGGGGTTTTGGGATTGACTTGGACGTCCCTTTTTTTGAAAGTTAAAATAGAAAATAAAATTGGATGCCAAGATTAAAAAATGGTCTGATAATGTAGCGGCAGAGAAACAATAGTGCAAAGAAAGTCAGCTGGCTTTTTCCTCCAAGTTGTTCTTGAGATGCTGCACAGAGTAAACAGAAGAATCTGAACCTTCGCAGTGTGGGCTGCACTTAAGTTTGAACTAGTTTCAGGGGTTGGGCAATAATACGGGATGCACACGTTTGGGCACTTCCTTAGTTTGGGCACAATTGTTCAGACTGAAAGGGATTTTTGTTTTGTGGAAATATTCTGGCAGGGATGGGGTATTTAATATGGGTATTTTATGGGTGCTGATAACCAAATGAGTTTTTGTTTTTGCAGCGACAGATCTCCCCAAACACTTAAATGATTTGCTTTTTTTATTTTTGGGGATTGATAAGGCTTGTCCGATACACTTAAGCCCTTCCGATCTTTTGAGGACAATTTGGCCGATGCTGTTTTGAAGGTTCTATAATTTGGGGGGGGGGTGGGAGATTGGGAGGGTTGCAATATGCATTTTGTGATAATTGGCAATGTTTACCTGAAATGAATTTGGTATTTTGTTGATTAACATCAGTCCCTGTTTAAAATGACACCTAGGTGAGATGTTTTGTTTTTTATTTTATGGCTCGGCATTGTCTGCTGTGGAATGTTGCATGGAGTTTTTCAGGTACCATTCCGGAAAGGTTTGTACTCAGGCTGTCCACTTACTAACCAAATTAGAGCAAAAAAAGAGTTTTCAGACTTGTTGTTATAATAACGTGCAACAATTCCCCGGTAGCCTTGCTCGAGTCAAAGCTTGTATTCTCTTCTCTAAAGCGTGTGCTTCATTGTGTGCACATATGCCCCATGTTAAGTTTTTATTTTTTAAATCTGGCTTTAGAGAAGAGTGTATGAATTAATGGGCTGTTGGCAGCGGCCTGGAGGTTTTCAATAACAACTGTTGTGGAGAGCACCGTTTTATCCTAACTTGTTGTTAAGCAGAATCTGTTGGATGTCTTGTGCTCTTTACAACAGTGGTGGGGGATTTATTTTTCTTCTGTTTTATTTGGAAGAATGATGTGGAGAACATCTCGCCTGTTCAAAAGCAAAAATGTTTCCCTTGTTTACAATTTTTTTTTTCTCAAAACAACACCATTCACACATTCTTCTAAATGTTTTATTGTTTGTTTTCGGGTGGGCTGGGTGGTGTGCTGCCCTGATGCATCCTTTAATTCTTGACACTTAGCAGTTTCTACTATTGGCCTGTTCAGTGTCGGATAGTTTGGATGTATCGGTCTGGGGTTGAGTGGGTGGGTTATAATAGAGGCATTTGGAAAACTTAAAATTAAAATAAACATCTTGGAGTTTTGGGTAAGGATAATTCAATCTCTAAACTTTGCCCTTAAATTTGAGGTTTTGTTAAGCAAATACCTGTTGGATATTGCATATATAAATGACCAGTTAAATTTACAAAGTTGTTTTTCTTTTTGAATTTGGGCAGTTTCAATTGGCATTGTTCTCAGTGATGCTACATTTTAAAGGTTGAAGTTTTGTGATGTGTAATGCAATGGTTAACATCTGTGATGGTTTTTTGGTTTCAAAATAAAGCTCACTGAAGTTCCACTGAAGCGTGAGGTTTTTCCTTTGAACATTTCTTACATACAAGCATGACATGAACTTCTTGTAGTGCTGCAGGTTTTCTTTCTATCATTAAAGTTTTGTTTATTTCATTCCTTACATGTTTAGTGAAAGTTGACCTCTAATCTATGCTTTAAATAAGCTAAAAGCATTACAAAAACCTAGTGTTGGCACCAATAAGGGAACTCACCGTCTTGCTGGAGGTTGTACAAAGAGAATGCACGACATCTCAAGTCTCGATTAAAATGTGGTTTTAAATTTCTCTAATGATACTAAATCTTTGTTTGTTGCGCAAAAGACCCTATTAGTTACTGTTTAGCTATTATTATTCTTTTTCGTTCCTTAAATTGCATTCTTTAAAAGCAATCAAGGTTGCCAAGTTTATCCTCATCTTTACCTGTCAGTGTTGCTTTATTCCTCTAGACAGCCGTGTTTGTTAGATTCAAGTTGTTATTGAAATTTCACGCAATGTTATCTACACGTGAGTCAGTGTATGCTGTAAATGATTTTTATCACAAGTGTTATTAAATTGCCCTCTGACCCGCTTATGATTGCTTAGCTTTGAACTCCAGTTATAGGTAAAGATTCACACGAGGTTTAATCTGAAAATGCATTGGCTTCTGGTGGAGATCTTTTCAACCATCCTGCTTTTCAAATATGGATGTGCATTGCCTGAACCATGTGCCAGGTCAGTTTCAATGTCAAATTTCTCTTCCATTTTACTGTTCAAGAAAATCGTTTGAATGGTCAAGTATAATGGTTACTTTTATTGTAAAAATGAAATATTAAATTACTGGGCAAAAGCTGATTATTTAAAGAGGATGATGTTTTTTGCTGGGTACCAGAACATGTGGGAGTGATATGAAATGGAGCTACTAAGGAAACCCTTGGCCTAGAATTTACAGAACGTCAAATTCAATTTTCAGATGTAAAACCATTGAGTATATTCTGCAAGTGGCAAAGTCAATGGAATGATTGTGTCCATCAAATAACATGACAAGAACCCTCTTATAATGAAATTCTTTTCAGTATTTTGAGTTTAAAAGCAGACACGATCAAGTTGTTTATACAAGGTGTCGAATTGGTCACTCAACACTCACACATGGACATTTATTAACAGGTGAAAGACCAAAAAATTAAACTACAAAACATGTTGCAATATCCAGATCTAAGTGATATTTGGCAATGTTTTAATTCAGAGACTACTATAATGAACCTTTTTAAAATTAATACTTCCAATTTTGTTCTTTTATCATGCATTACACTGATGGAAATTTTATAGATGTTTTATATCATTGTTATTATTTATTTATTATAAGGTAATAAGGGTGATTTTGTTTTAAATGTACTTATGCATAATGTTGTTTAGTTAACGCGTCGTAAAATCAACCTACAAAGGAGTTCGTCATAAGTATCCTTTGGTACAGAGGTGCCGTTATAAAAGTGAATAAAATTCAAGTACTGCGCTGTAGAAAACACATTTTCTCATTGCTGAACTTTGAATCAATGACAAATGAGGGAGGATTGAGAGTTGTAAAGCTGAACTTTGGTCAAAGTTATTGATCTATGTTTGTGAACTGACCCGTAAATAATGTGATAAATGTTTCATTGTAACCTTACATGTCTGTCCGTCTTATCAGCGAGATCTACTGTACTGGACAAATCCTCAAACAGATACAGATGGCTCGGCTGTTTGATGATGACAAGCACTTTGTAGATATGAAGTTGACTGCTCATCCTGGTGGGTTTATAATAGCTACCGTCTGAACAGCTTTTAAGTTAGGGGTTTCCCTTGCACACTAACTTTCTTTTTCTCTTTTAGAAGTCATTGTAGAAGCATTTGACAATCTGACGTCGGGGTTCCCAAACAAGACTGTCCCAGCATCAGAGCTGCTGAAGTTCCTGAATGTATACTTCGAAGAGCCGGGTAAAGAGTTTGAGATTTGGACTCCTCCGGATTGGCATGCGAAGTAAGAGGGTGCTTTGTCGATCTTTTCCTGGCATGCGAAGTAAGAGGGTGCTTTGTCGATCCTTTCTTGGCATTGGAAGTAAGAGGGTGCTTTGTCGATCCTTTCTTAACCTTAAGTGGTTTCAAACCTGTTAGAGCTGGTGAAGCCGCCGTCCCCATTTGCTTTTACTGTAAAAGAAAGGACCTGCACAATACCGTTTACAAATAAATAACTTAAGGATTTAAATTCTGGGAAAGAAAATGTTTGGAATACATAAGTATGACAAATGATTTCATGATTATTGAGGAACCGTTTAGAATATTTAAATTCTGTAAATTACTTCTTTCCAAAGGCCCAAGTTCTTGTCCAGGATTTCTGATCCCAAATATCGTCACTGGGCTGAAGAGCTGCATAGTTTGTGGAAGTCATTAGGTCGAAAGGTAATGTTTGGTTCTTATAAAGTGATCACACTTCATTCAGAAATAAAACTTCTGTCTTGAACTACTCAACCTCAAGGTGTTCAGCAGCGGTTTTACTGTATTTGTTTGATTGAACATAAGGAACAGTATATGGAATTTTATGCAACTAAGGTGGTGGCTTAGAAATCTCAGTTGCTAGAATTTTTCCTAAAATCTTTGTATCAAAACTTTAAACTTCTATACAGGTTTGGCTCAACTTGAGGGTCAGTAATTCATGACAGAATTTTCATTTTTGGGGGAAATTATCTAACTATCTACTATTACTTTGAGCCATTACAATGATCTTATATTTATATTGATATAATTGAGATCCGTGCAGATCCGTGATGATGTCAGAGATCACCCTGAGCTCTACTCGCAGATTTACACCCCACATCCAGTCATTGTGCCAGGGGGACGCTTCAGGGAACTTTATTATTGGTTAGTCACCCCCAAAACATATAAATGTTTTTACATACCATACCCTTCTCCTAGTTCTCCATAAGTTCTAAACGATCCAACTTTTATATCTTGATGATTAAACCATATTAACACTGATGTGCTTTTTTGCATTTCTGCACCACCTACCAAATATTTACACATCTTGCAAGGTGCATAGGAACACGGATCTCATTTTCCTCTTTGAATGTTGCTAATTCTGCGTTATTGTTCTTCAGGGACTCATATTGGATTATAAATGGTCTTCTTTTGTCAGAAATGACCGAGACGGCTCGAGGGATGATTCTGAACTTCATGTATTTGGTGGAAAGGTGTGTTATTTTCCTTCCATCCCTATATTAAGACTACATTGCAAATATGTCAAGCATAAGCATTTTCATTTAAAGACAAAATGTGTTCTACAATATAGTTGAACGTTTCATAAGCTCGGTCAATGAGCGTGGGATTTTAATGTTCTTCTTTAAACTAAGTCGTACAGGAGCTAAGCTTAAACAACTTGACTCATTTAATCCCTATTTTTATATGCATTGATTTTCGATACCGTTCAGGTATGGTTTTGTCCCCAACGGAGGCCGAATTTATTATGAGAGGCGCAGCCAGCCTCCTTTTCTTCCCTTGATGGTGGAAAGCTTCTTTGAGGTCACTGGAGATAAAGACTTTCTCAGGTAACCCTGCCGAAAAATTGCCCTCCTGTAGGTTTTCTGAATATTGAGGTTTTGTACCGCTGGTCTCATCAGCTCTTCCCTGCGTGTGATCTGTATTTGTCTATATGTGTTAAGGCTGGTTCTGCCCGTGCTGGAGAAGGAGTACAGCTTCTGGATGCAGAATCGCTCCCATGCTGTAGTGATGAATAATGCCACACATGTTCTGAACAGTTATATTGTACAGGTGGCAGGGCCAAGGTGAGACAATACTGTAATGCTGTAGAGTTAAATAATGGACTTGCAAAAAATTTCATTTTTCCAGAAAATATGATGTGTTTTGTGTGCAGGCCTGAGTCCTACAGTGATGATGTAGAATTGGCTGCGGATCTGTCAGCAGGTAGGAAACTAAATGCATTTGTTAATTATTCAAAAAGGGTTCAAACCCTGAAAATACAATGATGTCACTCAAAGCCTGTACTTGACTATTCTGTGGATCACAAAATTATATATTTTCAGTAATGTCTAATTTAATGTCAAATGTTTATACAACAAATAAAATGGGGTTCAGTAGTGTTTGGTTAAACAAAATGTTATCTTTAATGTTCTGCAGAAAATGAGTCACGCAGGTTTAAAATGAAATAAGGTTGAATATATTGATAACATTTTGGGGAGGAGAGCTATTTTCATAGACATTCATATTCTTACCTAAAATAATGAATAAAACAGACTTCACATTACTTAAATATTAGATCTTCCCCATGTGAAACATGATTTGAATACAGTTAGACGCTGTAAATTGTTAATATGCTCATCATGTATTTTACAAATATCATGGCAACCACAACTTAACAATCCCGAATGTATGCTTCATATATCAATATTTTAGTATTACTGTACTTTGTTTCTTTTTTTCCCCCATTTTTTCTGTTTATATAAAACTAAATCCTCTGTATGTTAACAATATTTTGGGCTCTGCATATTTATCCATTGCAGAGGCTCAGCAAAAACTCTGGGCAGAACTAAAAAGCGGAGCAGAGTCTGGTTGGGATTTTTCTTCTCGATGGTACATAGACAGTCTGAACACAAACAACGGCACCCTGCGTGACACACAGACCAGCTCCATTCTACCTGCTGACCTCAATGCCATCATGTGCCGTAATGAGCGACTGTTGGCGGCCTTCTACAGGATTCTAGGTAGAGAAAACACACACACACACACACACACACACACACACACACACACACACACACACACACACACACACACACACACACACACACACACACACACACACACACACACACACACACACACACACACACACACACACACACACCTGTGGTTTACAAACACATCTGTATTAAGTCCAGTCATGCCCAGTAAAAAACACTGAGCTGTGGTGCTCAGAGCTGGTGCTTGTTTTAATCCAGTTTGTGGGATTTTTTTCCATTTATCATTTCAAAACGACTTTCTTGTGAAAAACACAAAAGAATATATTTAGAAGAAAGAAAGTCATACATGTTTAAAATGCCATGAGGATGAATAAAATGATACCATTACCATTTTTGGTAGACTGATATTTGACGAACCTACAGGTACTAAAAAAACTGAAAATGATTGGGAAAAGATCTTTAGAGATTTAATCTTAACTCATAAAGTCCCCTATACGACACCATCTGAATGTATGTGTCAGGCCTTGTGATGTGTTTGTTGCCATGACAACATTTCCAAAATGATGATCTTCCTGTAAAGTACATGCTCAAGTGTTTTTGTTTCCTAATGTCGATTTCATTCATTTACCAATGTTAACATGAATCAATTAGTTTGTAAGCTTTAAAATAAAAAATAGGTTTGAACATATGGTTTGATATGAATAGATTTATTTTGTAAGGACAGATGTGTACAGGTTCTTAATTGTAAAAATGTATCCTCTTCATGATTCAGAGCAACATTTATAATTAACAATAATTATCTTCGTCGTAAACTCGTAAAATAACTTCCAGCATCGTTTTTTGCACAAGTCCCTTGGTCATATATTAAGGCACCCATGCAAAGACAAAATGTGTTTTCATTCTGCGTTAAAATGTTAATATTCACAGAGTACGCTGCCTACTCATCTTCTCAATACAGTACAACCAAAACCAGGATTATTCCAACCATAATTGGAATATGGATCTGGTTTGTAGGTTATATAAAACGCTCCTGAGATCATTTCTGACCTCTGTCCCCTGCAGGAAATGAGCAGAAGGCAGCTGAATATGAGCAGGCACTTTCCATCAGGATTCAAGCTCTTGAAAGTTTACTGTGGGATCCCGAAAGAAAAGCCTGGTTTGATTTCAGCCTAGTGACTCACTCCAGACACACATCCTTCTACCCCTCTAACATGGCACCTCTGTGGGCACGCTGTTATTCTAAACCTGAGATGGGAGATCAGGCCTTGCAGTACTTAAAGGTTAGTCTGTCACATCTTGTTCCAGATTGCAGCAGGTAACATGTTCATTGCCTCCTCGCCTTGTGTATGAATGCATTGCAGAGCTTAAGATGTCTCTCAGTATGACCTGATGGGGCTTTCATTTGCACCTTCCTCGCACACTGGGAGTAAATAACAATGCTAATTTCTTTATATTGTCTCATGGGCAACACCTTTGCAACTTTACAAAAAACAGCAGTATATTTGGGGTTCACAGAAAAGGATGGAAACAGATTTGAGTGGATGCAGAGCTCTTTGGTGGGCACCGGATGGCGCTCTATGCACACACTTTGGGTTGCTTCTCATATTCTGTTTGATTCCATGCATTTCTCTCTTTAGGGAAGTGGTGGTCTGGATTATCCCAATGGGATCCCCACCTCTCTGAGTGAGAGCGGTCAGCAGTGGGACATGCCTAATGCCTGGCCTCCTCTTCAGCACATGATCATAGAAGGTATTTGTTCTTCCAAACATGCCACTTTTAAATTATAACTGTCATTTCAAACCTGTATGGCACTTGTGTTCTTCTGCAGAACACAAAAGATGATATTTTGAAGAATGTTGTTAAAAGCAATCTGATGGTTTACATACATTTGCTTTGGCATGTGGAACATGTTCCTGGTCTTGATTCATCCAAACAATAATAAATGCATTCTATAATGCAATGCTTCACAATGTAATCCATCAAGGGCATTTGTTCTTCCAGCTTAAGATGACCAGGTGTGCCTATTTTTTGGGATGCCTCCTGCCCAGGGTTTCATCCGGATGTCACATTTTTATGAGCAAAATATGAGCCAAAACCTGGGGCCGAATAGACAGGCCTGGTCAACTTGTATAATATTTTGATAGATGTCGTGATTAATCGATGCACTGTTTTTTTCCCTGCACCCCCTAACTATCTTTAAAAAGAAACGTGCGTGTGTGTTTGTGTCCGTCCACTGGGATGGGTTAAAAGCAGAGCACAATTTCCAAGTATGGTGCCACACGTCACTTCACTTCGTCACTTCAGATCTATGTGTCAAAGCATGTGACATATGCACTCCAACAAAATATGACAGTGTATATGTCATATGCTTTTATTATTGCATAATACACAGATATATGAACTGATCAGGTATGCAGATCTTGCTTTATACAGCTTCCTTTATTGAAGTCTTAATGGTGATTAAAAACCATGATTAAGACAAAGGCACATTTTTTTGCCAGCCTCAACACCGTCACTAAAGTACTTGCTAAAAGTGAGGCATCCCACTGAGTTCACATATCTCAATGTATGAAATCAAGTCATTTTTCTTAATTTTTCATAATCTGTCACATCATAGTAGTGAAAAAGGTTGTGAAAGCATATCAATTTGGATTTAAATTTTAAGATTCCAGAACCAAACACCAGAGTGAGATTATGTATGAAGTAAACATTTGGTTTAAAAGTGATAGTTTGTATTTTTGGGTGAACTGTGTAATCATTTTCTCACCCCATGTCATTCAATCCTCACTTTCTTCTGCAGAACACAAAAGATATTTTGACCAATGTAGGTAAATGAACAGTAGTTTCACATTTTAAGTAAAACAAAACCCAATGTAACTAAATGGGTGCCAAATGTCAACATTTTAGAAAATATCATCATTGTGTACTGCAGAAAAAAATAGTACAGATCTGAATTCTCTGTAACTTATATAACTGCTTATGTTTTATTGCAATTATTGTTCTTCATATGACAGGCCTTTAGTAACTGTACATGATTTTTTAGGAAGTAAATCACATTATTCCCTTCAGAAATCCATTTAACAGCTGTCATATCTTGTCTCAGAGTTTGTGAAGTAGTTGTGATTAGTGATGTTCATGGTTGTTGAATTTGCCATTTAAATGACCCGCCCACTTCTCACTCCATCCATCATGTCTCAGGGCTCTCCGGGCTCGAATCTTCCCACGCTAAAGACCTGGCCTTCCATTTGACCCAAAGCTGGATTCACACCAACTGGATGGCTTACGTCAAATATGATGCCATGTATGAGAAGGTAAGCTCTGATCATTTTCAGTGCAGTTTTATGCTATACACATTAATAGAGCCGTCTGTGTTTTTGATGATTTATAGTTGCACTGAATATATTATCCATTTTAATGTAATTGACTCGTAGAGTGTAAACATTTGGTATAAAGAAATCAAAAATTAGTTTAGAGCCAGCAGTGATTTTCTAGTCATTTATATAATCTGATTTATGTCAGGATGTTTTAGACAAAACAGAAATAAAACTAGAGTGAGTATTATATTAAAAACTAATTATTATATGAGGGTCATTAACCATAACAAATGAAACATGACATCTAGAGTGTTCATATGATAAATGATTTAAAAATGATGTAGATTGAAATCACATGAACAAAATGTGAGTTGACTGTCAAATAATCGTTACGTTTTTATTACCTGGCTTTTCTTTCTTGCTGATTACGTTTAATAATAGAATCGGTCATTAACTTTATAAATTGTGTCAATTCTTGTCTAAAATATTGGTCATGGTTTATTAAAGGAATAAAGCAAAAATGATTTTTTTAACCTAGAGTTGTTAAACCTGTAAACGGTTTTGTTTTTGAACACAAAGCAAAGTTTTTATGAAAGGTTGTGTCATTTTGGGTCACCCAAGTCAATGGTGACAGTTTGATATAAACTTTCATTAACATTTTTTTTTGTATTCAGCACAACAAACATACAGGTTCGTATCAATTCAGCAAATTGTGATACACTTTATTTTAGGTCAACTATTCCTTTAATGCAGTCAAGGCATATGTTGAAATGACTTTGTACTGAGAAGTGTGACTTTCTTTCCTAGTGTAGACCACCTTAGTTGTAAGAAATAACACCGGTCCAGCAGCAGTTTTATTCTTCAACACTACATAAACATGAACAAAAGGAAATGTTTAACTTAGTAAAAGCAAAAAAAATTTTTTTTAATTAAAGACAAAATTAAAGTGCTTCTGCATTTATGTTTTATTAATCTTACGAGTGCTGGAGTCATGATGTTGTTTTATAGACCAAATCTCCTAAACAAGCATTTAAGCTCAATGAATGTCAAGGAATTTCTTGGATGAGTTTTTGATTGAATGCCTAAAGGAAGATACATGTTTTATTCTACATCATAGAACAATATGACGGATGTTATAAGTTATATAAAGGGTTTAGGAATCAAAATACTTACGTTGCAATATTCTAGGTGAAATGTAAATTCTGATCTTCAGCAGAGAAGTGTTCCTTAATTTATATCTCCTCATTGGCAAGGTAATGTTAATATCTAAAACAAACACATTATTGTAGGCTACACTTCAATAACTTTTCACACGCAGTAACCTTAAATTCTTCTAAAATGGTACAACAAATCTAATATATTTCACTTTGTATGACTCCATCATCCTCCCCCAATGTCTTTATTACAGTACGATGTCAACGGTGATGGAAAGCCCGGAGGTGGTGGCGAATATGAAGTTCAGGTATTTATGGTCTGTTCATATTTACATGTTGAGATTCAAATTCTGCTTCCAAGCTGTGTACAGCTAACCTGAGACATTTCAATCTCAGGAGGCATTAGGGCTAAATTAGAGTTCTTCAAGCCAGCAGAACCGTTCTTGAAATGTAGAATCTCATTTACCCTGGAACCCCGAGGACCGATAGAGCATCTGGAGGAGGCACAGAAAACTATTTATGATCAAATCATCAAACATTAAGTTCATAATACCAAGTTTCCTTCATGACCAAAAGTTGCATCTTTTGTTGCAATGGTTTTTGCTTTTAAATGACGGATTATTCTTTTTCATTTCAGTTTTTGATGTAATTTTTCAGCATAAGCCAGGCATGCATTTATTGTAATGATCAATTATTACCTCCAAACACAGTCATTTCTCATTTCTTCTCATAGTTGGGATTTGGATGGACCAATGGCGTCGCTCTTCAGTTGCTGAACCAGTATGGTGATAGGCTGAGCTCTGGGGGTTGTGTCCTGAATGCTGGTGTTCTGATTGGACTCATCTATCCCACCTTGAAAATTCTGTTCTGATAAGTTTAGTTTCTATTTAGTGGTGTCAGAGAGCTGAAAGCAGAGAGAACATGAGATTACACCTTTCAACTGAAGCAAAAGTAACTGAATCTATATCTGTCTTACCTCACTTGTCTCTTTGGTTTTTTTTGTTTTAATTCTTCATGCTGTACTCTGAATTTAAGGGGAAACCGGACCTGGACTCAAGTATAACTGAAGTAAAATGGACAGAATGTGACAAAAAAAATGTGGCCTATATAAGTGATAGTTATCCTGAAAATTGTGTACATGTGTACTCACCCTCTTGTCATTCAGCTTAACTTTCTACTGCAAATCACAAAAAGTATTTTTAAAAATGTCTAGAACCCATTCACCTCTACTGAATGGACATGAAACCGAGCCAAGAGGTACCGCTGATGTTCACTTTCTAACATTCTTACAAATATCTTTTCTGTTCTGCAGAAAATCATGCAGGTTTGAAATGTCAAGAGGGTGAGGAAATGATGATACAATTGTGGCTACATTATTTCTTTAAAGATAATCCCCACCAAAATGTTTAAATGCCATATTTCTTCCCTTAAAGATGTTCCCATCGAAACATGTATGTCTGTCTTTTCATTACAAAGAAAGATATTAAGAAGAAAGTCAGCAACTGAGATTTCTGTGTAGAAAAAGGAAGGAAGGTTAATTAATAAATGTAACGTGGTAAAATAAAACCTAAAATGTTTTTCTATTAGATTTAAGCAGCTGTATAAATTTAATGAAGTCAATTGGAAGGAACGCATGCAGCTGTAAATCCAGTGCAGAACTGCAGACGGCGTGTTATTTTTTTCTCCAAGTTCATTCTTAGGAGGTAATTAATCTCTTGCAGTGCCAGGATCAGAAGATTATCATCATGACTAAAACTGAGCTGACATTACAAATGCTAATTTGCTTTAATCCAATTAGAGGGTTTATTGCAGATCAGAACTTTGTTCACACCGAGTGTGAGGAACAGAAAATCATTAAAAGTGTTTCACAGTCTGATCAGTTGTGTGTATTAGACTGAACAAATATCCTGGTGGTGACTATATATATATATATATTTATATATATATATATAATGTGTGTGTGTGTGTTGACATTTGCTTTCATTTAAGTCTCTGGGCTTTAGAGCTACCTTTCTTAAGTCTGAAAAATGATCCACGTTTTTATCAAGAAAAGTATTTCCCAAAGGGATTGAAGGAAAAAGAGCGTAGATGAAGTGATTATGGTTGTGCAGGGGGTTGCTCATCGATATATAGGAGCGTTAATCAAACAAATAGTTTGATTAACCGGCAAACCCTTACGCCACAGACGTCTGAAAGGTTAGCAATCTCTATCACTGCGGTATTGTGTAACATTTGGAGGTATATAATGTGATGTCTTTCCTATAACCCTGTAATACGTAGGGGTCACTGCAGCGGACAGTTCAAAGCGTAATAAAAGCACAAAAGAAAGAATCCTTACTGAGGTTGTCAAGGGTTAAGATAACTTAAAGTGATAGTCTATAAGCACACTGTGCTGTTGATTTACTCACATGATGCGGGTACAGATGGAGATCGGGATGACTCGAGTCCTGTCCAAAAAACAGATTTTACAATTATTGTGTCTACACAAATTCATGACATCACAAAATCTTATGAAATGTGTTGTCTAAGAGAACTTACTTTTTAGACAAGGAATGACTCCAAATGTAAGCGTAAGGAGTCGATGTCAGCAATGTGCTTTTAAAGGAATAACTCATCCTAAAAAGTATTTTAATCCATAACTGAATCCCTCTCATGACATCCTCGTGTATGTAACCTTCTTAAGCTACCTCTTTATCTCATCTATGCATATATTTTGGCCTAATATACGCTCGAAATGTTAATACTTTTTAATCACAAAAACGAATAATTTTGTATCAGGACGAATATAAATGAGTCTGTCTTCAACCCAGCTGGGAGCCAGGATCCCCTACAAAATATTTCTAAGAAATTCATATACACCTAGTATGGCATGAGGGTGAATAAATAAGATATCAATATTTTTTTACATTCACAGATGCTCCAGAAGAAACACGATGCATTAAGAGTCAGGGGTCGGGACTTCTGAACAGGATGAAGATGCGCACGATGTTCTTCTTTTGTAAAAATATTATTTAATTCCATTAGTACTGCCTTTTGGAAGTAACAAAAGATGCTTGCAAGACAAGTTAAAAACAATTTACATAGATCTTCAAATTCAACAAGTCCCCCCGGGCTCTTGATTCATCACGTTTCTTTCAGAAGCATCTGTGAATGTCTAAAGCTTTTATAATGGTTGTGTTTGAGTCCCTTCATTTTCCTCAAGCTGAAAACAAACATCTCAAGCACAGACGGTTCAAATGAGAAACTGAAGAATCTGCAAGACCTGGAGGATTTTTCCGAAGAACAGAAGCTTAGTTTAACAAACAAGGGACTCATGAACAACCGTCAAAGCTTTTTATGCAGATCTGGCAACCGTTATGTACAGTCGATCATATCTAATAAAAAAACCTTGGATTAAACAATTTCTAAGAAAAATTCTTACCTTCTAGCATTGCATTTAAAAGTAAAGAACAACTGCAGAATATACCTGAACTTTCAATAAGTGTTAAACAAATCAATGTCCCATCTACTGTGGTCATTATTAAACGAAATAACAGCACATATTGTATATATGTGTTCTTGAGTCATTTTTCATGGTTGCACATTTTAAGATACGATATAAACATAACTTTGATCCTACACACATTAGTATGGTGTCTTAGGTCTCCTGTACAGGAAATATTCTCTCTGCCCAGGGCCTACCTCCTCATTACACCTCACGGTCACCCCGAAACCTCTTTCATTCTGCACACGACACAAAAGCTCGCTGGTGAAAGCCAATGTTATAAAACTCTACAGGCTGATCTGATCAATATCTCTTTTCTAAAGCATGAACACACTACATATTCATCACAGACCTGTGCGAAAACATTAGATTTGGTCAGCCGAGCTGCTGCTTGTTTGTCTGTAAGTGCTTTGACCTCGCATGGTTCCATCGGAGCAGAGAGATCACGCTATCGATTGACCGTTGCCTCTAGACCATTTGGTATTCATAACAAAAGAAGAATTAGAGAACAGATCATGAGTAAGAAATCTAGATCCCAAAAACCCATTTTAATCTAAACAAACACACACTAAATAAAAGACTATTGATCTGGAAAATAATTAAGATTGGTTTCCATCCGCATATAAGTTTATTGCATTAATCGTCAGTTAGTTCAGTTTTAAAATATCAATATGTTTGTGTTTGCGGGCATTGATGCTCATGGCGTCTCATTATGCCTGTCTGAGGATTTAAAGTGGACTGAAATTAAACATTGATATTTTAAAGGCTCGGCTATCGCGGTTTAAAAACAGGATGAAATGGAACTGAACCAACTTGAATTTGTTGCATAGCAATTTGATTTTACTTTTATGTAGTATTAAAAATAAAGATATCCATATATATATCCATGTATGTATGTATATGTGTATATATATATATATATATATATATATATATATATACACACACACACACATAATGCTTTTAGACTATGTAATAATATTATAATTTCAACATTATTTATAGTTTAAAACACATTTAATTTTAATTAAGTTTTACTTACAATTTTAAGGGTGATTTTATTTATTTTATTTATTTATTGAGGAAAATTTTCTTTTAACATCCAATTTCATATCCTATTAGGTATCGCCAACTCAATTTAAAGAAATGTAGGATAATCCTAACTTTTCGAAGATAATAACACACGCATGCACAAACGTTGTTGTAGTCTTAAATCTCCTCTTCCTATCGGTAAACCTACAGTTGTTCAGATTCCGTCTGCTTTCTCTTCACCGCGTCAGGCTCGAGACACATTTTCAATGCTTTGCGTATTGCTTTTCACACTTAAGTGATTTGTTTTTTTGTCAAGAATCTTGGATGTTTGTTCTGCTAGAGGTTTTTTTCTCCACCATGAGAACTAATTTTAGTTTCTAAGAAAACGGTCACTTGTTTTCCCTTGCTGCCCACTGTGCAAGTAAAATCCCACCTCGAGCTTAACCTGTACTTTAAAAATAAGTGGCACCTTTAACAACACTTTTTCAATAGAAACCGAAATTTCAGCTTTCTTGGAAAAGCAGTTGTGTAAAGTCTGTCATGTCTAATGTTATAGGCACTCAAAATGGAGAAAGTTTTGACCTCAGCACGACTCAGACTTACAACCTTTGGTTGGCTGTGCTATAGGAGTCAATCTTAAATTACGGCTGGTTGTTGGATTGGACATTTTGGGGGACAATATTAAAAAATAAAGCATCACCCTAATATGCATGAAACTCCAAATACTTTGTTTAACGATCTCAGGGTATCTGATTTAACCTTATATTTAATTATTGAGGAACAGAGTGGACAGAACCATAGTTGAGGTTTCTAATCATTCTAAAAATACACTGAACCCAAGAACCAAAGTGCACATGTTGAAAAATACATATGTTTAACATCAAAATGTTCTGAACTAAATGTAGATAAATCTACAATACTATCTGAGTGACAGTGTTGACTAGTAATTTTTTGATCCACTTTTTACGCATTTGCTATTTTATCCTCCCAATCTTCATTCATATAGCAGTATGTCAGATATATATGACACCAAAGGTCCTATAGTATACATTTATATTTGAGGTTATTCTTTGAGTAGAATGAATAACTTTACAAAATAAAACAGCTAAATACTTTAAGAAATATAAACATTTTCAACATGTAATGCTGGGTTTTGCGAAAAGGTGAAATTAATTTATAAATAAATAGAAAGAAAAACAATGATTTATATGTATAACTCTGCAAAGACTTAATAAATCAAATACAAATGTAGAAAATATATTATTTTATATTTAAGACGTATATAAACATTTTCAACATGTAATGCTGGGTTTTGTGAAAAGGTGAAATTAATTTATAAATAAATAGAAAGAAACACAATGATTTATATGTATAACTCTGCAAAGACTTAATAAATCAAATACAAATGTAGTACATATATTATTTTATATTTAAGACGTGAACATATATTATTTGACTTTTTTCTGCTTTATCACGGCAGGCTTATTTCATATGCAATCTAATGCATTCTTATTGGGTGGAAAATACCACCAAGTGCCAATGCGATTGTATTGTACCAACCTGGACTGATGCGCTGTGGTCTGTAATAGCGGTGTTACCCATCTCTGACAACAACAATCTGCCCGCGGGAGGCGAAGAGAGAAACTGAAAGGCAGAGACTCCATATCTCACTTTGAGTGTGTCACGAGTAAACAGTGGTGGAATGTGTGTCTGTCGAACAAGAAGAGAGACCATCTATGGGGAAACATGAGGTGAAGACAAAGAGTGCTTATCAGAGACACAGATGCTGTGGCAGATGAGATGGGAGTGGGTATAAAAAGCATATGTGTGTGATGGTTTACTTAAGGAATTTTGTGTTGTTTATTTCTCAAATAAACAGAAAAATGATGGAACAATTCTTAAATAATACAACATATCAAATGTGGCTAGTGAAAGAGATTCACAGAAAGGAACTGAGATTTCGCAGAACAGTCAATAAAGAAAATTAGAATGAGATTTGTTCAAAAGTAGCCAAGGATGGAGCATCCAAGAATATTGCAAAATCCAGATCAGCTTTTTCTATCTTATGTGAAACAACCATTATTTATCAACTGTGTTTTTCTACAGACTGACATATTTAGTTTTTGTCTTTTGTATTTAGGCCTCTACACCTCCTCCTCATATACAGCAGATGCTTTCATCTGTCGGCTGATGTCTGACGGAGAGAATACGTTTCTCCTCTCAGAGTTTGCTGAGCTTTCCTGCTTAAAGTTGCTCATAAGTACATTTATAATATAACCTTTCGTATTTGCTAAGGTGAACTCGTCACGAAAGCGGCAAGAATCTTACGCATATTTGGCGTGCTGTCCAGAGCTCCGAAGTCAATTTTCATTATTAAAGTCTCGGCAATCCCCCTTCTCTTGAGATAGGGAGAAACTCTCCACCCAAAAGATGCAAATAATATGGGACATCAGCAAGGTGAGTGCGTTAAACAACCACCCCAAAACCAAGTTAACCTTGACCTTAACCGATGGGTGCTGGCCTTTCCTTAGAATAGTTGGCAGATGAGGCATCGGGAAAAGGGTTTTTGGCTCCTGCAGGAGTGGGCATGGTAACAGCATCCTTCCGAAAAAGAAATCTTAAGACATAGAGTCTATTGCGCTCGTGGGAAATGGCTTCTACGGGGTGGAGCACAGCTACTACATCTGAAAAGAAATTGAGAGCTTGAGGTAGAGATTAGAGTGGTAATGGAAAATATTTTTTTGGGTTTTCTGCACTGCTGTGGTAGTGAAAAATTAGAAGTAGAGGCTCCTGTGAGAGCAACGCTTCTATGGCAGTGTAGAGAAAATGTAGGTGTAAAGGCACTTGTGAGAGCGACACTTCTGAGGCAGCGGAAAATAAATGCAAGTGTAAAAGCTATTGCGAGAGCGACACTACTGTGGGAAGTAATTGTAAAAGTGAAGCTTCTTGCTAGATCAACAATTCTATTGCAGTGAAAATTAACGTCCGGGTTCTTGCTAGAGCAAAACTGATGCAGCAGTGGAAAATAGATGTAAGTATTCAGGTTCTTGCTAGGGTGACACTAGCGCAGCAGTGGACAATAGATGTTAGTGTTCAGGTTCTTGCTAGAGTAAAACTAGTACAGCAGTGGACAATAGATGTAAGTGTTCAGGTTCTTGCTAGAGTAAAACTAATGCAGCAGTGGACAATAGATGTTGGCGTTCAGGCTCTTGCTAGGGTAACAGTCTTGCACCACAACCCCATTTGCACATCCATGTTACTGAATTTAACCACCATGCCTTTTCTTTTCGCACAGTTCTGATGCTATTTTGGACTGTTCTATCTTGCACCTTCATGCTATTTGTACAACTTATCTCATCAGGCCAGTCGTATAACTTACTTCTGAGGCCTCTTTGACTCTACTGTCTTGCACTACAATGCCACTTCAAAAACTCAAATGCCTATTTATCGTTGCCTATTTACAGTGACATGTCCACTTACATTTTTAGCTATGTCTAGTTTTTTCATTTATTTTTTTCCCTATATGGCTCTATTTATATGTTTAGTTTTAAATTCTAGTCTAGTTTTATCTAAATGTCTTGTCTTCACCGTAGGATATAGGGAAACGTAATTTTGATTGCTTTGCGTGTCTGGAGCATGTGAAGAAAATTGACAATAAAGCTGACTCTGACTCTTTGGCAGTGGTAAATACTGTAAATGGTAAGGCTCTTGCTAGAGCAACACTGCCGTGGCAGCAAAATAACATTCGGCTGGAGCAATAGAGTGTGAAAGCATGTACGACTGCTTATATATAGATATATGATGTTCATGTATATATACACATACAAAGTGTTGCCCAGATGGATTATAGTGGTTCACCTGAAGTGGCTGCTGTCTAACATGTTGCTTTAAATGGTAACGTTTAAGCGTTTTATATATGAAATATGATGGCCAAGGGAACTGAATAGGCTGGTCTCGGTTCAATGTCATGTCGTTCAATATTTATACAATAATATATATCAGCTCGAGTATTTCCAATGTCGAGGAGTATGAAGAGACTGCATGAAAACGACTATAAGAAAACTTCTAAAGATTTGAAAAACACCTGCTGTGTAAAAACATCTGCAAACATTTGCTAGCAAAAAATGTAAATGTTCATTAAAGATGAAATACTATACGTCTATGTGATGTATGATAGCAAACATCCCTAGGATTGTGGTGAATTCATATTACGAAGATGTAAGCGCGCCTGCTGACTACTTCAGACAGATTGATGACAATTCAAGGTCTATAATTAATGAATCGGTCCAATTAGATGGCCACTATGGCTTATGAAATTCGGCTGATAATTAATCGTGTATTAACTCATGGCGAGTATGAAAATTAATGGATTTTGTAATTGAGCTTTAAGAAGGGCAAAACAATAATCAAATGTTTTGAGAATAGCAGCCTTCACTTCCCTGTATAAATTTGGAATTGCTGTTTGGAAATGTTCGTTTTTCCTAGCAGATTATACTGCTATAGCGCATTACCCTATCGGGTACGGAGCGCCATTGAATACGGTCTGGTTTATTCTAGTTGACCGCTCAAAAGCCCGTGGACATCAGTGGGATGGTGTGTCTTCAGATGAGTATTTCTATTTAACACATACGATTTGTGACCCTGGTCCCTTAACTGGTCCCTTTTCATCCGGTTTGATACCAAAGTACTTACAATTTGGTGCTGTTGTATTCGGCTTTGAAACCAGATTAATTTTACCCATGGATGTACATAACATGAGTGATGACAGCAAGCACTGCAGGTGGATGAAGGGAGAGATGAGCAATCATCACTGTAATTTCACATAGATAAAACATTCTATGAGATAAGCAACAAGTCTTACAGATATAGATGCAGTTATCAAATAGATGTCTGTCAGTCGTGTACTTCTATGAAATTTATCGAAATGTGCCGAACAATACTATAATTTTTTTTTAGAACCGTAAATGGATGTGTCATCTATACAGAAATAACAATGGTTTATTTTTCATTTGTAAATTTAAAACAACCGACAAGTGGCTGTGATTCTGTGAATCATTCAATGAATCACTGATTCATCGGATCCTTGAATACAAAGATACATTTAAAATGAAAAACTGCTGTTTGTTGTTGAGAGAAAAACTGTTAGGTACCATTACTGTTTAGAACATTTACAACTAGCAAATAACAAAATTTCATGCCATTTTTTAATAACTAATCACTCTTGAAATTGAGCTGATTTAGGAAACTTGTGTAAATCTTGAGCTGAATAGCATGTGTGTACTCAAAAGACTCAACAGAAAGGCGACAGGATGGTTTGGCACATACTCGGCCAAAGCGTCTTGCGGAGGCAGATTCACGCTTCTGTTGGCCACCAGAATGAAGCTAGTGAAGAGGAATAAAAGCCAAAAGAAAAAAGGGCAACCCCGGATGGCAAGCGGAGGCAGCCTCACACTAGATTTTGGTGAAGATATATCAAGAGACAAAAGGCGAACTCACACTGCCTTGTGACGGACTTTTTATAGCATTGGCGGAGTTATACTCTTAAACGGCCGTGGGTACGGGGCACTGCCCAGGCTTGCTGAAAGCGTGATACTGGGACCTGCGAACCAGACGACCCGCAATGCCAGTTTAGTAAGCGCATGTGAAGAAGCTTTGTAGTTCTAGATTACTTTTCGCAGCTTCACGTGGAGAACTTGTCTTAGTTCTTGGTGATAGCAGTGATTGGATGGACCAAGGCTGAAATCTATTATGAAGTTAAGAGGGCTTGTCTGTATTTACAGCTGCCTCCCCTTATGGCGATTGGATAGACTATGTAAGTGCCAATGCCGAGCAGCTACTTATTTAATTGCATTTGCTCCTCCTGGAATATGTAAAAAAAAAAATAAAAAAAAAACTTAATTTGTTTCAACATTTACTGACGAAAACATGAATTGTGTTCGCCTTTGCAAAACTCATGTTGTTGGTGGTTTTCGGAGAAGCTGTGTGGTTTGTTAATAATGCGTTGCTATGTGGTTCCTGGGCTGTTGAGGATGGTTTTTGGGAGGTTGCTTCTGAGCATATGTTTAAAGAGATATCTCTGGCACTTTCAAAAAATAACATGCGAAAGGAGACGGAAATTTAGCCAAAGTAATTATCCTTATTTTTCTCTGACATTCTGCCAAATATCTGTTGTCTGAGTTGGCATGACACTGTTACTAAAAATAACCACAACAAAGAAATCCCTCACTCTTATTAAAGTAGAAAATACAATTCTGTCGTCATTTATTACCTACAATGACATAGTATGAACCATGTAAAAAAATAATAAAAATATGAGCATATGAACAAAGTCATAATATGTTGAGAATAAATGGAAGATTACAAATGTAATGTTATAGTATTACAAGAAAAAGTTATGAAAATTCTAAAGATTGTGGTAGTATGAAAACAAAGAAGCATCTTTATGGACTTCTTACTGCAAATTTAGATGGGAAATGTTTAACTTCGCATTTTGTTAACAAGTTCGCATGCCTGCACATCTTATACATTGTAAAACACATTGCATACATGCATATAAGCTTATTACACCTCATATCAAAAGTAATAGTTTTCTCGAAGTAAAACTTTTCTATTGTAAAAAATATTTTTTTTACTATTCTCCTTCACAATTTCATAGAAGACTAAAGTATTGATATATTCATGTAAAAAATATGTGTACGACTCTTCCAAACTAGAAATCAATGGGTGCTAATGGTGTATGATTTCCAAAATTCTTTTAAATATCTTTTGTGTAATGCATAAGAAATAAAGGTTTAGAATTACATAAAGATAAGCAAATTCAGAAAGACTTTACAAATTTTTGCTAAACTATGCATGATTACATTTTTAGCTCTCTTAACTGACAGAAAAACCTTCCCTTGAACTTAAATAAGCCTTGTGCCTAAAACTGGGCCTTGATATTTTACTGAGCAATAAATACAACAAGCAACCCTTTATAATGCTTAAATCAAACGCAAACTACTCCCATCTCCTAGTCTCTCTCCTAGTCTCTCTCCTAGTCTCACTCCTAGTCTCTCTCTCTTATTTCACAAGTGGAGTAACATTGGGCTGAAAGAGAAGAGGCTGACAGATACCTGCTGCATCCTCATGGGTTTTATTAACATCATCCAGAGGTTGTTTCCTCAAAACAGCCCATAAATCCTTGGAGTCCTGCCAAATGATGAGCATCCAAATGATGAGCATCCGAGAACCAGAGGGCGATGTAAGAGAAAGAGAGAGACGAGACTTTTCTTTTAACCAGAAGAAAGAGCGTTCTCTACCTTTAGTCTTTGGTTATCTTTTAATCAGTCGGGTGTAAGCGATCATCTTGTCATGTTTTTACAAGCAGCCCTCCTCCTGTGCAAACCTCTTGAGCTTTATTAATTGGAGGTCTTGATCTTGATGGATGAACGGCAGAGGGGAAAGCACACACTCTGATCGAAATTATCCCGTTGGCCTTCATTGTACCAGCCAAAATACTCCAAGGTCTCATTTCTTTAAAATGATTGCTTTTCAAATTTAATATCAAGAATATTAAAGATCACTTGTTTGTGAATTTTTAGGTAGCTTAAAATTGTCATTTATAATTTAGTTTTTTGTTTCCTCAGGTAGTTTGGGTGCAAAGACATTGACTGATTTGAATTAATTTCATATGAAGTGGTATTGTCTCAATTGATATTATCAATATTAAACTTATCAGTATCAATGCAGTCGCCTGTAGTCTGTCAACTTACTACACTGTTCATTTTCAAAGTAATTTTCGTTTGTAGTTCCTCGGCTTCCTGCAATTTCGTTTCTTAGGATGTCACTTGGCTGGGGTTCCACCAATGTGATAATCGAAATAGAAATACTAATGTTTTCTTCTCGGTGCCGGCTCTGACTTTCAATGGGGAGGATATCCCTGTCTCAGCTAGTTTGCAGAGAAAAAGCTTGGGGCAGGATGGATGCTCTGTGGTTCTGGCAGGGGTCCCTCCCTCAGGGGCGCTTGAAGACCGCTGATGTTTGGAACTCCCTGATCATACTTCACAGGACTTGGGAGAAACTCGATACAGGCTCTTCACGCTTGGTATGAGGAGCTGCTGGATGTCCCCTTAGGGATTCGGAAAGGTTGACTAATATAGCAACGTGCTGGTATGGTGGTGGCTGGCAGGCGGTTTTACACAAACTCGCTTTCATGAAATAGTTACATCATCCATGCCAAATTGGGGGGGCGACGGTGGTCTTAAAATTTTTGGATGGAACGAGGCGCACATTCAGGGTGGGTGGAGAGTGCTGATGGATACGCTCATAAATCTAATGTCTCACTTTAGATGCTTGAACATTAAGCTCCAAAAAAGCAGTCAGCTGGCGTGGGCTCGTGTTCTCACGTAGGTGGGAATGACAGGGTTCCGGGAAGCAAAATCACAGCATTAGTAGTTTGGGAGTGGTAGAACACGGGAAATAGAGAGAGGGATTGAAACTTTTAAATAGGCTGTCGAATGTGAACATACGGAGTCTGGGTGACATCGCCACCTTTGACATCTGTCTTGTTTCCAGGTATATTGGGATAGGCTTCAGGGAAAATGGGTCTGTTTTCTGGGATGCTGGACAAGCTGTTTACGGGCTTCAAGCAAAGCTTGAAAATGTCTAATATGAAATGCTAACACTTAACCCCCGGTGCTAAAATGTGTGAAAAGCTCAGTTTAAGTTTTGCATTATAAAGCATAAAATCAAATAAACAAGTCAAAAAACAATGTGGTACCTTAAAACATAATCTAGCACTGCTTGGTTTGATTAATCATAAGTCAGCACATACACATTCACTTAGCAGGTACCTGGACAAGGCGGCCTTGAAATAAGAACATTCTGTCGATGGAAATTCTAATCCACAATATGACTGATGTCAACAAAGCATAAATGTCAAATGAGAACACAAAGCTATGCCCCGTACATGCCAACCCTCAAGACCTTCACGTTTCTCCTGACTCTGAGTTCCATTAAAGAGTATTCTACTACAGCAGGTGGATAACCGGGTTTTAAAAAGAACTGGTGCATCTTTTTTCACTGTTGTCACGACAACAGTCACGCTCCGTATCTAGCCTTCTTATCTTGCTGTATTTTAATGTATGAGAGAAAAACATTTCGCATCTGTTAAGCATGTGGTGGCTCGTGTGGCTCATTGACATTAAGCATGCAAGAAAATGTTGACAAAGACTCAAGGTTTATTCTCCAAACGATTACAATCTGCTTGAGCCTTAGTTCACTTTCTCATTCCTTCTTTTATGGCATGTTCAAGTCGCCGTAAAAATCTTGCTTCTTTGTGATGGAGGGGCTTTATTTGCTCAGGTTAGAGTCCAACTAACACAAAGAACTATACTCTCTTTTGGGAATTTGAGGTCAGTTGGTTTGGTGGTTAGAGAGTTTGACTTGTAAGGTTGTGGGTTTGAATCCCAGTGTCACTAGACAATGACTGAAGTGTCCGTGAGCAAGACATCTTACCCCTGTTTACTCTGCAGTGATGATTGACCACTGCATAATACTTTAAGTCTGCCAAATGAATAAATGTAAATGTCTGGCAGTGTTTTTCCATAAAGTTATAATAGTCCGGTGGAAGACATCTTTTCTGGAAAACGAGGAATAGACAGTTCTTATCAATTGTTGTCTTTAACCTACTGTTCAGTTGGTCTACTACAAGAACAACTGAATAAGAACATGAATGAAGAATTTAACCCAGTGAAAAGTTCTTCACTTTTACATTTACATTTACATTTAGTCATTTAGCAGACGCTTTTATCCAAAGCGACTTACAATAGTCGAGGAGACAATGAAGCGGTAAATAGCCGATACAACAATAGGTGAACAAGTGCTACAACAATGCTACCAAGTTACACAGAGAGAGAAGTTACAAAAGTATTTTTTTTATTTTTTTTATTTTTATTTTTTTTGGAATATCACACCAAACCTGACTGTTCCAGAAAAACATCAAAAGGATATATATTTAAACGGACCATATTGTAAACTCTTGAAATTTCCTAATGTTTGAATTCTGAAAAAGTTAAATCATATGTAAATATGGGCAAGATATCAAAAATGTTCTGAATGTGTATTCAGAATTCAGTATTCACTGTCTTTTAAGTTCTCAATTGGTTTCGAACAATATGTTGTGACATTTCCACCAAAAAGAAAGAAATGTAAAAAAGCTCACGTAGCATTTGGACTCGGACACCGTGTACTCAGGCCACCTTACCGCCGGAAACACACCATTCACACTGTCACGATGTTTGCTGACGCACGGGAAACCAGCCTCATTCACCATCTGCATCGTTCTGCTTGCGTTAACTCTTGCTCAGGAGTGTTTTCTTCAAACGCAGAACAGCCGATATACCACACCATACCAGCTGTGTACAGCTCGAAGGGTATACCGCCGTCCTCCAAGCCGCCAGTCATTGGAAAGCTAACAGCTGCTTAAGAGAATTCAACAAAAGAGTAGAAGTGGCCTGCTGGAAACCGGAGTGAGAAGTGAATTGTGTTATCGATTTAAACATGGTCACGTCCCAAGTGGAAAATCCGTCTTGAGCTGATAGCCTTATTTTGGATGCTTAAGCCTGCTTTTACTCTAGCTGCTGGGCTCATTGATGGGGCCTGGTGACATCTCTCATTGCTGATATGTTTACTTGTTTTATAATTGTGAAAATACCTTTAAAATAGTATTGTGCTTTAAGTTTTACTTTGCTACATTGTTTTGTCAAATAAAATTACGAGAGCATAACAACCAATCACATATTCATATTATAACGTACATTTTCTGGCCAATCAAAAGTGTTAATCATTGCATTATAGAACATCTACACGTGCCAATGTAGGAAATGATCCACATATAACACATCGTCTGCTCTTTTATGAAGTGCCTATTAAGTGCTACTGTAATTGTTTAAACAAACTTTGGAAAACACGAAACACATGTCTTGAAACAGAGCCTTGCACAGCATGACACTGTCTAGGTTGTTTCTTAAGACTTTGAAGTTTGCTCTGTGTTGAAGATGCTGATTTTAATAGGTGTTTCATTATTAAAGCTGACCTTTTGTATTCAACAAAGCCGGGCTCACTGTGGACTCATTATGTCACTTGGACTTTCATTAGCCTGAGTTGTGGAAGAGTATATGAGGCAAAAGGGCCTAAAAGTGTTTCATTATGAAATCTGTGATTTAAATCAAAGTAGACACTTACAGCAGTGTGAAACGCAGCACAGGAGAGAGCTATAAACCTGCCAGCAGTATGTCTCTACATCTGCACCTCTTTCTGGCCTGGAGCGATGGCACGGTAAATCTGGCACTCCATGTACAAGACACTTAGAATGACTATCTGCCTTCTGCAGGATTGTCAGTGATATTCAGTCAAATCATTCCACCAGCTGGCTACACAGGTGCCCAGAAAAATCAACCAGGAGTGAAAGGAAACATACACCCACAGCTTTCTTCTTTCTTTCCCAAAGCAGTATCATATCCTCAAATAAAAGAAATGAACAGAACTGCTATTCGAGCCTATTCAAGTGTTGCATGTGCATCATGTGAGGAGAGTGAAATTGCTATTAATGGCCATTATATAAATTGGATGGGTCAGTTGTGGTCTGGTGGGTAGAGCGTTGGACTTGAAGGCCTAGAGTCTGTATGACACCTTGCTCACTTCAACCAGTCATTCACCAGTACCTGACGGGATCGGTGAAGAGCTAGAGAGGTACATAAGTGAGCCAGTCATAGACAAAAAACTGGCATCCCACTGGAGAGGGTAAGCAGAACTGTAGCTGGTTAAAAGGGCCATCTGGCCAGGCTAGGAGATACTTCTCCGGTGCACCCTCCTCTGTGCCAAGTGAGAGGATGTTTAGCATTAATGGCAACATTTATGAAGATAAGCAAAGTTCCCTCGAAGGAGAGAATGCAGAAAGCTGTGCTCTTTTATTTAAACTGTGGACCTCAAGGGGGCTTATGAAGAAAAGGTGTTACTGTTCATTCAATTTTCATTTACATTGACTTGCCCGACACAACACAAGCAAATGTTTTATCGTTGAAGTTTGTTTTTCATTGTTCTTTATGTAATAAAGTATTACACCAGGAAAACCTATGCTTCATAGATAAACCTGCCCCTGTTGGAGTGACTGTAGCTCGCTTTTCAAACACAGCTACCTTATTTTCTTACCGCAATTCAGTAATCATTGCCAAAAATGTGTTTATATATCTATTATATTTGTATATATAACTTATAATATAGAAATTACTAGTTAAGTTTGGATACACCATTGGTATAGTATCTTTTTAACTGCTACTGTACTATAATATACACAAAAGAAGGTTGGCTGATATATTGATATTGGTAATTGTCCTACCTGATATCGGTTTTGACATCGGCCCCCAAAAATCCTATATCGGCCAGGCTCTACAATCAACCCTGAACATGAAACTCTTGTTACCAGATAACCACAAAACAACACATCTAGAACCATGGGTACTACCAGTCATCTTGACTTTTAACATATTTTACAAATTATAAACCTATAATACATTCACTACTGTATAAATATGCCAAATTACAGTGATTAGATGGCTTTGATTATTAACATATGATTACAACAAAATTGGATCTTGTTTGAATATTGTGTCTTGCTTTAACAGGGATAGAAAATATTTTCCATTATTATTTAGTTTGTTGTTTCTTACTTCTTACAGTGCATAAAATCCCAAATTAAAAAATGAATGAAAGTTTTGATAGCTCCGAGTAGTGACTTAAAATCTTCTTTAGTTCAGGAAGTGTAGCCTATCCATTCCACAGTGGTCACACAAACCTCTGTTCTTGAAATCTTTGAGATCTAAGCGCTCAGCAGGAGTAACGGAAGACTGTGAAAGGTTTGTGTCTATGTTTTTATATAATCAATCTCAGTGTGAGACTATGAGATAACACGGTTACTGTCAAAACATATTTAATTTGTGTTTTCTTTCATTCAAGCATGTTTTATCAGTTTGTGATAGAGAGCCTAAAGTGTTTTCGACAAAGGTCTGAACTTCATGTAAAAAAGATGGGCTAAACTGATAAATCGACTGATAAGCATGACTCATATTCCCGTCTCTACTGATGTACATGGAGAGCACTTTGAGTTCTCGCCTAATTCTCATCTTGTCTTCTCTTTTCACTGAAGAGAAGTTGTTCATGAAGAGATGGTTAATTAACTTCAGGAAAAGAAAGTGAAATCAAGGTAGCAAATTGGATAAGTAGCCCAGGATGAACACATATGTCTCTGATCTTTCGGCACTGATTGCGATGGAGGGGTCTGGATCCTTTGGGAAATATCCTACTTCATCCTCTTCTCCTGTAACTTCTCCCGTCCTCCAGTTCTCAACTTGAGTTCTGATTGATCTTTATAGCTACAGTTTGATCTCGGTTTATTCATCTTTTCCCTTCTCTTCTAATAGGCCGTCGGACATCAGTGATCTCTACACTGAAGAACATATTTCGGCCGACCAGTTGAGTAACTTGTGCTTTGAGTTAGAAGTCCCTTTACGATAAAAGTGTTTTCCCCTCGCAATCCATCATGTTGACCTCTGTAGTGGACTTGTAGGGAAATAGTCTGGTTTAACAAAGTTATATCTTGATTGCCTGCTTTAGACATAAAATCATATGATAATAAGAAAAAAGATACATAGAAGCTGATCCTATAAATCAAGAAAGAAATAAAATTGTACGAATTCATTAAAATTAGCCACCTAGTAACATACATCTTTGAGATTGTTTGATTTTGACTAAATCCTTTATAAGAATGTATGACTTTAAGTTGCTTCCTGACTTTTATCAGTTTTGCGATCTGTGGGAGGATTTGTAAAGGAAAACTAGCAACTCAGAGCATAAAAAATTCCAAATTGCTAATTCCAACACTCGCCAGATTATTGGTAGAAGTGGTAGACCCTTTTCTTTACCTGCCATTGAATTTGATCCAAAGTAACAAATGGTCCAGTGCCTGAAATCTATTTTATCAGAAAGAGTTTGTTTCATATTTTAATCTTATGTGAAAAAAAAAAACTGCTGTTAAGCATTTAAAACAGCACCAATGTGCCACTCACAAGCTCAACATGATATCTCAGTTATTATTTGCCATAAACAGAAGTGCGTGCCAGCGATTCATGCCGCCTGCCCAAAACAGAGCATTGATGAGATGACTGTTCGGTGTGTTGGGTTAAGCTGTGGGCCGCATGTATTGAACGAGCTGGAACCCCACTCAATCACACACGGCCAATGCTCGGCACCGTCTTCAAGATCGAGTCAGCCATGAAATTACTTTGGTTTATTCAAAACAAAACATTCGATCAAATGAGCGGAGGAGATCTCAGTGCTTACAGAAGGTTTAAATACTCTTGATTCATTCGTATTGTTTGTGGTTTTGCAGAACACATGACGGAAGGGCTTAGAATCCCTGGGTAAATGTACTCGGTCATGGTCATCACTTTGAATGCGGATAGATGCTAAAATAAGATTTTCTCCTTGAGATTGTAGAGTGACAATGCCAAATCTCGTTCACTGTGCTTGTTAAAACGACAAACAATTGTAAAGTCAATCAAATTTATTGCGAGATTTTAAACATAACCAAAAGATTCATTGTAACAAGTCACCATGGTTCAATCTATTGAAGTATTTCAGATACCACATGTGTGTGGCAGTATTGCTTGATTTAATCTGGGTTATTTTATGCATAACCTTTTGCAGAGGACAGCCAATCTCATCCCGGCTGGTCGGTGTTTCTTATTTCTGCTGTTTGCATGAAAATGTCATCTAACAAAAGCCTCTGTACTTACTGACCTCAATCTGTAAGGTGCACATGCATGCATGATGTAAGATTCTGTTATTACTATTCATTTGGTTCCTTTTTTAAATGTTAACTGATGAACTGATGTTTTAAACATGTAGTTTTGACATTCATTATATTGTACATGTTTAAGCCTTCAGGGTCTCTTTCATGGGATTTTTTCTTTACATAGAAACAAAGAGTTCAACTTACAATGCTCTCATATCTAGTATAATTTGAAACATAAATGAGCCACTTACATGCACCATTATAAGATCAAGCATTATGATGTGTCAGCAGACTCGTGAAATTCAATACTATCCCCTACCAAACTGAGAATCAACTGAGAAAGACGCTCGGCCGTGTGTCACATATTTGGTTTTCTTGAGGCTGGAATACAACACAAACATTTCCTTGCAAGGTTCTAAAGCATTTGGAAAAGCCTCTGAGACTCCCTTCGCCACTTTAGTGGGTCTTCCTTAGCATCTGATATCTCTGTATAAAGGTATCACTTAAGCTCATCATTGCCTATTCATTTTACAAAGAATGTCCTTCAGCTTTGTCTGTGGTGGCCTTGAAGAAGCTGCCCAGGACCTTCATCTTCTCTAGAGCAGCAGCATCCTCTGTAACCTCAGAACTGACTTGGACATTCTCTTTGGAGGTATCATATCAATGGGAAAAAAAGTTCCATGCAAAATCTGAAGGTCATGGCACAGAAAAATACATATTTGTCAACACAATTCACTTAACCAGTCATTGTTTTTAACGTAATATTACCATGGCAACTCTTCATCCCTGCTGTGAGTTTGACTTCAATAGACCCTGAGTTGTCTTTACTTTGAGATTGAAACTTGGGTCGAGAACATAGGCCATGTCAAGAAGCTCTTGTGTTTCTGGGTTTTCTCATTAACGCAGTCCACTATCTTCTGTTTAATGCTTTTAGCAAGCTCTGTGGCATCCTCCTGCACTTCTCAATACTGAATTTTTTAAAGAGGTTGAGGGTTGTTTTCAAAAGAGAAATATATTTTTCTCTAGAAGGTGCGTCAGTGAATTCAACCAGAGGGCTAAGAGTATTATTGATTACCTCCAGTACATCAATGTCCTGCCAAGAGAATGTTAGATGTCTGAGGTTTCGGTCACAAGAAAGGACCTGGGCAATAGCCTTATGCTGCTCAAGGACTCTGTCGATCATGGTCTGCCCACATCCCTATCTAGTTGGATATTCCCTTTTAAGGGATTCCGCAGATTCAGCTGCTTCTGCAACATGGCAAGACCCTTTTTAAAACTATAAGAAAAGCTGCTGACAAGTTTCTTGAAGACTACTATTGTAGTGTCGATCCTGGAATCCTTCATTGCATTCTCGAAGAGTACAAGAAATCGTACACAGCAACGACAGTATTTTCTCTTTCTGTTACTTTATCATAATTTGGTCATGAATTGGTCTCTGTTTGAATTTCAGATGGCTAGACAGATTTGCTGTGCAGACACCTACATGTAGGTCTGGTTCTTCGATTCCAACCTGTCCCCAAACTGCTTTAGTCATGTGGATTTGAAAATGCCGCCAGATACAGTTACACATTCACTGAGATTGTCGGCTTGCAGTGGAGAAAGTGCACATGATAATGTATACAATAATAACCCCTTAAAACAGAATGTAAAATCTAAATCATTTGTTAACCGTGATCGATTTGATATCACGTTCTAATGACCCCATCTCTCCTTGACCCCACCAGTTTTTAATGCTAATTTACACCACTTGTTGTATATACCCCACACCACCACCACCGCAACACCGGCAGTTGTTGGTGATATCTTGCCTTGTTAGCCCGTCAGAGCCCCTCTCATCTCTCACAACATCATTCAATATTTAAAAAGTTTGCTTCCAAATTGAGAATAATGCAGTTGGTTTAAATTAAGCCATATTGACAAAAACATTCAGCTGACCAACATAAAACACAATTAAAACAACTGTTTAAAAAAACAGGTTAAAAACACTCTTCATATCCGATGAATACACAGAGAAGATAGACATGAGTTTCAAAATATGTATCTTTTATTTTTCCTAATACATTTTTCTAATTTGATTTGTAGAAAGATGAAATCTGGCACACAGAGCTGTAATTGTCATAACATTATTTCCCCATACTAGAATTAGAGGAAAAAGCAAATGGTCTTTGAAAATGAAAGATATTAAAGATTTTAAAGACCCTTTTTAGTTACCAATTGCATTTTTTGATTTTTTTATCTAACCACAGCTTTCTAATCAGACAGCACACAAAGACTGTGTTTAAACAGATATAAACTTAATGCTTAAAAGAGAAATTATATTAAAAATCCTTCATTTTTTAGACTTCATAGGTATATTTATCAAACACTATTTTTAAGTAGTTCAAGAATTCTAATGACATAAAAAAAAACTAAGCATAGCCGCAGGATTGTTTTCGGAGCTGTAGGCTTGTATTGTGTTTATGTTATGACTGTGCCATGGTCAAGCTAATTAAAATATTAATAAATAACACGAGCAGTTTGTGCATACAAAATTAGTTGTTGCAGAGAAGGACAACAGAGTGATTACAAGACACACAATAAAACAAACACAAACATGTGTGTATGGCTATAGGCAAAGCACTATCTGCGTTGTGTGGCCCATCCATAGGCAAACCCTCCACACGATATGGCAAACTCACACGCTGCATGGCGACATCAGATAGACCCCCCCCCAATAACCAGGCTGATTGTAGATTTATCAGCAACAATCTAAAAAAACTATGTTTATTAAAAAAAAGTTTAGGAGAAATGCTGTTCATGTTATCTCCATTCAGGTAATAAATAATATCAGCATACGAGGATATACAGTATTAACTGTCAGCCTACTATTTTCTCTCGCCAATTTCCTAACATTCATCCACGACCTCAACTACTCTCCTTCCTCTTTCTATCCCAGTTCTGGACATGTGGGGGTTCTCTCGGTTCAGACAGCACCCCTGCATCCATACTTTAAATATCTATTCAATCATAAATGCAACATCATTTGCTGCAACTCCTTAAATAGTTTTAGTCCCATTCATACAATTCTAATGAACTGAGATGAAAGAAATACGATTACATTTCTAGTATTGAAATATTCAGTTGAAATGTGCACATTCTTACTTATTCTTTATCGTCATCAAAAGAGTAAAAAATAAATAAAAATTGTATTTTTATGGATTCAAATTGTTATCAAACAAACTGTAGTGTGTTTGTTTTGAATTAACCGTAACGACTAAATAAAATATGATTTTTAATTTAGTTCTATTTAACATGTTTTATTAAAATAGCCACATTTTGTTAATATGTTGGGTTAGATGAACCTTTTTTGTCTAAATGGTCCCGTAAAGAACCTATAACATGCAAATTATTGTTCTGTCAAAAGGTTTCTTGTGGCAAAAAGGGTTTTCAGAATATCAAAAGGTAAGAAAAAGATGGTTCTTCAAAGAACACTTTACTGATTCATTCTTAGTGAAGACCATTTATGGCTCTTCTGTGACATCACCTTGAATATACTTTAAAGCTACTTTATTTCAAAAAGTTTACTTGAGGAAGATCATCTTTTTATTCTGTTTGACACCTGCACAACATCGTACCATGTCCTTGTAAAACTGTAAAACCTCTACTCTTCTCAAATTTTAAGTCTAAAAGATATGCAAGATTAGCAGAAAGGATTCAACTTATAAGAAGGTAGAAAGAACATGTAGAATGGTTTCTATGCCCAAAAAAAACCCCAAATGTGTCCTGCCACATAAAACTTCTGATTTCCTTCACTACCAGTATTAACTTGTTTAATTTACATATGGACAATTTAAATGCAAATTATTGCCAACCATTATGCGTAAGCCTTCACCTGAACGTTTTAAAATTCAATTCAGTCAAGATCTTACACAATATCAAAAAATGTCCATAGGGCCTACTTCTTATCTCTGCATAAAAACTTGTCATAAAAAACTTGTCCCTGCCCAGTTAAATTAGCAAAAGCCCGAGACCTTTAGAGGCAAAGAGACTGAATCTTGATTGGTCATCACAGCCCATTTGTGAGATTACAGCAACTTCAGCATCTGTATCCAATCCACCTTGAAGTAACAATGTAATCTGACCAAATTTTATCAATATATACTTACATTGCAAATTCATGGTAGAGAGGATACAATTTTCCTTTTTGATGTTGCATTTGGGCCGTGTTATCAGTCCTTCTAGTTTCTCTGTAAGTCCGTCATAATTTCTTTATTAACAAAGTGTCAAGCATTTTTGGTAGGTGTCGCATTTTTTGGAAGCTACTAGATCCAAAGCGACTTAGAAGTGAGGTTCTTGGCCTGATCCGGTACTCCCTGTACATCTGACCACACATCCATACACAGCTCCAATATCATTGTCCAAATTGCAGATAACACAATGGTGGTAGGCCCGATCACTCCGACTAGCCGGTGTCAACATTTTTGTCAGACTTTAAGGTTGCTTAACTCTGACACTCTGGCATTCAATCCCATTCCATACGGCATAAATGAATTACAATAAAACAATTACGCCTATACAATTGCTCTGTACATCTGTAATGTATATTACGTTTACATTGTTTATTATATTACGGTCTTATAGTGTGTATTCTGTACATAAGTATACTGTTATTTGTTACGTCTGAAGGTGTATACTCCTATTTGTAAAATGTGTAAATAATTTTGTATTCTGCACTGTCAGGAGCCTGCTTCCACGCTTATTACTCACAGCAGAATACTTGCTGATGGTGACGTGACGGTAAAAGAGATTTGATTTTGTGTTGATTTATCTGTGTCCTTGGTTACCATGGCAATATAAAAATGCCTATTCAATATGTTCAGCTACATGATGAGCATACATCTGTACACACATACAGTACACAGTTATAGTTAAAACTGTAAAGACATATCCATATGACACTTTGTCTTATGTTTGAATTTTAAAGACAAAGTATCGAGGGCCTCTTGACCAGTATTTTTATATAAGTACTTATATACATTTTTGTTTAATATTATACATCACACCCACTAGACAAGCTTGCATTAAACTTTAGAAGTCGTCTCTAAACATGATCTAGCAATGCAAAGCAAACCAAGTTTCTAAGCAGTTTCCCATGCCGCAAAAACGTTTAAAAACCACAATGGTTGAGGTAGATCGGGTATGGTTCAACTCTGCATGACTCCATAGACGCCACTTTTACAACTGTAGATGAATGATTTTTGAAGTCACGAGCACTAATTGGCCTCATTTTTTGGCGGGTTCCGTCTCAAGGCTTCATTCAAAATCGGTCAGTCGGTCATGAACGAATCGGGCCATTCGAGAAACCCAAATCCTAGATCAGTGTCCCGAACTTTGAAGCAACTCCAAAACGATATGACTGACTGTTTCCAGGGACAGACAAATGAACAGAATACCTTGTGCAGTCATCTTCTAGACAGCGGAAGACTATGCTGTGACAGCCCCAGAACATCTCAGAAATAAAAGCTTCTTCTATCTAGGATTTTAAAATGAGGCCCATCTTTCTCTCCGAGCCCCGTCACACCATTACTTCGCTGATATTGTGAAGATGCGACTCGGTCTCTCTCTGCTAAGCAAAGCAAATAGCAAAGCGGGTCTGAGGCGCGTCACTCTAATGTTGCATTCTGTCACTCTGACACCACTTCATATCTAATCTTTATTGAGTTTTATATTCCACTGCCGAAGGCGCCACGTAACCAAAAAACAGCGGCGAGATCGAATCGCTCTTTATACATGGAAAAAAGGGGAGTGAATAGGAAAAAAATTGCCTCGAAGTAGTGAAAATAGTTAAACGTGTTGTGTACGAATAGCAGTCATTTGAACCCTGATCGGCGCCGTACGTCTGTCTATGAATGCAAAATACGACCGATTTTGCTTTTGAAACCCAGCTCGCATTTCCAGGCATTATTTGGGAATAATACACGCCTAAGCTTTCCCTCGCCGGCCCCAGCGCCGAAGATGGATCTTTTCCTGTTGTATAAAAACATTTACCAACATCATTTAAACTGATGAATAATTCAGCAGCCATTCATGAGGAGAATGTCACTATTCCGAGACACAGAAGTCAAGTGAAGTAACGGCGTCTGTGTGGACAGTGCGGGGAAAGCACGGACAGAGAAAGAAATACGGCAGAACGAGTGAAAACGTAAATCCTCGTGGCCAACAGGTGTCAGGTGGATATGTTATAGGTCAACCACACTCATTATTTCTGTAGTTAAATGTCATGAATAATGCAGTCCGTCTGGGTTATACAGAAATCTTTTCCAGCAGGTGTTAGTTAGTGGTTTAAAATTCATAAGGGGTAAAGGTGAAGGTATTTCAGTTCCCCCAGTCAACGTAGACTGTTCCAAACGTCTTCCAGAGAAACCAATATGTGTTATTTCATTTTTTTGTGATTGAAACCTGTGTGAAAGTTAAAATTCTGTCATGGGTTACTTACTCCTAAAACAGAGATAAAAAGAGGAAAATATTTGAAGAAATGCTTCAAACAGTTCTCGGACCTTATTGACTGCCATGGTAGGGAAAAAAATGGCACCCAAACCTTCTTCGAAAAAATTTGCACAGAAGAACAAAGAATTAATAAAACAGTTTTCCTACTATAGTCAATGGGGTCCAAGAACTGATATTAAGCATTCTTCAAAGTCTTGGTTCAAAGTTAAAATCCAAGGTCTGTGGTCTATTAAAGTCAATGGTATGTGGTTGTTCTCAACCTAAATGAGTTTCTGAATGGAATCTGTAAAAGTGTCCGAAATTTTTACAAGTCATCGCACAGGTTGTTTTCGATCAGGCAATATTTAAAAAACACTTGAGCAAAAGAGTAGTCCTACAATCAAAACATTGAAGAAAAACAGTGTTTTAATCATTATTTATCTCTATGAGCATGTTATTAGTTTTATAAGGACAAAAGACAGAAACATGCTCCTTACCGTGGTTACCTTCGATTGCGTTGATTAATTATAATTATAAGTCAAGCTCTTTCTAGCATATTTAAGCATTAATACTGTAAAAAGAGTGTTGTGTATGTGTAACTTATGTTTCTTTATTCATCGAACAACTGTGCTCGGGCCTGTAGTCTGTCGCAAGTGTTTCAGTCATTCATCGAATGCATTGCCGTTCTGCAGTTTGATAGAAATAAAAGGATTTTGTTTGATGGGACAAAAGAGTATATTATTACAGCCCTGTTAATTCTCTCCATGCAGTGCCACAAGTCAGAGACCAATTAATATCTACAGTTCGCTACAAAAACAAAACAAGAATTTGAGTTAACTTTCATACTTATTTAGTCCTAAGGCATTATTGATGAACAATAGAGTAATTGTGTTGTGTTAGTTGTTTTCTGTAAAATGGATGACGCAGGTATTTAATAAGATGTAAATGAAGATGAAAATAATATAAAAATATATTTATTGTTCATAATAATAATAATAATAATGAGTCAACATGATAAGCATATAGTTCAAGAGAAAATAAATTATTTAAAGATCTAACATTAAAGGTTAAAAGTAAGACCATAAAGTAAATCCTTTTATTTTTAAATAGTTATCAGTAAAGAAACATGGAAATAAAAGAAAAAAAATGTAAGGTACAAAATCAAATGTTATGAAAAAAGCTTAAATATTTAAGAACGCTGACTTGCTTGACACTAAATACCGGGCTTTGTGTTACTAACATATATTCTCACGTGCAAGAATAAGTCATGACTGGACATCATGTCTTTAGTCACCTTGGTGTGGCAAGAAAGCCTCGAAGATACTGACGGACAAGAGGAGATAACATGGCGTCAATGTCTCAATATCAACCTCCGTATAAATGAAGGAGATCAGACCCATAGATCAACTTTGCCAACGTGACTTGATCAATATGTTGAAGAGTACTAATCATAACTACTTATTTTGTCTTTACACGTGCACACATCTGCATCTACTTTCACAAAATATCATGCGCTGATAACACCAGAATACAACAAACATACTTAACACTCATGTTACTCTTTAGCAAACTCTTTAACAATTGAAAATGTCAAATACACATCTCCCTGGATATGTCTGTGGTATCATCTACAACACTACAATGATTTAAAAGTTTTGTGCATGCAGCCCTAAAATTGCCTAAACTTTGATAACACAAAAATTTTTTTGCCTGATTTTATTTGAATAAAATGAAAAGAGTGTGCTCGGGAATTGAACTCTGGTGCATAGTTTAAATTTGTGGGCAAAGTTATTTTAGACACCTTTATATACTTCATGCCTTAATGAAATTTTACAACTCATACCCAACCAACCAAGCAAAGCTCAGAATCAGAACTATTTGCTTCATTCTAGTTGTTTGCAATGCTTTATCTGTAAGCGAGTGAGCAAGACGGATTGCGTATAAAGGGTCGGACCCGGCTTACAATGTTTTGACCATCAGGATATCGAGGTTAACAGTGGTTTCAATGTTAAGGCGACTTGAGCGGCCACAGGTGTAACTATGTACATTGAAATGTTTATGACACGTCTAACTTCATCTCGCTCTTATTCTTTTCAAACCGTCACTCTTTTCGCTCTTTTTCTCTGACCTTCCGCAGGAGACCTATTACATCAGAATATAACCATATGGTGTCAACAGGGACAGCTCACATCTGTTCTAAAGCACTAACCTGTGCGAGTGAAGGGATGTGAGATTAATGCCAGCCTGGGGTTCTCTCTCTTTTTTCTCTTTCTCGTTCTGCTTCTGCTGTATGGCTCCCTGGCATAACCTTTGATGACCAAATCTTTCCCCATCATAGAATCCTTTGCTGATAACACAATATTCATTGGGAGGAGATACACTTCTCTTTAAAGGTATTGATTTTAGAAAGGAAGAGCTGAAGTGGTCATGTCGGCCCGAGCAGGGTTATGTTTGTTTGTAATGGCGTCGAAGTGGTCTCACTGATCTGACAATTTGCAGATAATCTTGGGTGATCCTTTTCCTAAAAAGCCTTTGACATTTACAGGCTGTACGCATCACAGTTTCATTTCTCATCACTGTTTGTAGTATGTTCTTTTCCCCTAAAGCACAAACTGAATGATTTATAATGTGGCTCTGCTCCACAAGAAAGCTCTTAATCATAAGTGACTTGTGTTTCAGGGTTTACGTGTCTTTGTATTTATCAAATGTGATATTTAAATGAGAACAGGTTCATAGAGTAAAAGGCACTCCAATAGCCTTTGCTTTTAAAAATCTCTTTCAAGAGATTGTTGATTGTAATTGAACGGATTTGTAGTTGGGTGATGATTTCCTCTTGGCACCAGTCATGCGTGACTTGAGCTCATGACAACATTTGAATAAAAAGCCCAATCAAGACTTAAACAGAAACTGGGAGCTATGAAATCAAAAAGCTTTTACATGTCTTAATGTGGCTCCTTATACTTTCAAATCCAATAGTGTTCTCAAAACAAAGATGAAAGCAAAATGTAATTATAAAATAGGCTTTCAGATATGATTACAATTAAAATGCTCATGCATACAAACATCCCTTGCATGAAGAAGCCAGGTGACGTTGCCAACAACATGGCATTGACCCTAATTCTACATTCCTAAGTTTTCCAATATGTGATAACTTTCCTGTTCTGATCATAAGTTTTTATGTATAGTTAATAAGTCTATTTATTGTTTCAACTGAGTAAAATCATTCCAAGAAAGGTATCAAGATGATCCTGCGGTTTTAAGATGTGCATGTTGGCAATCCTTCTACAACAGCTTCTTTTCTATGCTGTCAAGATGAGATTTAACATTGATTCTCATTAGCAGACGCTGAAAACATGATGGTGTGTGATGTGTTTTATTTATAAAGTAGTAAAAATGCCAATTTGTATTCCTAAAGACAATGTGCTTCAGTTTTATTACAACTGAGGTGTTTTCGTGAAGCGCTTAAATTTAGATTTTTTACATTTAAAATCATATTAGGTTATACAAATATCTAAACAATAAAAAACATAAAAAAGGGGCTAAGGATGACGCAGTATTTAAAGACGTTGGTCACATAGAACTGAAACATTTGTCGTGAAATATTTACTCAAGTCGTTCCTAATCTGTATAAACGTCTTTGTCCGAAGGAAAATGTTAGAATTTATAAACACAAACCGTTCTGGCTCAGTGGGCTACCATTTTTTGTTAGTTAGCAATTGTCAGTTGCTGACATTCTTTTAAATATCTCTCTCTGTTACAACCAAACAAAGAAATGTCTACATGATTGGAACAACATGAGGTGTGTATAGAATGAACCATGTTAAAACAGCTTAAACAAGATCACAATTTAAAACCAACCAGCTTCCACCAAACTTTTTTTGTCAAGCATCATAGATGAAGAATTAATTGTGATAAACAAATCAAGGCCACGCTTGACAAAAATGTGGCTCTTATTATAGAGCTGGATATATTTTCTCTTATTTGTCCTAGTTCTCTATTGTCCAATCACATACCTAACACCCCCTTTTCAACACATTTGTCCTATTATTCAAAGTTATCTTTTGTTTGAATTCAAAATGTAACTACAGCAAAATAAATATCTGACTCTTCACATACAGTAGCTGTACAGTATGGCATTATTCTGAAGACAGAAAAGCAGCAGTTCACTCCCTGATGGTTTGTTATAGATCTGAAGTCTTCATCGACACAAACTCTTATAGATAGACCCTAAAAAGCCATGAGGAGGCTAACATCCTCAAACAAGTGTCTAACATAATGCAAATCTACTGGTTAATAATGATCATATAGCAGTGTCTGTTTATCTCTGTTCATGCAGACCCCTCTTACATTCTTGTAGACTCACATTCTCACACTTTTCATACATACTCATACATTTTCTTGTATTAAACTTAATACCTTGGCTGATTATTTGTTTGATGATGGATGATCAGATTAATGCTTGACTTACTGTTAGACTTGAAAGCACTTTAAGCAAGAAATTTGCTCTACTAGAACACAAATAAAAAACATATCAATGATTAGCTTGAAGATGGTCTGATGTATACTGTACATAGAAATGGCTGTCTGCGACTCTATGGCCCACTGTTTTTTGCCCTTCAATTGTTTGAGGCATCGGGTATCAAATATAACTATAAAAGACACCTGACCTTTCAAAATTTTGATGTAACCAAATATTAATTCAAAAATGGACAATTTGTGTTGAAACTGACCCATTAAATGAGCCCATCAGCTGGGTTTGTCCTTTTTTTGACCAAATGCAGCACTGTAATACTGAGTGTCTATTTGGTATATTAGGTCCATACCTGTGCTCACTATTTAGATGGAAGGATGTAGTATGTATAACAAAGTATTCTGTGTGTACTTGTCTTGTAGATGCAATTAGTCTCATAAACTTACATGTTAAAGTTTATTTAGTAACAAGTTGGGAAAGAATATCATATTAAATCATGCATGGCAATCTTCAAGTATAAAAACTTAAAATGTAGGAATAGGAAGATATATTATACTTATGGTTTGTTTGTTTTCAAATAAAAACATTTCAGGGGCATTGAATTGCAAACTTGGAACAATTTTTAAAAATAATTCACTGAGAGAAGTAACAACGAAAATGTAATTATTGAACTAGTTAACGTATCGATATTCAAAACTTGCAGTATGGAAAAAAATGTCTTTAACAATTTATTTTACAGTCCTGTGGCTCATGTACATACTAGAAACGTAAATACTATGAACTAACCCTGAACCTACCCTCATTTCATATTCAGTATGTATAGTTAGAAATATTATGTTGGGTCCCATGTAGGGCTAAATAATTATATATATAATCCTCATTTTACTTGAGTATATAAATGAACTTTAAGTTTGGGTATTGGACAAGTTCCTGTAGAATCACAAAAGCCAGGTGACGGCTTTAACTCCTCAGAGAAAACCCATACTGATATGTATGACGTGGTGGTAATTTCTGATGGAAAGCCGGTCTCTGCGGGTCCGCTGGTATACACAGGGACGCCTCAGGCAATATGGGCCGGGCTTTGGGTCGATAGCGATTCAGAGCGTAGCAGCAGGAGGAAACTTCAATGCCAGCATCACACATGGCTAAGTGGGTAAAGGATCTCTTTAATCCGATGCCCTCTGTTAAAGTGGCTCTATCAAAGCCTTCTGTTTGTCGCAGCTTGCCGTTTACACCCATCTATATTTGTTGCACCTTGTAACCGGTCTCATTATTGGACCCACTTGTGCAGGGACTCCAGGCAAAAGCTTTCAGCATTAACACAATACTACCCACAGCTCCGCTCCCTTGTGGTGCCATCCAATTAATCCTAATATAATTAGAAAGTGGTGAGAAGGGAAGGGTCAGGTATTTATATCAAAATCTGCCGCTCACCTCCTGTATCTTTCTTCAGCGGCCTAAGTACACTCTTTCTGATCCTTTCTATGTTAAGCACACCCACATCTGGCATCTGTCAAGGACTTGTCCACAGCAGGGAAATAAGAAAGAGGGTTGTGTGAACAGCTGTGTATAACTCAGGGTTATACCCAATATTTTATGTTTTATAAAGAGCTTGGCCATTTTGGATATTTTTGATTCTGGGTAAATTCACATACATTTTAAGAAGTTTTTAAGTCACTTCCATAAAGCAGGTTGATCTTTTTTTAAATAGAAAATGTGGGCATAGTTTTTCTGATGTTTATATACTATCAATAAGGATTTTGTATAATATAAACAACTGTATCAGTTTACTGATCACATCTACATTCTAAGAGCGTTTTAATGTCACGTCCATAATGCTGGAATTGCCCCATTTTGCCACTAAAGTAGGCAGAAACAAAGTCACATCAGCTGACAATGACGTCTCGTGAATTCTCTATGCATACATGGGGCAATTACGTATAATTCCTACCAAAATTTGGTGCCACCAATTGTATGAATAATTGGATAATATGAATAATTAGGTCTCATTTCTGTGTCTGAGTTTTTTACACTAATTTCCATTAGTTGTATGCGGTTTTCAGGAAGAATAACACAACTCAAAAAATAAGTACAAACCAAAACACTCAAAAATGCAAATACTTTATATTTCAACACATTAATAAACCCATAAAATCATTTATTTTGTTTTTTATTATACACCACATTCTTACGGCCCAGTGTTTTCCAGTTGAGACGTGCACTGGTTTATACGATATGGTGTACAAGGAAAAAAGCATTTTATTGTAATTCTGTATATAGGAAAGGAGTGCTTAGATGTAAGCAAAATGCTTAAAGATTTGCTATCCTTAAATAATGTTTTACCTGGGCGATCCCAGGGCAAGTGATACATTCATTTGATTTATTCTCGAAAATGAGCAAATATAATTTCTCATCCATTGCTGTCTATTGATGCTTTAGAGTTGTTGATCTATGTTGCCAATATTATGTGTCCCAACCCTGCTGCACTGTGATAGGACGGATAATGACATTAATGGGATGCGTGTGATGGTAAAGAGTTGGTAAAAATTATACAATGAAGATAAAGAAGAACAATTTTTACTTCTTCTGCTATTCAAAACTTCACCTGCATCACTACTCAAGAAAACTATGCATACCACTGTAATATGCATGTGTGTGTAATTTAGTGCAAAATATAATAAATGCCTCTTCAAACTTGAGAAATTTTAGCAGTGGGGTCATTGTTCAGATGGCGCGAGTGCTTGGATGACTGTGAATGTCCACTAACACTATAGGAAAAACTTGAGAGCATCCTTCCCGTCTTCTTTTGGAATGTTTATTTATGGACATACATTTTGTAAGAAGCACTCAAGTGTCATGTTGTACAAGTTAACGTTAAATGATGATATGAAATATTTACAATGTCGGCCCCCAGATGCACGACTGCATGAATAGTGAAATAAATTACCAACCAAATGGCGCATGGCCCGAATTTATATGCTGATTGAGTCGACAGGTGGAATTACCCAAAGCCCACACTTGTACAGTCAGCACATCATTTATATTCCAGAATCTCATCTGCAGCTTGGAAATTACACTTCTCCATTTAAAATGCACCTTTTATATGTGGAGGAAAGGGCCTGATTTATATGCTGCTGATATTTAAAAGCTTTGCTGGCTGTCTGTGGATTCATTTTAACTTTTATTGACATGGCAACTGATGTCATTTGTGACCGAGAATATACTTGTGTGCTGGCCTGGGTACTAAGGGACCATTTTGGCTGAATGGTGGTTGACTAGAACCCATTTTCCCTGTGAAACGGTGCTTCTGCTGGAGCTGGCATTTGGAAATCGGATCTGTGAACCTCTCTGAAATGATTTCCCTTTTTCAAATATCTAAAGGTTGATGTAACCAACCTACCACTGAACAATTCTATGATCCTGACCAGAAGACTTCTGAATGGGTAACACATAGTATGGTTTAAGATCGACCACCGACCCTGGCACCCTGACGTTACACTGTCATATCTCTCCAAGCTCTGCCAAGCTTTTGACATGCCATATTGAAACAAGCTGTGTAGACTGCTCTTGTCGTTTACCCTCTATCTCTCGCTCTGTTTGTCCATCTGTTGCGGGTTGCATGGTCTGGAGGTGATTCCTCCACAGGCACCGGGCTCATTGTGGCATCTGTTGTGGGTTGCATGGTCTGGAGGTTATTCCTCCACAGGCACAGGACTCATTTGTGGCATCTGTTGGCCTATGATCCAGGCCAGCAAACGACCAGTTTTACATGAGACATTGAGTGTGGTGGGGGGAAACACAGAGTTTCAAGCTTCTATCCTTAAGTCTTCTGGGTCAAAATTAATCAAAAATGGACTACCCAACATTTTGGTCAAATAAAAAGAATTAACCCATCAAAAAGATTTAATTTGAACCAAAAATGGATTAAAACAACCCAGTTCTTTGGGTTGAAACAAGCATGGCTTAATTTTTAACTCAACAGTTGGGTTTTTCTATTTATACCTAATGTTGGGTGAAACTACCACAGTATTTTGTAATAGCGTACTCATTTGCCAGTTAAAAATAATGAGTTGGGTGGTCAGGTACATCGAGGAATGTCAGTTTGACATCACACAACATTTTAATGTAAATTTGAGTTTGATAATTTAATGGTTTAATAGCATAATGGCGTAAAATATTTTAAAATCTATAATATTGTTTGAGATGTAGTCCCAGTGGTTAGCACTTTAGACATAAATATGAGCTGTTGGTAAACGGGTTCAGACTCCGGTCATGTCCCTCTCCCAACCCCGCTTACTCTTACCCTCCTGCCTGCCTACACAGTCTTAAATATAAAACAAATAAGTGATCGAGATCTTAGTGTATATATAGCTTTTCCGTTACAAGATATGTTCTCATTTTGAAACCACATCATGAGTTTAGAATCAAAATCATATACCATAAATCAGAGCGATTAGTTACGATACACAAAAAGAGATTACGAGTACAATTGGATTATTTTTATTAAAGGTCATATATGACACCAACAACCATCTTGTGTTAAATAATAAAGATTAAACAGATTTTTAATCATTAATAAAACTGAATATTAACTTGGTCAAAAACATTTTCATTTCAAATAAATACTTGCTCTAAGATCAATATCTAAGTTATCATCTCTAAATATGGAGGACTATAAGTCTGGAAACTAAATCTGGAATCAATTTAATTTAATTTAATTTAAAGTTAAAATAATAAATGATAAAACACAATTTCAAATATACAAATAAAGAAGTTACATTTAATAAATGAATGCATTTAAAATGGTTTATTTTAATAAATAAGGACTTTTTAAAACAGGAATTTATCAAACAGTTTTAAATTTGTGTTTTATTTATTTGTATTATTGCTTATTAATTATGGATTTTTTTCAGTGATAAATCTGTCCATTTAAAATGTGATTAATTTCTATTTTGTTTGAATTAGAAGATTCATAGACTGATTAATTTAAGTGGCACCCATGGTCCTCTGTATCGAAAAGCATATCTGCTGCCTGACACCAAATCTGATCAGAGCCAGATGTTTGTTCAAACAAAACTTGCTGACATTGTTACGATAGCATCTGTTGCCGTTTCTGTACGCCTTACAGTCGTCTATAATCTTCTCATCATCATTTCTGTGAACCAATCTGTGGTCCTTGTGTCCGGGCGGTCCTGATTGGTTATTTACCTGAACCTAAGCCCCTCCCCCCACACCTTTCATTAGCTTAAAGCCTCATGTCCCAAAAGTCATTAATCACGCTGTTTGGACACCTCGCCTCCCCCTCCTCTCCCCTGGCGAAAGCATGATTTCCAATTAAATCTCCTAACTGTGAGGTTAAAAGCCAATTTCATGCACCTTACTCTTGATAAATGGCTGATGGACTCATCATTATTTCTTTCTTCTTGCCTTGTACGTCTGACATTGCAAAGTCGAAAGACAATGACCAGATGTGATGTATTGTTTTGGATTTGATAATGCTGTTTTCCACTTTTCTCTTCTTCTTTCTTACCTTATCCTTTCCTAACGAGGAAACGTCCGAGTACATTAGTAATTGGGCCCGCACCTTTCTTTGGTGTTCATCATTTTAACCATGCTATGTGACTTTCTAATAATAGTTCTCTAAAACGAAAATTTGAAGAAAGGATAATGCTAAATAATCGCTGTGAAAATGACTGAAATGGTTTTGAAATACATATAAGCCAACGGAACACAATTTGACCGCGAGCTGCAAACTATAACGAAGATATTGTGCGAACAGTAAGAAATTATTAGGGAGGGAGGTTATCGAAAATGAAAATTCTGCCATGAATTACTCAACCTCAACTTTAAAACAAAGAAAGATATTTGTAAGAATGTCAGAAACTGAGATTTATGGCCCACTACTGACTACCATTGTTGGAAAATATAAAAAGACAAAGTTGCCCCAAAGTGTTTGTTTTCCTTAAAAAAAGTATTGTTTCTGCTTTTGATGTCAATGGTGCCCAAGACATCTCAGTTGCCAACATTCTTTCAAATATCTTTCTTTGTGTTCAACACAAAATTATGAAGGATTTCAACCTGAGAGTGTCCCCTTTTAAGGTAAACTGTTCCTTTCATCTCCAATGCGAAAAATTTTAAGGAAAAGTGAAAGAAAGTTGTCTAGAAGACCACTTCAAAATGAAGCTGTCAATTAAGTTCAATGATCAACAACTAAAATTCAAAAGTCATGGGTTTATTCCCTAGGGAACACAAATACGGATGAAAACTTTGATCAAAGTTTCTGACAAATACATACAAATATAAAGCAGTGAGCAACAAAAATTCCTGTCAAAGCAACTCTTTTTTAAAAGTTTTCCTTTCACATCTGCAGCCGAGGTTATAGAACGATGCCGTCTTAATTTCACGAGAGAACGCCTCACGCCTCAGAGCTTTCTGGGGTTAATGATTCATTACTGTCCTTCGCCTAGAAAACCAAACATTGATCTTCACATGTGACAGAGCAAAGAAGATTAACAGCATTAGTGTCTGCTGATTTACGACGAGCGAAACGCACTGAAAAAACGTGAAAAACAAAAGTTAAGTTCTCTCTGTCATCGTGCCAGTCATTCAGCTCTGGGGATGGGGCTGGTATTTATGGTTCAGTTGATTCGCTATCAACCCGGCCAGTGTTAAAGCATGCAAAAGGCCAAAAGATCCACCAGGAATTTCTCTGCCAGTGGAAAAATACGGTTGCCAAGAAATCACTCCGGTGAAACAAGGCCTCAGCTAACCTACTCATCCCATTGCAAGTCTGTGTTTACATACTACCAAAGTAGTGCTCTTAAAAGTAACCAAAATTCAATACATATAATTAAGTAGTTTCTAAAGTGATTATTGCTTCTATTGCCAACACATCCAAATAAGCTACACAGCAGAACCGACTGTAGAACAAATTCTTCTATTATTTGGGAACTTTGGGAACGACAACATATGTTGTCATATCAAGTTCCATGATTATAGCGGCCAAAATATTAATATTTATAAAATAAATCATAATATGAATATTGAAAATGCTATATACCAGATCTGAAAGTCTCCAGTGCATACTATACAGTAGAAAAACACCGTTCCCTTTTATGTATCCATAGATAAAGAGGACGTCTGATGATGGAGATGGCAGATAGGAGAATAAAAGTTTTAAAGAAAGACATTTTCAATAATAATGTCCTTCATCTTAAAAGATTGCCATACGCTTGCATATAATCCAGGGGGAATGTATATGTTTTTATTATCTTTTGTGAAGAAAACAATGTTGTTTCTGACCTTTAAAAATAAAATAAAATATGTGTTTTGCATAACAACCATGGGATCTGTGTCTATATTTAATATTTAAACATTAATGCAATTTTATATGAATGATGCCAATAAATGACAGTTCTGGAGAAAAATCTGCTAATATTTGGTCTCACTAGACTAACTCTCATGATATTTAGTCGACCAAAACTAGACTAAGACTAACATATTTTACATGACTATAACTACAATGTTATTCAAAACACAAAGACTAAATAAGAATTTGCTTTTTAAAAGCCTGCACTGCAGTTTTCAGTCTTTCAAAATGTTGTCCCAGTTAAAATACTTTCAAAAATTTTAACATTTACACTTTAAAACTTTGTTGTGTAACCGGCATCTAAGTAACTATATAGAACTTAAAAATCCCAGCACCTTTAGCATGAAATAAATGCAATGAAATCGAATTGTTCATCTCCACTGCTACAAAGTTGTCACATGTGGCCTATTTCATCCATATTTAAACGAATGATTCAGTATATTCACTGAAGAGACAGATGGAGGAGAGGGGCGTGAAATGCATAAATAGTTTTCAGAGCCAATTAACCAGCACCAGCATTCAAATCTATTATATGGGAGTAACTCTAGAAAAACACATTCACGGTTAACTCGCCCTGAGCATTACTGGGATGTTGTTATCAGTTAACCATGCTGGGGTGATGTGCATTAATTTACTTGGCATTTAAAGGGCACTTCTTATGATGCAAATACATTTCCACTGCTTGATTTTGAGACCTCGCATCACACAAACGATTTGAACTGAAATCCATGTAAAAACGTGATGGAAATATTTCAAAAACTAAAGTATTATAAGAGCTTGACAACGTGAACATTGATTGAGTGCCAGAGGCGAAAAGCGAGAGTGTTTGTTGAGATACGGTTTGGGATTTGTCAGGTAAGGCATTTAAAAATGTGCTTTGAGTTCCGACGCAGGCCGTTTTCATGTCCAAATGTGTTTTATCTGTGCTTCCAGCTATTTGCTAATCATCAACCGTAGAACCGGAGACCAGCTTCGGCCTTTGCTTTGGTTTGTTTACACATTTATTCATGCAATTCATATCTCTGCGCTGTCGCTGTTCATTTGGGAGGCTAACAAACTGGTTCAAGGTTGCCGAGCCGGGACGACGGGGGGCAGCGGTGCGTAGCGTGCCAACTTGCTTAATTTCCAGGATTTTGGCATCCCCGCTCCCTTGCATGCTCTTTCTGCTTGTGCGTAAAATGCTCATTTCTGAATTGTGGCATTGTGGGAATTCGAGCTGCTCCGCTGCCAAATGTGGGCCAAGAAGGCAACTTACGGAGAGGGATGCACTGATGAACCATAGAGTCGATGCAGCTGGATCTGTATGTAAATGCCAGGCGCCGCGTGCCAAGAGCAGTCCTCCACTTAGCACGACTTATGTCGCCACTCGCAGATTTAACAATGGCGAAAGCCCTTCTAATTTGTTTTGGACTGCAGAGCCTCACTTCTTTGCATAATGAGCCATTATAACCAATGCTTTATAATGAAGATGTCTTTGCAAAGTGGTGATTCAAAACATAATTGATAATGGAGATCATAATTCATTGCTCCTCACTTGCAAAAAGTACCAGAACGTGTTACAGTGGCTGGTGGAAATGAAGTACATGGCTTGTGGAACGAGTTACTATGGCAATGCCATGCTTTTCGGAAAACAAAACCTTGTTCTTGGACAATGATACTATAAAGTTATTTTTAAAGTAGCTGATAGAGTTTAAAGCTGCAATCTGTTAAAAATAAATAAAAATGATTCATAGACCAATCATCTAAAATAAATATGTAAGGCTTGCTTATCTCGTCTGTATCATAGCTTGTAAAATTGTAAACTGTAATTTTTTTTTAATTCATTCAACACTTGGTGTTTTGATGCAAAATGATGTCTAATCCTATTTTCAAAATGTAAATGAAAAAACTGTCAGAAACGGCCCATTTTCGGGGTAAGGCACCAGTAAAATGTGAATTTACCATTTTAGTAGTGCAAAATTGTTTTTGTTTATATTTTACACCTATCCTGGAAATGGCTATTTCCATAATTTTATATTTCATATTAATGTTTTATATTTAGAATATATATAAGAAAATAAAAAAAACTTTTATATTTAGTTCAGTTATTGATTGTATGATTTTTTTTTAACTCTGTGAAATAAAAATAAGTTTAAATGTAGTTCGACTACAATAATAATGTTGTTTAACTGCAGGTAAGCATGGGTAATATTCATTCAAATTGGTCAATTTCATTTTTTTAATATGTTGCTTTTGTTACACAGATCTGACAACCTCAGCATTGCCAGAGAGCGGTGCCACTTACAATTTACACATTTCTTCTACACAGATAAAGAAACCAACAATACCCTGCAATCACGTTTCAAACATGAAAGAGTCAGTCAAAGAAGATGAACTTGCTTATTGCTTATAAATATATCAATATCGTGATGCTAAAAAGGTTTTGTATTTGAATATTATGTGCATTTCTAACGCTGCATGAACCAACCGGTCACGTTACCTTAAGCGGTAAGATAATGCCCCTTTATATACAAAAACCACATGACCGTCCACCACAAACCTTATCCTATATCCAAACACCTACACCAGCTTTAACAGAGCATCCTCCGGGCCTTAATAAAACCAATGCCCGAGCTAATACGCTGGCAGATCCACTGAAACAGTTCCAGACTGTATTTATGATTTAACATGTACCCATAAAGTTGCTGATTTCTGTTTTAAAGCATCGCACCCAAGCACGCTCCCATCTGTGTGTCACAGCAAGTCTTAGGCCTTGCAGCAGCCCTTGAAAACCACCACAGGGTGACGCTACTGTGACACTCATTTCTCACACCGCTGTGATGAACAGAGAGAGGAGAGTGGGTGGCAAAAAACATCTGTCAGCTCAGCTCACCACCTCTTCTCCCATGACAAGGTAGCTCAGTATAATTGCCCTAATGGCTTCTTCTCCTCATTAGACCCCTTGACCTTGCCGCTGTGTGATAAGAGGAGGTCATCTTGGATTAAAACAGACGCCTGAAGTCCCACCCAAGTCTCTCTGCAGAGAGCGTGTGCCTCTCTTGGCTTTATTCGTGCTAAAAATTGGGGAGGGTGGATGAATGCATATACAAAGCAAAGCCTGGATGGTTTTATTTAGCGTTTACATTAAAATTAAGCGATCATTTACTTACCATTATCTTTTTTTTTTTAAATGTATGAATTCTTCTCTAGGGCACCAAAGAAGGTATTTTAAAGAATGTTGGTTACCGGACAACATTGTTTCCACTGTTGCCATTGCACGGACAGAAAACTATCGGACATTTTTCTAAATATCTTTTGCAGGGCCTGATGGATCTCAAGATTTGGGTTACTAAGACAGTTTTTTAAGGTACAACCCAAAAGATACACAAATCAGATTGTGGAAAGGTTGGTAAGAGACGCTGTTTATACATTTATGTGCAGAGGGCACAAGTACAGTAGACACGTACGAGTACCTGGCTCCTTTTTGATGTCTTTATTTCCGAACCGTAACCTTATGGGGTTTGCCCGACAGATACAGGCAGAAATAACAAACAAAGGGCTTGCTTCCGAAGGCATTTATTATCCCGATGACTCGCTTTTGACATTTCTGAGGAAGCCGCCGTTTCTCCCGCTGTGCGCATGAGTGTTACCGCGGCACACGCTGCGATTGTTCTCGGAAAAAAATCACATCAAGAGCTGTTCAGAATCAATAGGTGCCTGCGTGTGTAATGTGTTGCTCCGACACAAAAGCGGCCGCATCACACATCTCCCTTAGAAACAAGCCTCTCTGACCTTTAACCTCCCTGAGAGCTTCCACAGAGGGGCGTCTATTTAACAGGCCCTGTGAGTGATGTGTGAGCTTTGAGTGTCGTTCAGAACATGATGGTTTATCATTAAAAATAATAAATGCAGACCCCTGGGGAACGCATACATTTGTTTTGGAGATGTCGCGATATTTATCAAGGTCATGTCATGCAATTTTCAGCATTCCATGTGATTCTCGAAAACGTTAAGTAACGCTTTGCACGTGGTAAAGGGATTCTTTTTCGAATTCTCCAAGTGGTTTTTATCAATTACGACTAAAATATCAACTACAACTACACTTACATATGTGAAAGTTTTTCTGAAGAAAATAAAATCTCCTGCTTTAAAAATTGCTTGAATGTGACTCTACACTACAATTTCGGACATGCAGATATATGAATATGCATACCATGTAAATATGCATATAAGCCCCGCCTCCCCTTAATCACATGTAGCAGTTCCAGATGCTACTTAAACTGAAGGGGAAACTAAGAGCTGACCCAGTTGTGCAGGGATCGCTTCAGTCTGAGTGCAAAGGGCATTATGCAACAATTAATACAAAATTATAAATATTAATCACATAAGAATAGTATGTGGGCGGAGCTCTAAGGTGTGATGTCACAGATTTTAAAACATATGTACTGTAGCTTGTCGCATATCGGTGTCATGACTACACTTAGGAGAATCTGTTTTACTTGAACGGATCCTTTAAACTGTGTTGTGACATCACTTCACGTTTTTGGTGAAGAAACCAATCTCGTGCAGGAACTTGGATAACTCAAGGAGGCGTAACATCTGTGGTTCAGGTTCACCAAATCTGACAAGGAGCAGAAAAAAATTTATTCGCTAATGGTTTTGTTCTACCGTAAATATTAACAACAGTAGCACGAAAACATTTCATCATCTCAAAGTCAAGCATGCCAAAAAGTACGATGAAAGCCAAAAGCTGGGCTCCGCATCAAGTGGACAGTCACATTTGGTGCTTAAAACAAAAGGAGTTACTTCATACTAGTTTGGCGGGATGATTGACTAAAGGCACTTCCAATGACAAAACCTCACGCTGATGGAAAGAAATAAGCCATTATAAAAGCATAACTGCAAAGACAAGGCCCCACACTTTACACAGTGGAAAAGAATGGGTCGCACGACTGAGCAAAACACTTGATCCGAGACAAGTGATGCCAAGCTGCAAATACTTTAGCGAAGTAGAGTTGCCAGGGTTGTACAGAGAATCCCTAGGAAACATGGGGAGTCTTATACCGTGTGATACTTCCCAAGGACAACTGATATGTTGACATGCCGAACTACAAAACCATTCAATATATGAGCTTAATAATCCACTTTATCAAAGACTGGGCAGTAGATGTCAACACACTTACTTTCCCTTGTTAAACAGGTTAAGGGAATGTAAATGCTTACATATCTGCCTTTCCATTAAGTTTAAATAGAGAGGTGCGAAAGTGCCCCAAGTTGTGCATGCAGTTGAAGTGACGTTCCATACATACAGCCCAATGTTGACCCAATCTCTGAATTCGTGCTCACAGTAGTCACACACACCAGTGAACACACACCCGGGGAAGTGGGCAGCCATATATACCACGGCGCCCGGGAAGCAGTTGGGGGTTCGGTGCCATGCTCAATGGCACCTAAGTCATAATATTGCTGGCCCGAAACTTGAACCCGCAACCCGAGGAGTCAAACTCTCTAACCATTAGGTCATGACTTACCCAAGTTTGCAAAAGAATAATGAGCTCTTTCTAAAACTCTTGGAAAGAGGTGCAGCTAGATGTGCCTGAGACTCCTACAGGATGGAGCTCTAGGCCAGAAATGATCGATAGGGTCATTGAGCAGAAGAAAGCGCTTACACAAGTCCTGCAAGCTCAAAAAAGACCAGATATTTGGCTCTAACATGGCAGGACATGGATGCGCTTGAATCTGTAAACAAAGAATTGAGTCCTCTAGTGGAGATAACTGATGCCCTGTCTTAAAAAATATTTTTTTCAATATTTAATTTGTCAAATAGGTATTTAAAAATATGAAATCCCTATGTCTGACACCAGAAAACATTGTTATTTCATGAAATTAATAGACATTAGGGATTTCATCACCCCTAGTTAGAGGTGCCGAAGAACTCTCAGTAGCTAACATTCTTCTAAATAGCTTTCCTTGTGTTGAACACAAAGAAATGTCTCCGGAGTGGGTAAATAATGACAGAATTTTCAGTATTTGGTGGAAAATCCTATTATTTTAACTATGGTTAAGACCCAGACACCTCCAAAAACTTTTATTTTGAAATACATGTTAATAAAGTTTAGGAAAATGCCTTTTTTTCTAACTTGGCAGACAAACATGCAGGTCCTCACTCTCGCACTTACTCAACAGTAGATAATTATGTCTGTTTTTCATGGGTCAATGAGTGTTAGCATTTCTGAGAGCTGATCTATCCAGCTCCAGCTATCAAGCTCCACAATCAGACGGCACTTGTTTCAGGTCTGGCATGGGCCAAATACAAGGGCCACTGTACATTATCAACAACAAAGTGATCCAAAAACAAATTAAAATCCACCCTCTATAGAAATAAACGAAAAGAGGAAGAGGTCAAAGGTATCGTACGCCCAATTTAAATTTACGCTTACATCCAGCACACATAAAATGCAATAGATAAAAAATGTCAAGCTAACCTGACATTTCATTTAAATGTAGCAAAAAGTGCAATTTCCTAAAAAAATAAAAGAAATCTGTTCACAAGATAAAATGTAATGGTTCAAAATAAGTATGAGAAAAGTATCTGGACCAATGTCGGTCCGATTAATAAAATTTCAGTCTATAATCGGGATGGTTAATGTGAATGAACTACACCATCCTCTGCTAAAACTTTATATAATATGAGGAGATCTTGAATCAAATCTATTTGTGCGAGACTTTTTCCTGACAACAAAACTCCAAAAATCTACTAAAATCACCTTGAACCAACTGAAAATTAAACGCAAAATGAATATGAAAAAGCTCCGATTTTAGTTTTGGATGTATTTGTATTATTTAACCGCAATATATGTGACAAAACCATTGTATAAAATAATCAAAAAGTCCTCAAAAATAAAGTCTCATTTACAAACAATATTTTTTTTAGTTTGCTTATATTTAAAGTAAGTCACTACGTTTTTTGTGACATTAAATTTGTTTTCAAGGATAACAGAAATGAATATAAACATCCTTAGGCCTTTCCAACTTCTAAACTCAACTATCCAGACTTTGAATGCATGTATATTGTTTTTTACATACGGATAGAAGTTACATTAGCATTAGAAACATATGCAGGTATAGATAAGACACACAGAAACATGCTGTCCGCCTGGGTGGCAATTTAGATCTACCTTATGAATATACATTGGCCTTCTGTTTAGCTTCAGCAGAATGTCCTAATGATGTAAGGACAGCAGAGAATGTGCAAATGATGTGCAGAGGGATTGTGCGGGTCAGAGGGCGGAAGCAGCACGGAATGAAGTTAAAACAAGCAACTCATACAGAACAGTGTTATTAATCTGTGGCTTATTTAAAGTAGGGGTGGAAATTCATAGTGATGTAGTTCGTCCAAAGACGATGTGAGAACGACAGCGTTACTTTCATTAACACTTGATTAGTAGGTTGAGTCCTGGGAGGAAAGTATAATAAATATTCATGCTTCTGTACCTCGACATAGACATGGACAGAGATCTTGAAATCTGTTCGTTTAGCATCAGTTTAGATGGTTTACAACAGGAGAAAAAAATACCTGATGACCCAATACGTGACGACCCATGTTTGCAATTCTACAGCTGGATTATATGCATTATGCTGTATATGCGAGTGTTACATATGATCTGTTTATTGCTTATAAGTGACCTTGAATATTTAAAATATTTAAATCTCACAAAACCAAACATACAGAAAAGTAGAACTATAAGAAAGCAAGCAAAAGGGTCTAATGCTAACCCATTCCAAAACACAATTTATACAGGATTGTTTCTGTACAGGACGTCCGCATATGTTACAAAAATGCAGTCTTTAAGTGTAACAGTGCAACAATCAGTAACAATATATGAATTTTTTAATAGTTTTTTGGTACCGTTCAAATTCTCCCCAAATTGAATTGAACAAACCATGGGTTTTAAGCCATGTCATACTGAACTGTAAATGTAGTATGACATAAACCCCAACTAAACACTTTCAAGAAAAGGTGAATGTCTCCACTGTTTCTGTCACTGTCTCAGATGCAAACTGATGCAAAAGAACCAAAACTTCAATGCAGAAAAAAGCTTGGAGTGCCAGTTCTCATCTGGCACGAAAGTGCTTGCACAACTAGACCAAATATTAAAATATAAAAGGTAGATAAAATATGTAATGTTGAGAGGTCAGGGTCAGTAGATGGCATATGTTGCTGTTTGACAGATTTCTTCAAGTTTTACCCTTTATATGAATGCTTACACGTCACGCCAATTATAAGTGGATGCACAACATTTCTAAACTGATCATCATCACTTATTTAACACTGTCTTCAACTATCACTCAAAACTTAATTTTGTGTACATCCCAGTATTAAAAGAAACTATCTATGCATAGTTAACCGAACATATCAATGGACGGAGTATTAAATATAAAAAAAAACTCACAGCATGTTGCACAGCCTTGTATGCAAGGACAATGCTTAACCCTTTGTGACATTCGTATCAGATAACGTTAGACATGTGTATTGAGGATAATAAGTGTGCAATGTTTATATTGTAATTAGTCCGAACATGTTTTTTAAATAGGCGCTATTAAACACGGAAATCAGCCGATGCGGTATATAAAAAGACAAATATTGGTATTTCTCTATTATGAAGCCCCAAACTAAGGGAATGCAATAACAGAGAAGAATACACTTTGATGCAACAAGGTCCTCGGATTTTAAAGGGAATTTCCTGGTTCAATTTGATTTGAATAAAGCAACCTAATAGAAGTGTTGTGTCTGCCAGTTTGAAGAAATGTGTCTTCGATTTCAATTCAAACCTACAGAAGCTTTTTTAAGAAGGACGAAATCACCGCTAATTTCGAATGTGAATTTGTTAAATCAGCCCTAACACATCAACTGAGAGTCAAGCTTTGTTTTAACAGAATATCAAAGAACATTAACATTCAGCGTCAGGTTAAAATCCTCATAATCACTCCACGTTTGTGCAAACCCAACCTGCTCTTCATTAGACATGTGTGAAATGATGTTTACTACCAAACATGCGGCCTGACAGAATGTGTCATTTGTCTCTAAAATAAACCTAAACATGTAATGAAATATAATTGAATATATAATAAAATTGCACTTCACGTTTATTTGTACTCTATTGCATGTGCAATCTCTTTATCGTCATATATGATCAAGTGAAAATGAACAGATTGAGTTGAAATCCACTTGGAAAACAAATTCTTGACAGACAGAAGCAATACTGCCTGATCTCATTATATCGGCTGCGCACGGCCATGTCTAACCCAATCTGATCTCACAAGTACACAGACCCGAGGCTGCAAAACAAATATCAAACACACCCAACCAAAGAGCACATTTTCTTTCGTTTCAGGAAAAGCTGCTATGAAGTGAGTATAACCTTAACAAATGTGGATATAAATATGCCAGGACTCCTCTGAATATCCCACCGAGGGCAATTTCGTGAAAGTGTGCCATGATATTTGATATAAGGCTTGGTAAATGAGGAAATCATGGTGATCTATTCGATTTGGTAGTATTGTGCCGCTGTCAGGAAGCCTTTTGTCCCGATCCGCGCTGTTCTGGTGAACAGCTTGGAAAAGTCGTGCCACACTTCAGTTCTTCAACCGTGGCACACATTGCTTGACAGGGCAACCTGCAAGAAATGAAACGCGGACTTGGGTTGACAGGAATAATTTGACATTTGTCATTCATTTTCTCTAATTAATTTAATTAAGGCCATCCTTCACTCTCCACCAATGGATCCGTCTTTGGTTTTTAAGAGATGAATCTTGATAGATGCCAGCTTTGTGTCATGTCACTTTCAACTCTACAGTAGCGATCCGTCCTTGAATTTTCAACTTGTTTAAGGTTCAAAACACTTCAAAATGAGTCTCATTACCATCATTTAAATTCTACACCAATGAGATGTTGAGCCGGTTGCCCTTTTAAACCAATTTGGTCCCATTAGTATTCAAATGTATTCCCATGTAAAATGCCCCTTTAGCACAAATTAATTTTCATAGATCTGCGCAGACACAATGGCATTGGTATTACGTGCATCATCTGTAACGTAACCACCTCTGATGTCCAAACAACTGCTTGAAACGTGTAGAGACCGCATTGAAACTAGGAGACCCATGATAAGCTATTAGGGATCACTGCACCCAAAACAGAGCTTATCTATCCTGACAGAAGCAATTTCCAGCCACGCCAACCTAAAAAGGAATAGGTCCTCTGAACAAGTTGAGGGTAGGTCTCCACGGCAGAGATAATGTGAGACAGAGATACATTGACCTCCAATGCGGGACAGAAATCGCCCCCTTGGGATTTTGTTTGAGATAACGCTGGTTAAAAAGCAGACTCATCTTACGAATGCTTTTTGCTTTCCATTTTGATCGAAATGAAGTAAATATTCGATGACCCGTAGCGTCTTCAGTAGAAAAACTGAACTACAAATGGTGATACAATTGTCGCATATGATATAAAACAAAAACAGTGATACGTTTTCTTGAGGTTTGAAAGGTCCAGTTTGAAAAATCAAGTGGTAAAGAAATGCTGGGTCCACTGCACATTCCTCCCTTTCGAAACACAATATGGGCTATCACAGGACAAAGATATCGTCAGCTTTACATTTCTTTGCTGACGGAGATTTAATTAAGCATCACTTGTGTAGTATGGACATGCATTTATGTGTTTGCGGCTTCTGTAGAGGGAGCTCGCTGTATGCAGATAGAAAAAGCTCTTTCTAAATAAAGAAAAACATTGCATGACGTAAGGTCTTTACTACACCTCTGAAGGCATAGTTATGTATGATATATTGCATTTCTGTCTGTAGATCGTCCTTACTATCTGGCGAATATTTACCATTTTGGGGATCCTAAGCGGAGTCCAGACCTAAGGGCCCTCCACACATTGCCTAACATTTTCTTTACCTGCATAACACGCCAACCAACATCAGATGGTACGAGGGGGCAAGTTGCTGAATTTTACCATGTGTTTTATAAAATATGAAAAATGGATTTTTATGTGTATAGAGTGTGTTCTGACCAAGTGGATGTCTCTGGGCTAAGCCAACTATCCACTCACCCTAGAACTGCCCCCGGACCGTGCTCTCATCGCAGCTTTCAACAAAAGTTTGACCGATCGTTGGTCCAGCAGTTGCTTTTTCCGTAGGCAGCAGTGGCATGGTCTTTTGAACATATATAAGCTTTGGCAAACTTTAGGTATTTGATTGCTACTCTTTTGCTTTCTTCAAGGCAAAGCTTTGTGCGCTTCACTGTAGTGTATCTGGGAGGCTTGTTAATAAATGGTGTCAAAAGGAATTGTTAAATTATGTAACGGCCAGTGATAATACACATACGTTTAGTACTACCTAATGTGAAGGATATGCTCATGCATGTCAGCGTAGTTGTGCGTAGTTGTGCAATCTTTTTTTTAACAGATAGACTACAGGACTAAAGCAAACACCAGGATTGAAGGCCGTGACAACATGTTACGTAAGGAACTGGATTCGCACAATGTCTGCCAGATAATCACATACGTTGCATTTCCGACATGCGCTGATCATCATAAGACCATTGAGTGTACACTTATATATGATGAGGGCCTTAAAGTAACATGGCATAAATAAAACTAATGATGCTTTGAAGATTTACAGTAGCCGCATTTATGTGAAGTTGAGATCTCAAACAAATGTGCTTTAAACGCTATGCTTTTGTATGAATCGAATTAACAAGAGCCAGTAACAGGACAACAAAATATTAAAAGCACACAGGTCGTGTGACAAATTTCCAGATATAGATTAAATTCACATGGAGAAAAAAACGCATGAAGAAACGGTAAAGATAAAGAGATGGATAGAGTAATAAAAGACAACAATTACAAATACCAGGGGCCTTGGGGGTGCTGGAAACGTACAGCCCGGATTCTTTCTTTTGAGCTTTCCTATGGCTTGGCTTGTAAAACATGCGAACAATTCCAAGGTCATGGGTTTCAATACATTCATGCGTTCACAATTTCTATAGAGTGTATAACTGATAAATTCTATAAAATAACTACGGTATATCCTGCTTTAGATAAAACATTTACAGTATCATAAATGGTAATTTTTTCATTATGCAGTCCTTTCTACACTTCCTCTTTAAAGCAGGAATCCATTCTGTATGACTGGTCTCTTGGACCTTGATGTTCTTCTAATTATCTACTGTTGCTTTGATCAGACTGAGAGGCGATGTATAGAAAAGGATGAATTTCTGTTTGAAAAGCAGTACACGAGGCAGCCATTCAGCAGTGTTCTAACGCAGTCTTAAGTGAAGTTATTCATAGCGAAACTGCTGTCCAAAATATGAGAATACGGTGAAAATCTGAAACAATAACTGTCATTTAAGGAACCACCTGAGGGGCTGGCAACAATACCACCACACGCAGGTGCAGTGGACGGACTGTTTATGGACTTGTCTAACAGTAATGAGGCAGAATAAGGTAAGAGTATGAATGTGTCAAGCCAACTTCACTTCATTGCCGAGCAGCAATTTTAGAAGCTGCTCAGCTTGTCAAAACAAAGCAACGTATCACCTTATCAACATCTTGAAGGGTTGAAAAACAGAAAGTTATTCTTCAGCACTAAAAAAGCATTGTTGAGATCCACCTCTTCATGAGAAGTCTGCTGCCACATTGGTTTCCATTTCTGCGCATCAAAGCCTTGTAAATACATACAATTTCCTTTAAATGTGGTCTCTTATGCTAAAATAATATCATAGTATTTGGTAAAAAAACTCAAGGCTATGCTGTGTTTTAAGGATAACATACTAACAAAGTCCATAATTGTTAGGATGTTTAAAACGACACATGTCAACATACGTATACATACACGTGCATCTAAGTATGTAGACACAACACCCGTCAAAATACAAATATTTTTTAAATGTTTTGATTTACTTGGAAAACAAAAGTTATTTTATCTGAAAGTAGAATCCGCACAGTGCAGCAGGTTTGGTGCATAATCAATGAATAAAAACATATTATTAACATACATTATTAACGTAAAATTACATCATTCATGATATAATTCATCTTTGCGGCCTTGTCTTTACAGGTACAGATCCTCTGTATCTAACTGGTTCTTTCTCATCACTTCCAGACAAGGTCAACTGAAACTGCAACAAAGACATGCAAGTATTACACTTAGTCTTTGCATTGGATGCACAGAGCATCATTAACCCCTTTTGTTAAGGGCCCCAAATGTTCATTAGAATTAAGTAAGTGATGGTTTACTTGATCAGCTGAATATTTAAATTCTAGTTTAAATCCATTCTTAGTTTTCCCCCTTGTTCCAACTAAAACCTCTTCTAACCCTAAACTGTATGTATGTGTATGTTGGATTAGTATGTCTAGTCAATAAAGTCTTGTTTTTAACATGTGACTTTGTTTGTAGTCTGTTCTTGCAAGCTAGTAATGCAAAGTAAATTCCACTAATCATAAATTTGATCCAGATTAATATAACTGATCATTTTCAATTAATATCCTAATTCGGGCTGATGTTGTTCCCTTACCTTTCCCTTATTTAACTTAAGTGTGGTGAAGAATTATTAAATTTAAAGTTCAAACAATGGATTTTCTAGTGTCTAGTGTAAAAAAAACGTATTTTCCACATACTGTATTTTAGGTCCATTCTTTACTACTGTCCCTCTCGTAACAAGATGATCAGAATTTTAAGATTTCTATAAATTATTGAAAAGCCTTCAGCAATAAACAGGAGCAATGAAGTGGCACGTTATGCGTAGCATTGAGTGTTTGATTTCGTTTCTACTATTGTGTAAATATGCTTTTTAATATGTAGCTTCTTGTCATTATTTTCTTGCTGACTATTAGATAAGATTACCTGATTTCTGTTTGGTTGCTGTCGTGTGATGTGAATAAAGCTAATGTAAAAGGGATGCTCAAATAACACTTCATCTGACAATAACTGAACAAATGCACGTATATGTTGTATATCGTCTTGATTCCGTATAAAATCCTTCTATAAAATGTAAAGACCATTACGGAAAGTATAATCTTTATATATACATGAAATACTGACCTAGTAAGGCTATATCCAAGTTTAAAATTATAGTGATAAATTAATGACTGAAATCAAATTTTACGGTCATTCTTTTAGAATTAGATTTTTTCGACTTTCACCTGATATTCAGAGCTATGGTTACAGTTCCCTTACATAGAATTTTTCTATTTGATTTTAAAGGATATAACGGTGTCTTCTAATCTACACAAGGCGGAAACCATGCTTAGACATTAACAAGCATGGTTTGTTATAACTTTTAATCGTGTGAAATAAAATCAATCCTCGTTTGAGCTGAAGCACATGTATTGTGCTGTGACAGAAACGGAGCTCTGTTTAATCAATAAGTCACTTACAAGAAAGGGAGTGGAAAATATGAATCTGCATTCCCTCTGCAACAGCTAATGTAACAGCCATCACGCCTCTTTACATCACATTAACATTTGCAGCGCGACTGCGAGAAAAGCAGGACAGGAAGGCATGACAGAGTCCATGCAATAGTTTTGCATTGGCTTATTAAACCGAGCGTTACGTGAACGTGGGAACACTTCCAAATAAAGCCTTTGTGAGAGGTCACAAACAAATAGTCAAGAATGGAATGGAAAGACAAACCGGTCTGTTCTGTGGCCGAGATGAGAGTATTAATCATTGTTTCATTTCCCAGTTTAATTACAGCACACAACACTCTTATCTATTTTACAGTCGGCACGTTCTTCCAAACCGTCTCAACATTCCTCCATGTGGATGTATTTTAGAGTCCAGACAGAAAGATGATCAGACTTTGTAATCTAACGGATGCCTGTGGTTTGACAGATATCTATGAGGAGTTGAGGAGTTTAATAAAAAAGGCTTCCGTTCATTTCCATTTTTATAACAAGTTGTCAGCCAGGCTTCGTTTAATGAGGGTTTTTACTTTATCCAAAATAAGAGGCAGATTAAAGTCACAGGACGGTCACATGAACCCGAGATCGCATGGACCTTCAATCACTCCTCACAAATCAGCTCTCATCTCCAGCTCCATCCGTTTACATCACTCTTATACAGTTTCTGTTTTATTTGATGTTTTCCCGGGTGACTAGTTTTCCAGGGTAATTTCACGTTATGTAGGTATTTGGGGATTTCAGACCCGTTCGACTCAAACATGAACCATCTGCAAAAACTCAGATCATACTGAGAACTGTTTTTCATCATCTTTCTGAGAAGATAGTTATGCTTTTGTATTTTATCTATCTATATCTTGACCTTTGTTGAACACTGTTCAAGTGCATATTTATTATTTTTTTAAAGCTAGTTATGAACATAACTTGATTAGGTTTGATACACTGATTTGGCAACACTGGCAGTTACATCAAGTGCCCGTCGTCTGTGATAAGATCACAAAATACATTTCTTTGTATTTCTTTAATATTGCATTGCGAGATATACTGTGAGATGTGCATTGCACAATTATTAATTCTCAGCTTAAGAGCGACACCGGACCAATCTGATAAAAAGATTACAAAAACCTTTTAGTAAGAAGGTAAAGATCAGGTTTAATCTGTTGCTTAGTAAAGTCAACTAAATACTGTTCTTGGTTGCCCAAAAGTGAAAAAGAGTGTTTCAGTTTAAAATTACAAAACCTATTAGACCTATTATCATTACTGACTAGATATACATATTTATATCTGTATACATGTCTGCGCTTGTAAAAACTATTATCATTTATTGTTGTAAATTACTGTGTAAAATATTTACTGTTCGCTGTCCTGACTTAATGCTCCTAATTTTATATTTTAAATTTGATAAAAATGGTAGAAGTTGCTCCACTATTTTCTTAGTTGTTTTATTATATGTTTTATTAGCCTGCAAGGTGGGAATGTTCTGTGAAAAGGAAATAAGCTGTTACACCATAAGATGTTCTGAAAGTGTATTATTTGTTTGTTATCAATTTGCTTATAGAACGTTCCCAATGGCCAAATAACTTTAAAGTTGCATGCGCTATTGTTCTCTGTGTTGTGTCGTCAATGTTGACTTGTGTCTAATAAGACGGGTAACACACATGAACCCACAATGTTATCTGTTTTATCAAATCATTGTCATTCATTGATTGCAACACATCTCTTCTCCATCTTTGTCTTTTTCAGCTATCTTGTCCTCTTAGAAAGAAACTCTTAAGCCTCTTAAAAATGCTTTTTGCCTATCCTAAATATGTTGGCTCTTTAAAAGATTAAGATGCTTTATGAATGACTTTTTTCTTTATGAAGATCTTTTCTTGAAATATAAGGAAAAACTTCTAAGAATTTTCTAAGAATTGCATTACTTTGAGTAATAAGATTTTTAAGACTATGTGCCCTGGTGTTCATTCTTGAAAACACAATTTTATTTTTTTCAGGTGTCCATTTATCTAATTTCCCGATTTTAAATTTTCTTTCTGCTAAGCATTTCTTATCAACTCCGTTCTCTGTATTCTTGACCACAAACTCATGGTGTTTGATGTAATGTCCCTTTCATGACCATTCCCTGGTCTATACACAGCCACTAATTTTAAGAATATTTTGTTCAGTGTTGGCTGTTATTAGTTGCTGTTCTCATCGTTTGCAGTTATTCAATAATAATGAAGACAATAGATCGAGGCTTCAATATTTGTGTTTAACTTGCAATGCAAAACACGTTTTACAGCACGACTTATACATAGTATCAAACCTTTAGAAAATAATATAAATTGCCTTATAAGAAACACTTGCATCTAAGTCCATTAAACATTCATTCACTGCACTATTGACAGTATAATAACAGTTTTGTTCCTTAATAGATTAGAACTTAAATCAGTTTAATGTAACAAAAACTTAATTACTTTGCACATTTTGTATATAACTGCATATGACAAAAGTCAAACATTTTCTTTAAATATGATGGCCTGAAGGAAATATTGTATTCAGCTAGAGCCTTGTTTCCGGGCTCTTCCTTTTAAGTTTGAAGAAGACTGTGACAGCGCATTTTTAAGACTGATGAGAGAGAGAGTTAGTCTGGAGCGATGTCAAAAATACAATGTAACCCACTCATCTGGTGGAAGTATCCGCTTTAGCACAAGGAAAGTTGTATCTCTATGTGCCGGGGAAAAGCGTTTCTGTTGAGTGATTTTCTTTCAACTGCTGAGGTCCGACTTTTTTAAAGCAAAACCTGGTAATCATTAAATAATTTGGCTCTATTGAAGAACTGTTAGTTTTATGGAAAGTAACTCTGTATTGTATATCGTTTCCAGAAAAAAAACTTTGTGACAGTTTTGAATGTGGAATGTTGAACTCTAAAATAAAATTAAACCGATCCAACTCTTTCCACACCCCTTAAATGTTTAAGGAGTTTACCTTGTCCAAGAGGATGTACTCTGGGGTCTCAGGTATGTTGTAATCCTTACTCTTGCTCACCCATAATGATGACACAAGCCACAAAGAGAAGTCGATGTATGATTCCAGGGTATGGATTTACTGCCATAGACAAGAGTTTGGAGAATTGTCTTCCCAGTATATTACAAAAGTATTGTTTCGATCCAAGAAACACAAAGGTATAACTCCAGAGACTACTGCACAAACTCTTCTTCTCTTTAGAGTTGTATTATATAAATGACCGTTATGTTTTTATCATCTTAGGTGAGCTACTTCTATCTTCATGCAGAGCTGGTCTTCTCATGTTAATCTTACTGCTTTTTGAAACATTAGCAGACATGGAAATGTTATAAACTCATTGAATTCAGTTCAGCAAGTAAAGAAGGATTTTGAAATGCAAACACCTAGATAACAAATGCCAACATACAAAGAATAATGATGAATAAAGGATCTTCTCTTAAGTCTTCCATTATGTATTCATGTGCCATCCCTGGTGACAAATGAGCTTTGTTTAAGGAGATGATCTAGTCTTCCAATTTACAATATCATTTAATCTGTACCTCTGAATAAGTCTTTAGATTGTTTCTGTTTGTATTTTGTGATCAGTGCTCTTGTAATGGATTGAAGTATTGCTATTTGCCGGGCATAATGCGTTATCTTAGAAATGGCACTCATGAACAACGAATAAGTGTGGTCTTCAGTGTCCATTTACTCTAAATAAATGATCTGGCTCAAAATAGAATTGTTATCCTTTGCTATGAAGATTTTCTTCTGTTTACTTTGAGGATGAGTCTTTTCACTTGTGTTCCTATATGGCAAAAGCCCTTGCACATTGTTGGCGGAAAGTGTGAACATCTGGACTACTAAAAACTCTCTCTATTACATTATCTGACTGAATTACATATTGCGACTGTAAAACCTCTCTCAAGAGAAAAAAATGATTTAAGTGGTGTGAAACTTCTTCCTTTTTTCCAAAGCGAGTCGCATAAAAACTGTCCAGCCAAAGGTCAGACGACTGACCCCGGCGGAAGCAGGTCAGAAGAAATGTCAAGCTGCAGTCGCAGAGATGGCGAAATAGAATATGACAGGCAAAAATACTATCCCTGAAAAATGGCTGACTGAGGAAAAAACAACCTTTCGAGACAACACAGTCCATCTGAGGGGTAAAACAATATCAAAGCAATTCCATATCTGAAATTAAACTGCCTGACTGAACCATTTTCATGAGAAAGATACAATCTTGAAAGCATGCCCCCTTAGAAAGGTCAACGATAAGACTTGGCACTCCAACTCCATTCATCCCGCTATAAAAATGCACTATTTTTGGAAAGTTTTGTTGAGTGAATTCTTTCGGCTTCTTCCTTCTATACTGGTTGTTAAACGTGGCCTGAGCTACTCATCTAGGAACAAAAATCCGAAGACAATCAACCTGACCTATATCATGACTTTTATTTTTAGATACAACAAAGCGCGGCAATGTGACTTCATGATTTTCTTGCTGTAGGTACAACATTTATTAATCACAAGACAAAAAGCAAGATTTTGTTCTTACTACAGTGCAGAGATGTTCACTTTTGAAGTATTAAAGATTAAGGCAACATCTTTTCCCTCTGCCTAGTTATACTAGACCCCACTCCACATGAATAACATTATACAACCTTATTTCTAAAGAAGTATTTTTGTATAGAACTGGGTAAAAACACGTTTTAACTTAACTTAGGGCCGGGCGATATAGCAGTTTTATTTTGTCCCATGATCTGATATTTTTGTTGTATATATTCATGATCTCTAATTCATTTATATTGTTTTGTTCAATTTGCTAATGCTTAGGAAGTTACAGAATCGAAGGTGTAATTTCTGTATTTTAGGTTAACTGGCTCGCTACATTAATAGTCAAACAGAGATCGACGTAACACTACAAATTAAAAGGGCAAAACGACCTGCGAACATTTCTCAAACATGCCATAGCGACAGTTGAGCATGCACATGCAAATCCATCTCGTATTTGCGAATTTGTGAGATTAAACATAAGATTTGAGTGAAAAAGAATGAGCAAACATAAATAAATTGAGGTTGTTAAAGTTAAAAACACAAAGTGGTATAAGTAAGAAAGGGGGGGTTCACTGTCGAATGGATCTGGTTTGGGTCCAGAATCTCTGACATGGCCAACAAAACACACTTCATTACAGTAAGTGATGTGATGATCCGACTGTTTTAACACTCTAAAACATCCACTATCATAACATAGTAGAGTATTGTTATTTGTGTTGTTATGCAGGCGTCGCACATCTGAATGATATCAAAGACATGATAACAAATTCTATCAACATACTTGTGGTCGTCGTGTATACTCGTGTATATTACTAGATCAAATTGGGATGTGGTAACAGGATTACATGTAATCAGGTATCATTAGGTGAACGTAAAAGATGAATTGGACAACACTCACGCCTGTTAAGCGTTGAGATGCGCATTTCTACGAGCAACAAAACTGTGATCTATGCCTAAGTAGCAATCAAAAACACTATAAAGATTGTTTAAAATAATTGAAGAATAGAAACAAAAATAGAATGATGTACTTAATATACTCTTTAATTTACATGCGAGGCCCATGCAGAGCTTTACTTTACAGTATTTCATTTATTTTGACCTACCTCTGCTGCCGGTTTGCATTATTTGTACACTTGATGGTTGAGCTTTGAATGTGTACTTTCAAATGCTTACACTGCTTAAATGTGTACTTCACTTTCTTTGTAGTAATCTTCTTTATCTCCAATTATGTTTATATAATACGTTTTATTTATAATTTAAGAACAAATGAATGTGACAGCTGTTCTATTACAGTAAAAAAATGAACATGACCATTTTTTTCTATTGCTTCTTAATATTAAGTAATAAAACTAATTTGACAATGAACAATGCAATTGACAAAGCAAGACAATCCAATATTACAGAAGGCAGGGGCATATCTTCATAACGAAATGGCCAAATTTATATCGCAGACACCTAACAATCACATCAAATTGGTAAAAGTTTGTGAAATCCAGCAGCATCGAGGGGTAAAGTTAAATCTCCAAGTTCTTGGTCGACCTCTCAGCCCTCCCTTCTGAAGCATCATGGTGGCTGACACAGATGTTACAATTTTTACAATAAATATATTAACTTGGCTCAGTGCAATGTAATCCTTTTTTAATGTGGTGGTTCCCTACCTTCTCTTTTATAAAGTCATTTTTAATGCATATAGGCTTGCACGTACTTAGATAGCTGACAACTTTTGAAGGTATCAGAAAAGAACTGTGTAAGTTGTTTTACATCAGCCTTCCCTTCCAGCTGTTTACCCCTAGGCCTATATATTAACTGATGATCTTTGACCCAAGCGGGGAGCGGTTGTCTTTGAGAACAGCATGAAGTTCCTCTTTGGTAGGAAGGCATTAGGAAAACCAATCGCTTTGCAAATGAGACCAGTGGGAGGCTAATAATACCTCTTCCAATGTCGCTGTTTCAGAGTGTCCACCACCAGACGTCCGGACACCTCATAGCATGAGTCTGGATGAGTTTTAAAAGTACTATACTTCCGATCGTGGTATGGAAGACATGATCATTCCAGAGGTCATGGTGGTTTGACAAAACCGAAAGACAAATGGTACGTCGTCAACAATCCTATCTGTAAGTTTCACTCAACTCTTTCTCATAGACATAGATCACCTATGTGGTTATTAAGTATTTACAGAATCCTGTGATGAAGAATGTACTGTGATCTCCGTTGAATCTTAGTCATGTTCTATTAACTTGGTGCCTTTGGAAACGAACCCAAAGATTTGACCTTACTGATGCTGAATGCCATTAGTCCAAGCTTGTCAAATGACCTTAAAAATAGAAAATAAATAAAATGACAAGGTGTCAGTCAGCCGGCATGCGCACATTAGAACTCAACGTGAGGTGTGTCTCATTTATCCCTATAACGGTAATGTAATATATCCGCAATCTGCCTAAACACAGGCAAGTGGCTTTTGACCGAGCTATTAATTTTGTCAGGACTTCATGTGCACATGACACTTATCCCGATTCGTGACAGCACGTTAGTCAAGACTATCTCAAAAGGCGTCTCTCAAGACGTGTACCGCCGCCCCTGAAATGTCAAAGTGTGGAAAGATACAACGCCGGTATGGAAAAATGAAGGGAAGAGGAGGGAGGTGGAAACGTTCTTTGGCACTGAATGCACAGAGGATGTTTTTCTCTCTGCGAGTGATGTATGCGTTAAGCCTTGCGTTCAAAAACACAAGAGCAAAGCTATATTCGAGCGCTTACAGAGGATTTAATGAAAAAACATTAGAGACTTTTACTGTACGGGTCATTAACAGCGGGATGGAAAGGCCATTTGGAGTTTTCTTGTCCGGAAAAAAAAAATCTGGTCATGAAGGGCTCTTATGGTTCTGCTAAACTAGTCTGAAAGCATTTCTTGGAACAAGAAACTCAAATGATTAAAGGATGGAGCTCCAGGAAAATGTTATGTATAATACCAAAATCCTTTCTGAAAAGTTGAAAACGTAACAATAAACATGAATTGAAATGTACTTTTACGATTTAATTTCATGCATGTTAATGCTCATGTTAATAGTTTTGTGGCAAATAATTTTTCTGTGCGGGTCAATTTTGAAACAAACTTTGGAGGTTGTCAACGGTTATCATCCAATCAGGTCACGATAAACATACAAGCCTAAAAGTTACCAACATTCTTTAAAATATATTTTCTTTTGTGTTCTGTAAAAATTTCATAAAGTTTGCAAATGACAAGACGAAGACTAAAAAGATGACAATTTTTATTTGGACAAATTTATTTGTATATATTTTTATATATGATATATATGATATAAACTTTACCAATAAAAACCCCCAGGTAAAAATAAATATGTATGCTTTCATACTAATCCCAAAATCAAATTCATACCCTTTATTCAAAAAAGTAAAATTAATAAATAAAAAGGGAAATGGAAATAATTTTATAATAGTTTTAACCCATTTGTAATCCTAAACTATGTGTTGCTATAAATTACCATTGTAATATCACAAAGCCAGTGGATAACATGAACTTGCAATAAATCACAATCGCAATAATCACATTCCCTAATCATTTTGTTTATTTAATTATATCCATTTAATAATATTAACAATTATTAAAGTTCTTTAGATAAGTGGGCCCTCTACAGTGCGGCCGCTTTATTCCATTATATATCAGGTCTGAAAGAGGAAAATGTCATTAACGTGTCATCTGCGTGAACAGTAGAAAGCCATTAAAAGTTTTTCAACATCTAATTAGTAAAGGTCGCTGTCATACCTCATTTCTCCACACATGAACTGTTAGGGCTGAATATTCAACACATCCTCTCGCTGGAGAACAAATATGAATAAATGAATTTAATAATAAAAAAGTATTTTATATAAAAACTGTTTGCCAATGTATAAACAAACCTTAAACAGCATGACCAAATAAACACTAAAACATGCATTGTGTTTCTTTTGAATTTGCCCTAATTGCTTTTTATAGTCATTATTTGAATCATTAAATCACATGGAAGAGATGCTTTAAAGTTTAAGACTTAAATATAACACGCATCAGGAACACCATCTATATATGTCCCTCCTATTGCACATCTCATGAAAGCCGGCCTTCATTTTAATAAAAGTCTGTGCCAGCAAATACAGCCAGTTATTACTCTTGAGCTCTGAGGATCCTATGCTGTAAGACACAACTCAAGACTATTCACAGTATCGAGAGAAGCTCAAAAAAATCATGAAGAAACCTTTACATTACAATAATGGACAGAAATAAATCTTTTGTTTATATGGACTGATATGGATGTGACAATTCTGTAAGTATCATTAACAAGACTATGGAAAATCCTATAAGGCTACAAAAATAAAAAATAAATCACAAATTTGATAAAGACATTCATCGGTATTGAAATGTAATGTTGAACATCTATGCAATCAGTAAGGTGAACACTTATTGAATAATGACATGGTTACCATCTGTATGAAGTTGTGCGATATGGAAACTTGATGCTCGTGCTCTTGGATGACCTCTGATTGGTGTGCGGGTGGGATTTTACAGGACGTTTATGACGATGTAAAGTTCCAGATTTAGAGAAAACTTTTCGTAATGAATTGCAGGGGTTGGGGGAGTTTAGTGAGCATAGAAATACTACGTCATACATCTAACCCGAATTTTGAACAGCCTACAGCAGTGTGAATGTACACATTTAACACATTCGTTAAAATGAAATAACAATGAACAATAACAATTCGGCATTTATTCATGATAGTTATTTGAGCATTTACTAATGCATAACTAAAATCAAAAGTTTTATTCATCAACATTAGTTCATGCACCATGAGCGAAGATCAATGACTGTATTGACGTGAACAAACATTATCAATTATTATCAAACATTATCAGACTTAATAAATGCTGAAAAACTAAATTGTTCATTGTAAACAAATGTAGGTGAATGCATTTACTAATCGTAACAATTAGCACCTTTTTTTAAGTCATATAAAGTAAATTACATTTACATTTTTGTAGATTAGTACACTGAAAAAGACAGATTGATGAAATTACTCAACATCGTCACCACATTATTAAAGTATTACGTTTAATTTCAAGAGAGATTTTGTTAAAAGTACTTAATTTAATCATGGGAAACAAATGTGCAAAGTAAATTCAAGTAATTCCAACAACCCATTTGTTGTGTATCTACTTGCAGAGTTTCACCTCCGACTCACTCAGTTGTACATTGCTCTTAATAGTAAACGCTCTATATTCATTACTCTCTGTGAAGTGTTAGATTTAATACTGTACACACGTCTGCTGGCCATGCATGTTAAGTGTTAAATGTTTCTGCACCGTGGCCTGGGAGATGCTAGATTTTTTCTGTGACACCGAACCACTTGACTTGACGTGATGTGACTTGTAACAGAACATAAACAGTCGCTTAATCGCAGTGGCAGAAGAGAGATACGCCCGGCTACACACGGCCAGACAACAGGCAATTTAAAAAGTTTCAACTACACCACAGAGTGCGTTTGGGTTTAATCTATTCTGCAAATTTATCTTAGGCCGATCAAAGTCCATTATCAGTTTGAGGCGAGCAGCATCTGTTCTGTTGTAATGGAAATCTTAATTACACACATTAATTATGCTGAAAGGAATGCAAATGAAATGATATAGGCGCCATTATCATCATTATCAACGGAACCGTGCTGCTCTTTTTAATAGAACGGTGACTGGATGATCCCGACTGGACTGCACTCTCGTCCGCATTTCCATCACAAAGATCTTCTCTTTGAAAGGTGAGGGATTTCAAGACAGAAACGCCCACAAAGAAATGCCGAAAGTGCTTTGTTTCTATCACGTCTCATCCAGGCACCGATGATGCGATTTTTATCCGCAGTCCGGAGGGAGGAATCTTTCCATACGGCGAGTAGACAGGTACTGAGATAGCCTGCCATTATCCCTCTCTAAGATCCACAACCACCATCAATCTCCACTCTTACGTCTCCTTACTGACTGATTCAAAGACATAAGGCCGCTCCTCAATACTTCATCTAGTTATAGTGTGAGGAATAAGCATCTCTGATCTGCCGTCACTTGTGAATTTGCATGCAGATCTCAAAATGTGTGGCATGATATCCATTTGGATGAATTAATTCTGTATTTTGGGTGATTTTAATAGGTTTTCATTTTTGATTGTTTGAAACACACGCTATATTGACATTACTGCAACATCTGTCTTTATTATTTATGCAAAATGCTCCGTTTAGTTGCAATTTGTTCTGATACCATCTTTTGAAAGATACTTACTTATGCGTTTACAATATGCCCACTGTCGATATAAAGGTTTACACATGTTTCATTGCTGTGATGTTTTATTACACAACTTAAACTGTTCAAGCTTCATTATGTAGCTAAGAATAAATTATTTCTCTGAAAGCACAATTGCCTGCCCGCATCGTCAAAAAAAAGGAACGTCAAAGAACATGTTACAGCATCTTGATCAAAATAAAACCATGTAGGAGTTTGTAGAAAGGACTACAAAGACACTATAGAGGATCTGTGGTGAGGTATAGAATGTTTGACTATTTATGGCATTCCGCATGTATTGAAATTGGTTATTCAGGAGTTTGAAAGGCACATGCTTTGAAGATCTAGAATACAAATTCTGAATGCCAAATTTTTATCGTCTTTCTAAAAAGGGTTAAGGTATCGAAAAGTGGAAATGTTTGAGAATCAGAATCAAAAGGCTGATTTGGGATTGAAATCGAAAGAAACAGGAGTTGGATACTTGAAACTTAAATATCTGATCCTTTTATCCTGGCAAATGATTTTTTGAAAGATGCATGAAATAATTGATGTAGTAAAGCTATGGCTATGCAAATCGGAAAAAAAATACTGTTGCTATACTATGTACACAAAACAAGTCTAAATGACCTTGCAGGTTGATACCTAAACTGTGGAATAGAAAATGGGATTAGATAGTAATCAGAATTGCTAAAATTCTAACAACACCCTACCTATAATGGTTCTAAGAAGTTTTAAGGACTTCAGTCACTCAACAGCCTTGGACACAAATACATAAAAGACAGGTTTATTGAATAAAACTTAAGAGATGACCTAGATCATTACAAAACAGTTATTCAACAAAACAAGGGTTAAGATTTAGCCGTATAATGCCACATCTGTAGCTAGAATCATTAGGGGTTCTTCTTCTTCTGTCGTGGAAGTTTTTGGCAGTCCATTGAACCAGATGCAGAAAAGTGATGACATTTTGCAAGCAGATAGTGGACAATCTTAACATATCCAGTTTCCACTTAAACCCTCTAGGGTACAAAAAGTCCAAAATTTCTCTGACATATTTTTACGCTCAACTTCTGAACCGTGAGGCGTAGAAACGAACTTCTTTTACCCTCTAAACCCTGACATTACTTTGATTTAACCCTACGATATGATCATTTAGATTTTTTGGCCAGGGTCATATAGTGGTTAGGAAATATATTTTCAGTCCTTTAACACTGTGGAAAGATTTTGTGGGTATCCTTCCCCAAGATTTTTGAATCCTTGCCAACAAAACCATGTCAGGTTTTATGTATTGATATGAAAGTTTAAGGATTTCATCATTGGCACAACTTGTTTGCCTCATAGAAATTTGGTATCCTTTACTTTTGTGAATAAATTCTTGTCTTAGGTTTTTGTTTTATGGAAGTCAAAAATAAAACGGCAAATATATGTTAACTGCACAGCCCTGTTAATGATACTAAATTATATTAAACACTAAAATAATACAACTAAGATCTGAATGAATGGAATTGTCTTTTTCATTACTGGATTCTTTACACAGTTGAAGGTCACACAGCAAATCACACAAAAAGTATCAATGAAAAATTACTTTGTTGATAAGTTTGGAGGTCTTGATTTGAAGTTACAAATTGAAGTGGAAAACCACACTACAGGCTGAGCGGACATTAATGTGATGTCCTTAAAACAAGTCAAAATGAGGCTCAGTAGTGTATATGGCCTTGATTCGTCTGTATGAACTCCCCACAACGCCAAGGCATGCTCCTGATGAGTCTCCTGAGGGATCTCCTCCCAAACCTGGACAAAAGGACAGAGACATGATGTCCCAGGAGTGCTCAATTGGAATCAGGTTTGGGGAACAGGCCGGCCAGTCCACAGCATCAATGCCTACATCTGGTCTGAGGATCTCAACTTGGTGCCTAATGACAATCAGGCAACCTCTGACGAGGGTTTGGAGGACTATGTGGCCTTCCAAGGAAATGCCACTCCACACCATTATTGACCCAGTTGCGAAACTGGCCATGCTGGAGGAGGTTGCAGGCAGCAGAACATTCTCCATGGTGTCTCCAGACCCTGTCACATCTGTCATGTGCTTAGTGTATACCTTCTGAGTTGATCACTGGGTGCCAGTGGCAGATATTTAAATCTTGGTGTTCTCCGCCCTGCAAGGTGTCGGGCTGTAAGCACAACCTGGACGTTGTGCCCTTATACCAATCTCATGGAGTCTGACTGTTTGAGAAGACACGTGCACCCTATCTATGTACTGGCCCGTCTGCTGGTAGTGCCTCCATGCTCCGCGCTGACAGAAACAGCAAACCATTCTCGCATTGATGTGCCATCCTGTGCCATCTTGTGTGGGTTGTGGACTCGGTCTCATGCTACCACTAGAGTGAAAGCAACGCCAGCATTCAAAAGGGACCAAATATTAGCCAGAAAGCTTAGAAACTGAGAAGTGGTCTTTGGTCATCACCTGCAGAACCACTTCTTTATTGCGGGGGTCTTGCTAATTGCCAATCATTTCCGACTATTTGCTATTCTGGTTGTACCACAGGATGTGAAATTGATTGTCAATCAGTGTTGCTTGCTGAGTGGGCAGTTGGATTTCACAGACATGTGTTTTATAAGTGCCCTTTATTTAATTAAGCAGTCTTAATTCAAAGCATATGAATTAATCAAACAAACAAAAAAATATGTGTTGCCGTTCTTTTCAGAAACGAATTTCATATCATCTTACTACTACAAAAAGCCTTATCTGACTGCGCACTGACACTGCTGGAGCAGTGATGAGAGATCTCTAGACATCGGTCATCATAACTCGTGAGTAAGAAAAGTCTGAATCATCATGTTTCATGAATAGCTTCATAGTGCGGTCATGTTTGTTTTTCATGTCTACTTGAGGAAAATGTACCTTATGTCAAAAGACATTACCAATAGAACAAAGAACAAACTTTTAAGACAAGTGGTTTATTCTCCCATGTGGACTTCTCCTGGAATGTGCACGCTGATGCTCTTGCTATTCACCTGTCACTACAATGGAGTTTAAGCCTATCTATTCATTGTCTTAATATCTATGATTCGAACGGTCAAATTAGGTGATGTGATTGGTTACATGTTTATAAAATCATTAATCTGGTCTTTATTCTACAGATTTATGGGGAAATGCTACCAGCAATAATTGATAAATTTGCACATGATTTGTCTTAAAGTGTATTAAAACATCACAATAACATATAAATAGTGCGATTGTAATCAAATACGGAGTTGCAAATTAAAGGTTTAATTTTACATAGTATGTCTGTGTACGGTGCATAGTACATTTGTATTTAATAACACATACATTAAGAACAGATGCAAATGTGTTTAATAAGACTTACCAATCATTTAAATATATACTTATATTTTTTTTCATTTAAAACTTTTCTTAATACATGGATCCATCTATTTGCATGCACATTTTAACGCAGTACACATATATATGCTTTGTAAACACAAACCTTTACTCTGAAATCAATTCTGCCATTAACTGAAGAACAAGATTTGGTATGGCATCTTTCTCTTTTTCACAAGTGCACCATAGAACCATTTAAAACATGACATTTCTCAATACAAAACCTATAAGCTAAGCACACAACTGCAGGATATAAGACCTAGATGAAGTAACAACATCTACAGGTCAGCTATGGAAAGACAAAAATGAAGGTAACACATGCAAAACCCAATAGCTTGCTAAATTCAAATGTGTAAACTTGTAAAATTTTAGTTTTTCCCTGCAACGCACATCCCGAGCGGTCAAGTCTGGTTTACACGTCAGTTACTATCAATAATAAGATATAGTTCGTGCTTAAATCAATTGGAAAAGAAAAGTCAAAGTATTTTACAACCAAGGTCTTAAAGTTGCTGCTTAAAGGGCCGCACTCTTAAAGCTTCAGCTGTAATTCCTATGATTAACGTTAATCATAAAACACAAGAAAAATAAAATAATTACATTTTAAAATCTCATCGCTTTAATACCAATATTTACAATAATCCAAAATAATAAGTCACATTGGAAGCACAGATGAGCCCCCAAATAAAATTCTGCTTTAGGATCCCTGAAGGCTTGGGCCCTGCATTCAACCAATCAGTCGATCACAATTCCCCTGCCGGGCTCGACAACACTTCCAGCAGCCAGGAAACTAGATATAGTATTGGATCATATCCAGACAATGCAGATTTGCTTTGAATAAATCTCAACCTATCCCACATATCTGCCTTCTTTCAGATCGTCCCTTGAAGATCCACATTTTCACAGAGGGCTTTAACTCCCCCCTAGAGGTTCATACTGAGAAACCTTGATGGAAGTTTCCCAGAACAGTTTTTTAGATATACGCATTGCGTAACAGGTTTGCCTTTGTGTCCAAGCGGCAGATTAACGTAGATGGCTCTCCTGCTGTGAACCCGCCTCAGTTCAAGGCTGTTTTCAATGGGGTTATAGCTGGCTCACTATAACCATGTTACTAAATATCCAGAGCTATAAAATATTCATTGAATTCTCCCTGCCAATGAAAAGTGGAGGGAGCAGAGGCAGCCGTCCTCCAGTAATGTGGCATGACGGATTTTCAGAGCAGGCCAAGCTCCACGATGATAGCCAGGATTGCTTTCAGAGAAGAGAACAGGCCTGGGTTCATTTTTCTTCATTGTGTGTATCTGAAGAGTCACAGAACTAGACAGCGATTCGAGATTGATGTCTAAAATGGACAAAACTGCACAGGGCAAATTCCAAAGGATAGATCACGGAAAGACTGCATTAAAGCTGTAGCCGCTGTAATGTCTGAAATCTTAAATTCACTTAAAGTGCCACAAAAATAGTTATTAACGTATTAATAATTTTGTAATGTTTGTATCTGCAACCATCCATATACGCCATGAAATCTTCAAAGAACGTATCACTTGTTTTACTTCTAGATTATTTCCCTTGTTGCTTCAAGTCTTAGCTGTCTGATAAAAACTCGCATTTAATTCCTGACTCTTCAAACCCCAGCTCCGAGAGTCTGATTGGTCAAAGAGTGTAGTCTACGGTTTATGGTCAACTCGGCGTCAGTAACTACATCATCGCCAGTGATCATTTCCTTTCTCTAAGGTGTCTCTAGACATCTTATTACTGTTAAAGACGATAATTCCCTTTATCGTGAACTTTGGTATGTGTTACTTCACAGATAGTTTACAGGTACTAACAGACAGACAAACACACAAAGAAAAGGTAAAATGAGGTTTAATATCTTACTGGAACTTGAAATAACCCTTAAAACCTTTCATCAACCTGTTGAAAGATTTATAAAGCCTTTATAGCTTGAATGTGACTCTACACGTCAGCTTTATTGAGTAAATATCAATCCCGCTCTGTGGTTCCAGACGCTGATCAAACTGAACATTGCATCTGTTAAGAACAAACTTGCGTTCAAGACTTTTCTGCATCATTTACTGAACGCTTGGCTATACGTCCGTTGTGTTTATTAAACACAGACTGCTGTGGCATATGGTTCATGTCTAAAGTTTGGCTTCAGTACTAACCGATTAAAGCACGAGAGCCTTACTTTGGGTTTACATCTAAAAACAATAAATGTGCAACTTTTCAACACTTCGATAAATGTTTAGTAAAGTATGACGACATTAATGGAAGCTGAAAATATAATGAGCAATAGCTGGACTATAAGACTTTGATTCATACATTCATAATGAAAACAAATGGATGTAGAAGTCTTTAACCTTGTTGTGGTACCATTAAGTTTGAAGATTGATAACTTGTACACTGATGTGAGGATACAAGGGACTTGCCCAAAATCGCATCCATTCTTCTTGTTTATGAGTAGTTCAGTGAACCGTTTGCATCACTCATTTATAACACGGCAATTACCTTCATAAATCTGGGTTAAAGAGAGAATCAGGTGCTCAGAGAGAAAAAACAGAGCCGTGCCGGGACTCCTGGCTTCCTCGTCGAAAGTCTTTTCTTGTGAAGGTTCACATAAACATTTGGTGTACTGATATCATGCTTAAACCAACATTTATGTAATGTGGTCTAGAAAACTGAAATAAAGATGAAAGCATCAATATTTCACCAGACATTTCTAAAGTGAAATGCAGAGCGAAAGCACTTTCTCCTGCGCCGTCCACTCATTACGGCCGCTGAGTAATTCCAAGACCTTAATGAGCAGATTTCACAAGAACACCTTGACCCTTAAAAATCCTTTTCATTCATAATTCTATATATATATATATATATATATATATATATATATATATATATGTATTCAGAAAAATATACTGTTTACATTACATTATTATATATACAAATATTTGTGAGGTATGTTTTGTCATGATTCTGCCTATCTTGGTCATGTTTTTCCTGTTTTTGGCAGAGTCATGGCAGACCTGTGTTGTGTGAGTGTCACATGGTATTGTTTTCTTACTTGCCATGTGCTCTCTTGTCTCGTCTCTTGACCCCGCCCCCTTGGTATCCCGTCTAGCTTCCCATCATTGTGTCATTCCCCACACCTGCCTCGTGTCGTTATCCCTTGTTATGTTTCCCTATATAAAGCCCTTGTGTTTTCTGTCCTGTGTCGCTGCATTACGTTTCTTACATGTGTTACTCTTGTTCGTGGTCTAGTCCTTGTGAAGGTTCCTGTTAAGGTCTTGTATTGTGTTTCAAGTTTCATGTCCCTGTTTAGCCTTGTTTTAGTTTTAAGTACTCCTTGTTTTGTGCCCCATCGTGGGAAGTTTTTTGTTTGCCATTTTTATAGTGTTTTGTGTTCTGTTTTCCCCATCGTGGGTTTTTGTTTTGTGTTTGTTTTTTGTGATTAAAGTCCTGTTATTGCACTATCTCGCCTGCATTTGGGTTCTCTCTCCTTCACCATCCATCCCAATCCTGACAGAATGCAGCGACCACAACTGAACCCAGCAGGCGAGAACACATGGCTAAGGAATGCGGAGTCCCGCTTACTGTTCGGGTTTCGCCAGGGAGACCGAGGGATCCGGGCCTTCGCCCAGGCCTTCCAGACGGTGGCGGCGGAGACCGATTTTGGGGAGAGGGAGAAGGCGGTGATATTTAACAGCTGCCTGACCAAGCCCCTCAAGCCCAGGGAGATGACAATGCTGAGTCCCCTCCCTTTCTCAGACGTGGCCAGGTACGTGATCAACCGGGATGATCCGTGGCCAGCAGCTCCAACCTGGGGTTCCAGCCCGCTGGCCACGGTCCCGGAGGATTGCGTCCTGGCCACGGCCACATTGGGGGACTCAGCTCCTCCCAGCTCCAGCGCCGCCAGCTCCCTACTCCCCGTTCCCAGTCCAGCCGGTCCCCCTGTCACCGTCCGAGGGAGAAGAGCCAGGAGGAAGTCCTGGGACTCCCCATCGGATTCCTCGGGTCCAGAGATGGTCCCGCCCCCTCCCGCAACATCTACTCTCACCCGTCGCTCAAAGAAGAAGCGGCGGGTCCAGGTTGCAGCGCCGGTCCCGGATGCAAGTCCTGTCCCGACGTCGGATCCAAGTCCTGTCCCGAATCCAGATCCAAGTCCTGTCCCGAATCCAAGTCCTGTCCCGACGTCGGATCCAAGTCCTGTCCCGAATCCAAGTCCTGTCCCGACGTCGGATCCAAGTCCTGTCCCGGATCCAAGTCCTGTCCCGGATCCAAGTCCTGTCCCGGATCCAAGTCCTGTCCCGGATCCAAGTCCAAGTCCTGTCCCGGATCCAAGTCCAAGTCCTGTCCCGGATCCAAGTCCAAGTCCTGTCCCGGATCCAAGTCCTGTCCCGGATCCAAGTCCTGCTTCAGCGCCGTTACAGCCGGCTTTTCACGCGGCTCCTGCGCCGGTACAGCCGGCTTTTCACGCGGCTCCTGCGCCGGTACAGCCGGCTTTTCACGCGGCTCCTGCGCCGGTACAGCCGGCTTTTCACGCGGCTCCTGCGCCGGTACAGCCGGCTTTTCACGCGGCTCCTGCGCCGGTACAGCCGGCTTTCCACGCGGCTCCTGCGCCGGTACAGCCGGCTTTCCACGCGGCTCCTGCGCCGGTACAGCCGGCTTTCCACGCGGCTCCTGCGCCGGTACAGCCGGCATTCTCTGCCGCTTCAGCGCCCTCGGGGGCATCAGTGCGGGCAAGAACTCGGGTGCCCAAACCCAGCCCTAAGCCCGCACGGACTCAAGCCCCTAGGACTCCCCCTGTCACACCCTTGTCTCGTCCCCCTCAGTTTGGACATTTTGTTCCCCCTCCTCCCATCTCGTCTATGTTATTTTTATTATGTCACCCCAACCCTTTTATTGTAATGTCTGTTGTACCTATGATTTGTTCTGTTATGTGTGTTTGGTTAATGTCTTTGTCCATGTCACTGTCTGCTGTGTCCCCTAATATATGTTCCCCTTAGGGTCGCCAGGTGGCGCTCCCTAAGGGTGGGTATTGTCATGATCTGGTTCTTCTTGTGAAATATCCTGTAGTCTTGTGGACCGGATCATGACAATACCATGTCCGTGTGTTTTGTTTTGTCTGTATGCCCTTTGTTTTTGTTTTTCTTGTAATGTGTTCTGGTCTTGTCATGTTCTTTGTCTGTTGTGTCCCCTTCAGGGTTGCTATGTGTTCCCTGGGGGGGGGGTGCTGTCATGATCTGGTCCTTCTTGTCATGTATTCTCTAGTTTGGTGGACCAGGTCGTGACAGCACCAGGTCCGTGTGCTGGTCTTGTTTATGTCCTGTTCTGTTTGTCGGCTCCCTTGAGGAACGCCAGGATGTCGTTCCTTAAGGGGGGGGTTCTGTCATGATTCTGCCTATCTTGGTCATGTTTTTCCTGTTTTTGGCAGAGTCATGGCAGACCTGTGTTGTGTGAGTGTCACATGGTATTGTTTTCTTACTTGCCATGTGCTCTCTTGTCTCGTCTCTTGACCCCGCCCCCTTGGTATCCCGTCTAGCTTCCCATCATTGTGTCATTCCCCACACCTGCCTCGTGTCGTTATCCCTTGTTATGTTTCCCTATATAAAGCCCTTGTGTTTTCTGTCCTGTGTCGCTGCATTACGTTTCTTACATGTGTTACTCTTGTTCGTGGTCTAGTCCTTGTGAAGGTTCCTGTTAAGGTCTTGTATTGTGTTTCAAGTTTCATGTCCCTGTTTAGCCTTGTTTTAGTTTTAAGTACTCCTTGTTTTGTGCCCCATCGTGGGAAGTTTTTTGTTTGCCATTTTTATAGTGTTTTGTGTTCTGTTTTCCCCATCGTGGGTTTTTGTTTTGTGTTTGTTTTTTGTGATTAAAGTCCTGTTATTGCACTATCTCGCCTGCATTTGGGTTCTCTCTCCTTCACCATCCATCCCAATCCTGACATGTTTGCTTGTGTATCCTTTGTACAAAGAAAATTGTGAAAAAGGCAATGCGATAAATTACAAATCTCATAAACTAAAATATTTTATTCACAATAGAATATAGATAACATATCAAATGGTGAAAGTGATACATTTTGAAATGTCTGGCCAAATATAGGCTCTTTTTTAGATTTCATGAGAGCTACACATTCCAAGACGCCGGAAAAGGAAAATTTACATATAAGGAACAGCCAGTCAGAGACTTATTAGGTCAATTGGCAACATAAGCGGGTATAAAAAGAGCCTCCTAGAGTGGCAGTGTCTCTCGAAAGTCAAGACGGGAAGAGGATCACCAATACCCCCGATGCTGCAATGAAAATTAGTGGAGCAATATCAGAATGGAGTTCTTTTCTCTTTAGTTTGAAGTTAACATCATCTACAGTGCACAAAATCATCCTAAGATTCAGAGAATCTGGAACAGCCTTTGTGCATAAGGGTCAAGGCTGGAAGAGCATACTGCATGCCCATGATCTTCGGCCCTTAGAAGGCACTGCATCACATACATGGTACTGTATATGGTATACATGCTGTAATGGAAATACCATCACGGGCTCAGGAATACTTCAAGAAAACATAGTCGGTGAACACAATCCTGCGTGCCAAATGCCAATTACAGTTAAAACTCCATAGATCAAACTGGACTGTGGTCCGACGAATCAAAATTTGATGTTCATTTTGGAAAACTGAGACGTCATGTCCTCCGGATTAAAGAGTAGAAGGAAGCCCAAGTTGTTATCAGTTCAGTTAAGGAAAGCTGCATCTCTGATGATATGGGGTTGCATGAGTACATGTGGTATGGGCAGCTGACAAATCAGGAAAGGCACAATCAATGCCGAACGGTATATCCAATTCTAGAACAACATATGCTCCCTTTCAGATGTCTTCTCTTTCAGGGAAGACCTTGCATTTTCAAACATGACAATGCCAGATAACATACTGCATACTTACAACATCATAACTGCATTGGAGAAGGATCTGGGTACTGAAATGGCCATCCTGCAGTCCAGATCTTTCACCCAGAGAAAACATTTGGAGCATCATAAAGAGGAATATGTGACAAAGATCTATGAAAGTTGAGCAACTAGAAGCCTGTATAAGACAAGAATGGGACAACATTTCTATTCCTAACCTTGAGCAACTTGTCTCCTCAGTCCCCAGATCTTTGCAGACTTTTATAAAAAGAAGAGGGCATGTCACAAAGTTAAAAAATGACATTGTCTCTACTTTTCTGAGATGCGTTGATGCCATGAAATTTAAAATCCACTTATGTTTCCCTTAAAAGTATACATTTTCTCACCTTTTTCTGACCTTTGATATGTCATCTACGTTGTTTTCTGAATAAAACAATTAAATTGAAAACTTCCACATTGTTGCATTCTGTTTTTATTCACAATTTTTACTGTGTCCCAACATTTTTTGTTTGGTTGTACATGCAGATAAACACATATTTATCACATTCTATATTCATGTGCCAATCTGCTAATGCTTGGCATCTAATAATAATACAATTAGACTATTGAACTTTTTTTGGAAAAAGAATAGTTTATTAGACATAATATTATTAAAACGTACACTACCTTTTTAACTTTAGTTACCTGGTTTATTTTTGGTTATGGTAATGACATCTTAAAGCAACAACCAATTACATTTATTCATTCGACAACGTGACTCAACAGTTTAAGCAGTTAATATGTCAGGATGGTGCATAGATTCATACTGAAATGATATTTTCAGGCATGAAAGATATATTCAGAGAAATAACTTAAAATTTGTACTTCTGATGGCCAAAGATTATTTCATTAGGATGAAATTATTAAGCACATGTGGAAGGAAACATTGTGTCAATGATAAAATCATCATGACACACAGTAATTTGAGCACAGCAGTTAAGCTCTTAGGTTTCATTAAGATGAAAATTATTTTATGCCTTAGGACAGAGTTTGTGAAGTTAAGTTTGAAATTGAACGAATAAAATCATAACAGCTTAGATGAGGAAACTTCGAGGTGAATTCATCATTGATGGGCAATACATGTTCCACATATGCTACTGAAGAAAGCTCCTAATGCATCACAGATGAGGCGAGACGTTTTTCATATTGATTATACTTTTTCAGATGTGTAATAGAAAGCACACACTGCGGTGTTGTTGGATCTTGTTTGTGTAGGTTCATTTTTGATAAATGTATCATTTATAATGTAGGCACAAAGTTTGCACAATACTGTGATAGACTGTAACCTTGTGGCATTAAAAGAGAAGCCCTTTGTCATCATTACTCTAATATTACACACCCTTATGCCATGCAGATGAACCCATTAAACGGAATTTAAATATTTACATATACATTTACAAAAGGGTCCAAAATTAATGTAATGTGCATATTTAGCCTCATCAGAGTAGACAGACTTTCAGCAATATGGTTCAGATTGTTTAGTTATTTGTTTTTAAAGTCAAACCAGGTTCCATGGCAAATCTCATGGATTTTTTAAATATAATTTTAATCTAACTGTAAACATATGCAAAATGGTTCCCTTGGCCTTTTATCATACAGATGACATCTCACCGTGGAAAGACATCAAGAAGAGCATTAAAGTAATTTTCATCTATACTCAACTCTTAATGACTGCTTTTATTCTTTATAAGGCTTAATTTATCATATAAAAATATAGTTTTTAGTACATTTTCGAAAGAGAATATGATTTTTGTCTACTTAAGTAATATCAATCATTAGAAACATACAGCTTTAGATTAAAAGATTCGATGTTAAAAAGAAACATTTTTGCCCAGTAGGGTGTATTATCATTGCTCTATTCATATTCATCATCAGATGCAGCGCGATTTGCACAATTTACGCTCATATTAATCTCCGTCACAAATAATTTGAACACACTCTGTTGTCATTACAACAAAGTGGCTTTCCACTTTTGCCATTTGGTGCGAGATTTCCATACTGTCATCCTCTAATTTGCCACTTCACTCACTTCTTATCTGCTGCGATGCTATTTTAAAACAAGTCTCATCTGGCTAGAGCCCGCCACAATATTGCCCAATGAACTTTCATTTCCTCTGTTGTTAAATAGAAATGAGGCTGGCCTCAATCACAGGTGGAAGGCAAACCTAATTGACTTCTGTCTACCTCTCGTTCCTACCGCCACACCTGAGCTCCTTATCTTCTGATCTCATTCCCGCTCCAGGTAGAACACAGACAACACGGTTACGTCTCTAACTGTCACATCACGGTCCGTCCCCACTCCGGTTTCGCAAGAATCTGCCATCTACTTCTTGATAAGATGAGGCCTTGTCTGTCATGGATGTGAAAGTAAAGTGGAGATCTAGTATCTCCTGGAGGTTTACTGTAAAGCGACTGTCATCACGCCGCAATGGAAAGTTCCGGTCACAGTAAAAAAAATACATGATGTCTTGTCTATGGCTTCCTCAGTCTGGAGTGCCAACCTAGTTCTTGCTTTCCATCAGTTGTAAATATTGATTCATGAAAAATCTAATAGGAAATATAACTTTAAAGCTAAATCACTTTTGATTCATGTCAACATTTTTTCACTCTCATGTCATTTAAAACCTCTATATTCCTGTCTGCGGACCAAAGAAGATATTTAGAGAAATGTCTGCCCAAGTTAATGGGGTTCAATGTTCTTCAAAATAAATGTTTTGTGTTCTGCAGAAATAATAATGGTGATATTCAAACACACAATTGTTTTAATTTATTTGCAAACATTTTGTAATAATATAAAAATATTAGCAGTATTTGAAATGTTGCCTTAAGAGACACAATGGTAACAAACTTTTATAACATTTTGTATTATAAGTGTTTGTCATTGACCAAAAAAAAGTTGTGTGTCAAAAATGAATTGTAATGATGTGATAAAAAAGAAACACAGGTTAAAGTCACTAAGGATGAACATGACATGACAGACTCAGATCAGGTTTGGTGAGATGTAGAGTTGTTTTGTTTAAATCTACCATTTCAAATGTTTTACTCTTTGGATGACAACGACAGGGTGCAAGATAACCTCAAAATAATTGAGCCCCCGTGTTAGAGGATTGACCATACGAAAATACAGAATAAACCTAGGTAGATGTTTATACCGAAATGTCAATCCAATATACAAGTATAAAGATGAGTAAAGACCATTTGAACGACACAACAACAATACATTTCTACTCGTACTTCCAACAGTTTATTTGTTGCAAGAAATGAAACGATGAATGTCTTTTAAGCTTTGTTGTCACTAAACTGCCAAACATCGAAAATCCATCAATTAGTTTTCACTCAAAAGCTCTCAGGTTCTGTATCATCCCAATACGCCTTGTCAGCTTGGCGCACTCGACAACAAAAAAACGCATGAATCTAGTCAATTTCATTTCAGTACCAGAAAAATAAATCATTTCATTTTGTAGTTTGGTGTGATGTGGAAACTCTTATTCTGACATCCAGTATCAAAAGGAGATCAGGGCCAGGATCAGCAGGAATCTAAGAATATCTGAATGTACTGATGTACCATATTTACCAAGTTATCAAAATAAACATTCTCTAAGGAATTGTTTTCAATGTCAAGAACTTCCCTACTGATTACTACACTATTGATAAAAAGTGTTTTGATATTAAACATTAACATGTTTATTCAAAACCCAAGGAATACATTTATTTTAAAGGCTCGTTCACAATACAGGATTTTAAGCCTGATTTTAGCCCAATTAAGCTCGCCGACAGGTTGAGCTGTAATCGGGGGAAAAACCGGGGGTGATCCACGCTCGTCAGTCTTAATGAGTGAAATACTCAACGATCGTAGTCACTTGATGAAAACAAATATCCAGTATGTTAAATATCTGGACCAGTCGGCCGACTCGGCATCATGTGATGTCAGGCGTCTCGACGAGCTGCAGCCAATCAGAGAGTCATCAGTAGGTAGCCATAACCAAATAGACCAAACGGACACACCCGCAATAGTCAAACTAATATTCACGTCAATTCTACCCACCAGAACAGCAGAGTTTATACCTAGGGATACTCGTCAGTTTACATTACTCAGGAGAAATGCGCACAAAGACTTAAAGACTGTCTTCTGAACAGCACAGCGACCTGTCCATGTTTTTAGTCGTATAGCTCAAGTTTTTGATGGTTTGATATTGAGCAGCACAACTTATTGACTCCAGAGCTTTATGGGATTTAAAAAAAATTAAGGATTAAATAATCACATCGTGACAAGACATATTTATTGATCCAACATATGTCAATTCAAGAAAATGAATAGGCAAATTTACAGTCCACTTGTGTTAGATTCATTACTTGATCGATTGGTTTATTACAATTCACATTGAACAAATTCATATGAAATTGCCACCACATAAAATGGCTACGTTTTCCCATTAGGCCACCAGAAGTAAGACACATCAACTATTAACTGCAGGCTTATAGTCATGAAGTCAATGTGGTGTTCCTGAATATCAAACTTCAACAAACCATTTGTGCCCCCATGAATCTACACCTCATCTGTACTCATCTATTGTGAAGTATAGCACAGAGAAAAAGAAAGCGAGAGCCAGATAAAGCTTCTCCAGTAAACCATGCAGTCTCACAGCTGACAGGCCCGCTCTTGCGGCAACAGTAATGTCCCCATTTAAATGTATCTGCCCAAAGTCGGGTCTCACGCGGATGCCCAGCCCTGCTATAGATACACATGGATTGCCCGAGACGAGCTATGCAAAAGCATGACAATTCCCTCGCCATTTAACCGTCCAAATAGCAAGAAGGGTACGGTGTGTGCTCGGAGACATCCTTTGACATTCCGATATATTCTTATGGTAACCCCAAATTCTTTTAAGTCTTCTGAGGGGAGTTGAAGAAAATAAGGAGCATCTGCATAATTCAATTTAAAGGAATGTTTGAGCCACACTGACAGTGTCCGTGACATGCTGAAGCTTTTCATATTATAATGCTGAAGCTTATTATAGAAAAAACTGAATCATTTTGAAAAATTGGTGTACAGCAAGTTCCTCCAATAGAGGAAGCACCGGGAAGCACCGGGACGCACCGGGAATAAAGGGTGCAACTTTTTTACCGAATAAATGAAATAAAAACTTAAACTTGAACATCATGTTGGCTTTAAAGCTTTACTTGCAGGATCATAACTGTACATATCATAACTTTCTTTCTTTTAAAAATTTAAACCTAAACACATTCCTATACCTTATGGTTTGTGCATGGTGATAGCAACGCCAGAGACATGGGTTCAATTCCTAGAATTGCCGAGACTCAGAATCAAAAATATAAACGCATAAAGCAATGGATAAAATTGTCGGTCAAATGCATACATTTTCAAATGTAGACTTTAAGGTTCCAGTGTGTATAATTTAGCAGCATCTAGCTGTTTGGTTGCAAATTGCGACCAATGGCTCATTTCACCGCTCACCCGTCCCTTTTAAGCACTGGAGTACCCGACACTGGACAAAGATGCAAACATGTTTTCACATCTTTGCCGAAGGACAACCATAATTACGAAGCAAGCTCTATAGAACAGATTGATTTTCATACACTTCTGAATACACATTTATGTACATTATATTGCATTTCTGTCAAAAGACACTCTAAATGCACACACATTGAACCTTTCAGTCGGACTGAACATTATGTCTTTGAGTTTGCTTTAGTAATTTCATGTACGTTTACTTGATATTTATTACATTATGACCAATTTGAAAGCCTTTGGGACATAAACCAGCAACAAGTGAAAAATATGGGTATAGAATGCAAGTCTAACCTAAATATTCTATTTGTCACTGTCAGTTTGAAGAAGTTAAACCTCTCCACACTAAGAAACGTACAAGCCACAGACCTATACCCTGTTGATAGAATACACAATGCACACAAGATATAGGATACGGCCAGTTGACTTGTTAAAAAGCAATGTACTCAATGTTTTTCAATATACTACTCATACACCGATGTCCTCCCGAAAGGTCAATGTGAACAACTCAGATGAATTTCAGTGGGGGTGATAAATAGACCTTTATTTCACTGCCAAGAAACATAGCATTTTGACACTCGCTCGCCTGTATGTTTTTATCAAAATAGCCGTTATCCGTCCATCACTCTGATTTATCGCTCAAGCAATAACCTTGAGAGAACTGAGCGATGGCAGTATTTGCCAGCACAATAACACACAGACAATCAAAGTGTCAATAAAAAGAAAATATTGCAGATTCTTACACATCACCGTGTTGACTTGAACTTGCACATTATCAGTTTGAACTACAGGATATTTTGAAACAATAACATGACGGAATCCTAGAAGGAAAGACAGCTAATCTATGAAGTTTGCTGTCTTTTGTTTCTCTGATACCCATCTACCCTTTAAACTTCTGGTTCGATGTATGAAAGCAGTAAATGCTATTTGATCTTAAAGTATATTAAAAACCAGACGCATACCAACTGGGTTTCGATGAGGATTGGAACTATTTAAACTCAGCTTTGCAAGGTCAGTTCATTCCGATGAGCTTACATAAGCAAGCAATATAGAGTGTTATAGAGAAATTTACGTTTAAAGTCAACTAAAGGCCCATATTTAGAGTATGAGAATATTTGCTCATTTCACAGACGGAAATAACTTTCCGTCATCTGATAAATTCTATGGAAAAACGCACTTATTTACAAGCATATGTATTCAGACCTCAAATCATTTAAGGCATCAGTATCTTGAATATATGGGTTGACTTAAAACACTGATAACAGTTCTCTCATTCATCCACAGTCAGGTGGGAGGTAAATCATTGACTGTCTGTGCAGTCATGGGCGTCCATTACAAAGACAAATCTGATCCGTGCACTCGCAGCCAAGCGTGCCAGCGTCTAAAGATTTAGGTGTGTTATGCAAATATGACACAAGGTTTCCTTTAGCTTATTTGCATGCGAGGAAGCTAAATCACTTCTGAAAAGACGCAAATGTGACACGTTTTGAAAGTCAAAGAGATCTGATATCTGAAACACATATTTTAACATATATATATTTGAATGTGTTTTACATTACATTGTTTAAAGGCAAAATCATCTTTTTATATTTGTTTCACTTTGATTTTTTTTGGGGGAAATTGTTGGTACTCAAAATTGATGATTAGGGTTAATAAGAGCTAGTTTTAATTATAAAAATGACTTATATAGGTTTACAATCTGCATCTGGTTTGATTCATGGCGGAATGAACTGAACTAACATAAACAATTTTTTTGCATTAAATACATAAATATTACGAATATTAGCAAATGTATTATTAAAGTTAGTTAATTAAACGTAAACCCAACTGTCACTATTCATTTTTCGAGCTCTTAATCCCACGGGTAAAAGTTTGTTTGATCATTGATTATTGTCTCCCATCATACAGTTAACTTGTCTAAGTCCTGACAGCGGTTATTAATCTCATACCCATTACGAATCAACCTTCAATGTTATTTTTTAACAGATGCCACTTGCTTGATATTTTAAGTGTGACTTTAATGTCCTCATACTTTTTGGAGCTTGTAAAAGTTTAGACTTAAGTATGCATGGAAAACTCTTGATTTGGTCCGGCGCATTAACTCCGTCCTACTTCCCTTCAGCACTGGCCAAATCGAGCTGAATTCCAGCTTCTTCTTCCTTATCCTATATTCATATATATATCCTGTCCTGCGTATCTGCCGCATTTAACAGAGAATGAAAGCCTCTCCAGAAAAGATTCTCTATGTATCCAGTTGAAAAAAGTGTGATTCATTAAAACATAATCCATTACATTATACAAATAATGAAATAAAAGTGAGAATAACGTGTGGACTTTGATTCATAGGATATAAAAAGCATCTTACTAAAGCTTTAGGCTTTCCATTCTGTGTGTCAGACAATGGATTTTGTAAACACTTGAAGCATTCGACCTTGTAAAGTTCACCTTACATACTTCTGAGCACTTCTGAGCAGTCTGACTAGTTCGAGACCCTCTTGAGCATCGAACAGCATGCTGTGGATGGTAAAGGTTATTATAGGTTATACTGAAGTGTGTTTAAAGGACCAAAGCAACACAAAAAGCTTGAGAAATGAGCATTTCAATGCAGAGTACCACGTAACATCCTATAGACGCAACCTCAAAAAAGCTTGAGTATCAAGGCCTTGCCTTGTCTCAGCATGTGAATGTTTGGTCGGCTGTGTAATGTAATTTGATTAAATTTACCCATTTTTTTCTGTTATTGCTCAAGCATTCACTCCCTTAAGAACATTCTAATTTAAAGTGGTAGTTTACACAAAGCTAATAACACTCCTTCTTATCGTTTCCAACCACTATGACATTTTCCACATCAGACGACACTTGGAAGAATTTTGATAAGCAACATTTTTTTGGCATTCACATTAAATTAGGCTCTTTAGAAAACTAAATTCAGTTTTCGTTTTTTTCCAAGACCATCGAATAGAGATTGTTCCAGACCTCGTTTCAAACGAATAGCTACTAAAAATGTCAGATAAACGGTAAGTATTTTTGTTTTAAATAAAACATTTATTTACAGTCAGTCTAATTTTTGTATTTATGTTGATCTCTTTTAAAGAAATGTTTGTAAACGGACAGCTGAGGTTACACAATATCGCATTGTTTATTTCGCTCATAGCCATATGTGTTACGTTAATTTACATGTAAAATGAACAGTGTTTGCACTATTCCTGCTTATTGCAACCTGACATCATTTCCGTACCTTTAATTCTAAATAAAGATGCCTGAGGAAACCCGAAAGCTCATAATGTTTATAAAGTTTATTCTTTGGAAATGAACGGTTTTATTGAAAGTCAAAATACAGAGCAACACCTTGACACTTCATTCAAGAGGCAAGTGTTTAGGGGTAGGCGAAGGGGTACAAAATAGAATTGGTATTTGGCCTTTAATACCATTAAACTCCAAAAACATGCAAGACCCACTGCCAAAGTTTGATGTTATTCAACCCCCAAGAACACGGTAAACAATGTAGAAATCTCATCTTTCACAGACAGTGCAACACAATCAGCTTTCGAAACACATGAAATCAGAAAGGCCAGAAATTTTTTTTAACATTATAGCATACCAAATCTACAGATATTTCATTCTTTTCATTTCTTCTTGAAACCAAGTCAACCTGTCATTCCTAATGGATCTCACAAACAACTCAGTTTGATAACAGATTTATAACACCCTTCAACTAAAATCGTTGAATATTCAAATATTAGAGAATAAATCGCATTTCACTAATCTATTTGGAGCTACTGGGGTACTTGATTTTATCTACATCTCATCAGTCATCACGCCATCCCCCTAGTCACTGGAATCTAATATCACAGATATCGGAAACAGCACTGCCCTGAGTGTCTAAGGAGCTTTCCAACCGTACAGCTCCTCCAAAAATACATTTGGCCGAGCTGTGACCCGGCAACCGCACGGCACACTGCCCTCTCTCTTCATCCGGAGTAAAGCATCTGCATCAAGATGATCTCTCGTCTGAGAAGAGATCAGCCGATTATCCTGAGATGTCGGTGAACTGTTAAAATCCTGTTTTAAATTCAACTGGCACAGGTCATACAGTGTAAGTGACAAGACTGGTTATTTTCATTTATCCGCCCCGCAGCAGCTTATCTCTCGCTCCATTGCCGTTCGGGCCTCATATAGAGGAACCCATGACGGAGGAAATGGTTTTTAAATTATTCCTCCCATTTCAACCATATTTTAGCACAAAAGAGCAATTTCACTTTGCCGTGGCTGAATCTAGTGATGCAGGTGAAGAGGAGATGGACGGATTGCTTTGGGAGGTAAATTACAAAAGAGCCGCCGATTTCAGCTTTTGTTGCAGACTCTGCTCTGTTTACTAAATGAGTGTCAGATGACACGTGGATTGAGAAACCACAATTCATTCCCCAGATGCACAGATTGAGAGAGAGAGAGAGAGAGAGAGAGAGAGAGAGAGAGAGAGAGAGAGAGAGAGAGAGAGAGAGGGGGGGGGGATAGAGAGAGAGGGGGGGATAGAGAGAGAGAGAGAGAGAGAGAGAGAGAGAGAGAGAGAGAGAGAGAGAGAGAGAGAGAGAGAGAGAGAGAGAGAGAGAGAGAGAGAGAGAGAGAGAGAGAGAGAGAGAGAGAGCGAGAGAGAGAGAGAGAGAGAGAGAGGAGAGAGAGGAGAGAGAGAGAGAGAGAGAGAGGAGAGAGAGAGAGAGAGAGAGAGAGAGAGAGAGAGAGAGAGAGAGGGAGAGAGAGAGAGAGAGAGAGAGAGAGAGGGGGGGGATAGAGAGAGAGAGAGAGAGAGAGAGAGAGGGGGGAGGAGAGAGAGAGAGAGAGAGAGAGAGAGAGAGAGAGAGAGAGAGAGAGAGATGAGAGAGAGAGGAGGAGGGAGAGAGGAGGAGAGCGGCTCGCTTCGGCTCTTCCGAGCTCGAGAAAGTGTGCACTCGGGACCTCGTCTGGCGTCTGCGGCGGCTCTCTCTCGTCCTCCCACAATCCTCCGAGGCACCCTCACTCACGCACGACTAATGTGAAATGATTTCTTTATCTCGTCTGTGGGTTTGAGTAAAGCAGATGATGTGGAGCTCTGTAGCATGTTGTGAAACCCTCACTTGATTTGTTTTATACTTGAGACAAGTCATAAAAATGTGTGCGCTTGTACGCATGGTTTACAAGAACATGTATGGTTTGTGAAAAGGTAAGATAATAAAACATACATGTTACGTATAAGATACATCCATGGAGAGTCACAAAATAAAAACTTACATTTACCTAATAAAATCTTCTTAAAACCTTAAATAGATTTTCTCAATGAAAATATTAAAATAATTGGAGTAATAATATGTTTTTTATAAAAATATAACTTTTTTCAATATATACAATTTTTTTGGTACATTGGTGTATAATAAAATGATTTGAGTTTTATGGTAAACTTTCTTTTTACTTAAATATACACAATATTCAACCTGTGCATTTACCTAAACTCAAAGGCTTTAAACCTACAAATGTTTTGAGTGTAAATTGCTTCATGTAAAAAAACGCATCTTCATTTCTGAGTGCTTGCAAACTACATATACAGTCCAGATCAACAGGTTTGTCACTCTTTGTATGTTTGTAAATCGGCATTATTTCAAACATTTTAATAAAGTAAAACTATTTGAAGAGGAAGGGGGAAATAAGACACAATTATTGGCACCAAGTATTCCAATATTATTTTACATGTATTCTCAAACCTCATCAGAAGAAAAGTGATAGTACACTTATCCAACAAATGTTGGTGCTCTCTTCTCTTCGGTTTATCCCAATCATAGTCAATGAGGTTTAGTTCAGGGTTTGTGCAACTTTTATAATAGTTTTTTCATTATAGTTTTTAACTTTTTATGATCTTTTAAGAGTCTTTGGCTTCTCTAATTATTAAACTCGACAGGTATACAAAACAAAAAAACATTTTTATTATCTCAATTGCATCACAACTTCTCAATTATTTCCTTGATAATTAATTAAAAAGAATAGAATTATGAAATTAGAAGAATAATTAGCTTAACCATTTCCTTTTCAATCACTGTCTCATTCGTAGAGCTCAACAATATTTTGCTGCACGTAAGAAATATATAATTAGATTTGACTGATTGTGATAAACGGTTCAGGGGATTTGAGGTTTGTGTTCGAAATTTTTTATTCTTCTGTACAACAAAGAAGTCATGACAGGACTGGTGGGTAAATATTAATGAAATTATACTTGAGAGCTATTTTACTATTTTCATATTTCTAGGATAGGGAATAATTGTGGCTAGGGTGGAATTATGGAAAAAAGCCATGCAAACTGTTTAATTAGTTAACAAAATTTTTCATGTTTTCCTACTTTTAAGTCACTTTGGATACAAGCATCAATCAAATGAATTGATGTAATGTAATATTCCCTGCATTTCTTCTTGTTCTTCTTTAATAAATTGTTGGAATTTTGTAGATATTTCACATCGAAATGAGAAACAATGCCAATTGATTACAAATAAATTTGTTATTTTCACCAAGGGGGCCAACACTATTGATAAGGACTGTAACATGGGTTTCATACGGACTATATATATTTCAAGTAAAGATGCATATGGTTTAAAAACATCCAAAAGTCAGAGCAATATATCCTGTCAAAAGACGACGGGAAGTACACGAAATGTGTCCTCTGTGTCCTTTGATGTCCAATGTTAAAAAACATCATATGAATTACTAACATTCAAGTTAAGAAATATTAATGTAACCTATAAAATATAGTTATTGCAAATGAATATAGCCACTAATTACCGTAGCAAAAACAACTGTGCAAAAGGTGCATAACCTGATATTCATCTGATATTTGGAGTAAAATATAAACAGGTGATTCAAAATATTCATAATAAATACATTTTTCTGAGAATTTATATTTTTTGGGATACATAACACTGAAATGCCCAGTAATCATTTTAAATACAGTACGAAACCCATCATTTAGTTTATCATAGACGTTTTCAACCATGACAAAATTTCAACATTAAAATTAAGGTTTCAACTAACGCATCGGTCAGTAACGTATAGCTTCAATATAATTATCTGGTTAAATTATGAATATTCTTCTGTCAATACACATGCTAAACACTGATAAGACTGCTGTACTTTGGAGTGGAATCTGTAATGTTCTAATTATGTATGATGAATAAAAACCGGATTCTTTTTTAAATTGATACAGACAGAATGATCATGTTTGACTTATTGGAAACAAATGTTCTTTACGAATTATCACACAGTAAAATTTATAGATGAGAATATATAATTCATACCGTATAGAAAGTCCATTGTGTAGAAAAGAGACAGAGAGATGAGGTGTATCACTGAGAGTACACATGAGACAGGAAATAATGCTTGTTATTTTGGGTTGGCTTCTTAAAGTTGTTCATTCTCCGTAGGTGGCTCAAAAGCCAAAGCCAGATGCTCAAGGCTCTGACTCTTTTGTTATTCTGTGCTTCATAAAAGATTAATGCATTGTGTGCTTGCACTTTGTTTGGGTTTTTAATGACTAGTTTCGAGGGGGCAGAGGATGGGGATAGTTGTTGAGTTTCTTGACCTTGGTGATGCAGTGGGGACAGAAAAATGCCTTATTGTTTGCTTAACGTCAGGCCTTTATATTCCTCTTTATACATCTTGAGTTTATCTCCATCATCAGAAACAATTGTTTTTCACAATTTTATTGCTAGAAGCTCCTCACTTTAACAAGAGCAAGGTTTCCACGTGCAAGGGTCCTACTTAAAAGTCAGGAGTCTGGTCAAATAAAGGGCGTCCGTAAAGAAAAAATATTGGTGGATTTGTCTGAATTAGCAGGGTTTATTGCATCTTGTTTTTAGGAAACCAGTCTAAGTTTTATTTGCGACTAGACGAACTCCAGATCGTTTTTTGATCATTGTATCTTGCATGTATATCCAGTAGATCCTTATCTACATTTGCGAGTCATTGATTCATAACATCTTAAAGTTCATTCCTTGGAAATTGGAACCCATGGTGACTTTGCTGCAAACCCCATCGCAAAATGTCCCACATCCTGAGCTGCCGCCCATGGTACCAAGAGTTTACAAACTGCTTGCTGAATCATCCAGAATGAACAGTTAGAGAGTTATTGCCCCTCCAGCTAAATGAAGTTTGCAATCTTTCAGCTCTGCCGTAACTTGATCAGTGTCTCAGCTATAAGACATATTTTCATACACATCAAAGCCAATAGAGCCATCAGCGGTGAGAGATCTGGATCGCCTGTTACCTAATCTAGTCACATTAAGAACATAAATCACATCCTCTCTAAACTACCGTTATTCTGTAATTCTCTTTTCTTCAACAGGATTATAACAAACATGCATGAGGTCGTGGAAGAGCTCTGGGGGGTAAACATCTAAATATAGGTACATATATAGGTACTCCAAAGCCAACGAGGGGATCAAATTATTCATTTATTTATTATTTTAATTCCCTGTCGAAAGAAAATGACAAATAGGAAAATGTGTATTTATTTATTTTATAAATTTATTTATTTTATATATATATATATATATATATATATATATTTATTTATTTTATATATATATATATATATATATATATATATATATATATATATATATATAGAAAATAATGTTATCCCTTAAAACCAATATTTGCACATCCAAATTGCATATTTATTTTTTTCCCTGTACAAACTAATTTTCCCTTTCAAAATCTAAAATCTTTAAGCTTGAATGTAGCTCTACACATCAGCTTCATTAAGGATGAACAGAAACATTAATATGCACATTAGCCCCGCCACCACTAAATCACATTCAACAGTTCCAGACGCTACAAAAACTGAAAGTAAAACTGAGAGCTGACACAGCAGTGTAAAGATCATTTCAGGGCTATCTGCTTGGAAATCTATGGTTAAACTGCTGATCCAAAGTGTAAAAAGTGTTCATGTGATTGATCACAGGTTTATGATGTCAAACCAGATTTTAATCTGTCTATGGTAAGCTTCAGTTTAATGGGGAAAGTATTGATCAATAAAGTTTAAAATGATCAATTGGTACATTAGATGCCTTAAAGCGTGTTAACAACAACACATAAGCTTATAAACAACTTTTCAAAAAATGTAAAATATTTTTAACCAAAAGGTAACGTACATAAGGGTTATACAGAACAGTCTTCTATAGAGCTCCATCGAAAGCAAACCGCATCATAACATATTTACAATGATATATACTCAAATTTCTCTCTATAGCTCTATTGACTTATGTCAGGAAATAAAGTAAAAGTGTGACACTTCAGCCGAACCCTCATCTACTCTCAAACCAATAACCTGGAGGGATTGTTTGCTATCTGAATGCAACACTTGGTTTATTGAACAAATATAAGACATAGCCCCCAGGGATATTCCAAGAGGATTCAATTGCGATCTAATCCGTTTAAGGCTTTCCAATATATACGTTTATGAGAAGATAATTCTCTAAATGTCAATCAAAATACAGCCTGCACGATATTACAGAGTGTTGGCAACATCACATAGGCAAACAGAAGGGTATCAGGGGACTACTGTCATGCCGGCCCAATTCAGCGACACATGTGATCATCTGAAACTAATTATCCTCCACAAATGATTGTAATTTCCCCCAGTCGTCCAACACATGTAAACATTTACTCACATCACTTACAATCTACAAACCATCAATAAAACTTACGGGCAGATGATGCCACCATAGCGATTTCATAGGAATGCAATTGCTTTCCATCTAAATTCATAGAGGAAGATTATGTGTGTAATCAAATGAGCAGCTCTAAATGAATGTCTTTGTATTGCATTTCAGAATGTGCTGATCTGAGATCAGGGTTTGCAGCATTTGGATCACTAGGCCAAACCACGGAGCCCTGTGGCTTCTTTTATTCATCTAGAGCCCTTTGCATATGGCTTTGAAACTGGAGCAGTGAGCGATTACGCATATAAAAATAGAGCACATACTAAAAGGAAATGTTCAGAAAATAGGACCATATCACTGCAAAAATATGAATATCTGAAACTATCTATTACCTATAATTTTGTTTTTCCAGACTTAACTTAATTTGTATAAAAAACAATATATATATATTGCATATGTTTATATATATATATAAAGGTAGAGCTCCTCAAAGCATGCAACAAGCAGAACTTCTCTTACTTTCTCTAACTTCTCTTACTTACAAATGTACTACACACTTGCTTCACTAAACATATGCAACCTCTTCCAGACATTGAAATCCACTATTTATGACATCATACAAAAACCCGATGAAAACCAGAAAAACATGTCCAATTTATTTTCATTTCCTTAAGGTTATTAATGGATTGAAAATGTACAATATTTATTCCAATACTTATATTTATTTTAATATTTAGTATTATAAACTTATTAACACTTTATTTCTAAAATTATATTTTAACTTTGTTTATCACATTTTTCTACCATTTCAGAAAAAGCTAAACAGAACTCCCCGTTTCAGTTCATTTCACACTATACAAACGCCAATGATGCAAATATGTTTAAATTACATGTAAAAAAGGAAAAGAATACAATGGAAAATACAAAAGGAAGTTCTTCTGGACCAGAGTTTGCATCTTGCATTTCAATTGTGTAGAAAAATGGGAAATATAAATCCACAGTTATGTACTTGAATTAAAAATTAAATATACATTCTGTACTACTTCATCTGCAATTTAGGAATTGAATTCAAGTGCCTATCTCCTGGCGCATATTGTTTACAAGGCCAAAGACATGGGTTGGATCTCAGGGATTGCAAATAAAATTATAAAGCAATGCAAGTCGCCTTGGATAAAAGCGTCCTCCAAATGCATAAATATAAGTGTAAAGGGGAATTTTAAATAGTCCCAACCCTGTTTTGTGTGTGCAAGCACGTGAGGGAAACTGAGAGGGTCCATAGGTTATCAGTTTCCTCTGTTACCACATAAGAAAAAAAAGAGATTGACCACAGCTGAGCTGCCCTTACATTTGTGCTGAAATATTATCTCCACGCCTGGCTGCAACATCCGCTTGAAAAAAACTGCAAGCCTGTCTCTCCTCCGAGTCGATTAATATTGATTTTGTGTTTGCACGAGCATGTGGGTCTCCTCGGGTGAGACCAAATTACTCAGGATTGCACTAATATCGTTCGGTTCCGCGAGGAACACAGCAAAGCATTGGTGCCCGTGTGCGAGAATAAAACCAAATGAATGAAAATAAACAGGATGCAGTGGAGGGATTCCGGTTTACCCGGCTTCCCCATGGCTGAAAAGACCAGCGTGGATTTCCCTGATGGTCAGTGATTGTCTAGGCGCAGACTGAAACCTCTCGAATACAAAGCACGCCCGGAGATGACATCAGCAATGTTCGTTTTTCTTTTAACCCGGCCGGTGAGCCAAAATCGTCCGGAAACCTCTACAAAGAAATTCAGTTCGGAATTGCCGGCTTTTAAACGTAACAGGGTTCTGCTTTGATCAGTTTAAAGACACGTCCTTCAAATTACATGCTGACTGTGAATAATTCATCCAATTTTTGTGCGGCAATGCGGAGGAAGGCATCATAGTCATACTTGAAACACAAGTCTGGGGTCTCCGAGTAATTATTCCTGCCATTAAGAACACGATTGCAATGATAATTTGCCCAAAACTGGGAATTCAAAGTTATCCAAAGCCATTGCGGTATACTTGCAATTTACAGCCTTGATTATGCTAAATCTCTTGCTGCACAGATCTTCTGTGCATTCGGCGCTTTTGGTCAGTTGGAACTGCAGGAAATGCAAATGTGATCCTAATAAAGACCCGCTGAGGACTGGTAAGACCAATTTGAGTTTCATGTCTCGTACCACATGCAGGAAAACTAATGAGGGTGAACAGGAATGTGGATGAATTCCCCAAAGACTACTTTATTTTTAATAAATAACCAGACATCATTCATGCATGTAGTGCGAGTTATTCAGGTGGGAATTCTGATATGACCTCCAGTGGAAAAGCTCAATGCCATGCGTGATCTGACCCCCGGTGCATCCAGACATATAAACCAGAGTCCATTTGCAAATCACAATGTAATTATGACACTTCCGTCACCAGAAAGATCTAGTCGGCACTCTTAGGACAGCTCTCGTTCTCACCTCGCCTCCATGGCCAAATTGAATGCCATCGACAGGCCGTAAACAAGGCGTTTGCATCATGCGGGTGGGTCTTAAGATTGATTGGTGGCCCACGCTTGCATGAGATGAATAATCAGAGAGCGAGACGTCTGTCACAGCCACAGATCAGACCTGAGACTAGTGATAAATCACAGCAGACAGGAAGGGTCCACCTCTGGCGCTGCTGAAAAAGCTGAAGGGCTGGCTTGATTTGCACATGCGAGATGGGACACAAAGATGTGGTTCTAGAGGTATGGCAGAAAGGAGGGGAGAAACATGGTCGGCAGCTTCTCTTTGAAATGCTGAAAGGCCTGCTGACTTCTGCTGAGAGATCCTAAAAGAGACGCGGGGATAATAAGAAGCCTTTGATCTTTGCAGCACGGTGAAGATAGACTTAGATTATGTGTGTGAACGCACACCAGTGCATGTGCTCTAAGAAGAGTGGATGTGATACACATTTGCTGAAATAAAAAACTGAAATCATAAAAGCTGCTACTGTTGTTTCTAGAGATGTTCAACAATTGTTCGCATTAAATCCCAACCAAAGTAAAAGTGCGTGCTTTGGATTTTAATGTAGTTTTTAAATGCAAACAATTACACATGTTAATATATAAATGTAGGAAATATTTACTCACGTTTATGTATACATAAATATTTAATTTAAATCATACATTATTTTATGTTTATATTTTATACGATATATACATGTGTTTGATTGGGTTTACTTGCACAGTTCACAGACATATAATAAGTAAACACAAACTTGAAATATGCAGTTGCATGAAACGAGTCTTTATCATAACTGAGACATAAAAAGTAATTTATGAATAAATAAAATAATAATTCAAATGAAAAAAACCAAGCAAAGCCATCACATTAATAAGCCGAAGTTGCCCTGAGGGTTTATGTCATTGTACGGTGATACACACAAATCCATCAGCGTTACGCGTTTAGCCCTTGAAACTGTGCAACTCTTTCACTTATGCCTACACAACTAGCAGAAGACACATTTAAAAAGCAAAAACTCATTAAGCTGTATGATGACAAACACATCTTTTGTTTTGTACGAAAGACAAGATGTTGATCCCTGCGATTAGGTTCGAAATTGCCTTGAGGACACCTTTAAGATCGATCGTACCAATTTAAGATGGTCAGATCATCCTCCTCTGCTCAAACTTCTTGTTATTACAGCAAATTCTACAACACCAGCTTATCTTAGCATATCTTACTTCTGTAAAAGAGCAAAACCAATGTTACTCACGTATTGATCGGAATGAAAGCAGCATCTGCATCGATTTTTAAATGATCTGGGTCTGCAGCATTCCCTTTAAATAACCATAATATTAAATATTATATGTTATAATAACGCCACTCTCTACAGAGCCTTTACTTTTATGCATTAATGTGTCAACGCTCTTTCTAGGATGCTTCCTATTATCCAAACTCCTGCTCATCTTTCTATTGTCTATCAACTCTATTTTCAAAAGCTTACGTTTGAAGGGCAAAATTAAAATCGCATGGTACTAAATCGCATGGTACAGCCTGTACGATGCACGTTTATGTTGACTCAAGTCTTCAAGTTGACTTTTCCTATGCATTTGCTCTGAAGGAAATTTGTGAAAGTTTTAAGGTCATGTATTAAAAGCACTGCACAACAAGAACAAATGCATGGCTTCTACCGCTTTTCACCCCATGAAGGAATCTATGGAAATCAATCCAACCGACTTGAAAACCATGTTCATGGATAAGGCAAAGATTTAAAGTTGATCTTAAATTCACATGAGTTACATTTCATTGTACTGAATTGGCCACATAATCACTGTTCATGCACATTATATTCAACATATTAAGTTCAGCGGTAATGCAAGGCCGTCTGATGTACTTTAGAATAAATGAACATGAGTGTGTTAAAGGTACCGTGGGTGACACAAGACACTAGTGAACTAGATCAATGTTTAACATCGACGAAAAGGGATACAACAACAACAACAACAACAACAACAACAACAACAACAACAACAACAACAACAACAACAACAACAACAACAACAACAACAACAACAACAACAACAACAACAACAACAACAACGACAACATTAATAAGATGAGAAATGGATGAGTGAATGTGCAACTAAAATATGCATTTCAATAGAATGAAAAGAGCATTCTACAAGCACAGATCACATAGTAAGAGTCATTGTACAACATAAACCTGGGCCCTAAAACAAACCCATGGTGAAAATAAATAAAATAGTGTCTTATCTTATTCTTCCGGGGGATTTTCAGATGGATGGACTGACACGATCATCAACTCAGAGCTGAAGGTCCCAGAAGAAAGACTTTCCTCCTGTCTTCAGAACACATGCTGGCCATCTTAAGTCAACCTCAGGATGGAGAAAGCCATCTGTATACACACATATTATTTCCCTTTTGAGTGTTGAGATAATGTATGTCCATATGGCATTTACAAAAACATACAACGTATCACACAAAACACCATTAAATGTATCTACTTCCATTGTAGGCAAACATTCGATCAAAAATGATATAGAGTTTGTCATTTCTTGGGCCGTTTAACTTGACAAACAACTGAATGATAGCAAATACAGAGCTCATACATCAATAATGTAATGCAAAGACATGGAACGTATGGACTGTAGGAGTCTATAGGCCTCGATCATGAGCAGATGAAACACAAACATCTGAAACTCACCAGGGTTTGTGTTATAATAAACTCGGCAATGACCTCTGCTTCGATGCCACACAACGTAAAGAAAATGGATTGCACAAAAATGATATATTTGGCCATATTTGTGCAAAGAAGTGGGTACTTTGGAGAGGCTTGAACACGCCATGTGGTTTTAACTGATGCCGCACAACTGCGCAGCCCACAGGACAAACCGAGAACTACACCCAGCACAACACAAACCCTGACATTTGTGTTCACATGCTTCATAAACATGTGTAAAAGAGAAATATTATATATATATTCTATTATTATTGTAATATACAGTCTTGTGGATGTGGTATTAAATACTTTTAGAATATTATTGTGACCGGTAATCTGAATTTACTGTTATTAAACAAAACACTTGTTGATTGTGTTTCAACATCACAACAATATCGGTCTATTTTATACGTTTTCTTTTTTAATAAAGGGAATTAAATCTGCGTTATGGATGTGGTAAAAAAGTACACCGTTTTTGCGAGACAACACACGTCTTAAGATTTATGTGAATTTAAATGTACAAACCAGAAGCAAAACTGTCAAAGACATGGGCAAGGGATAACTCTTTATAAAACATGGTATAATTATGATATTTTAATATTCACGTGTCATATGCAAAATGTTGTTATGTATGAAGTCCTGAAAATATTATTCACTCGACCATCAAAAGTGATGCATTAAAATAAAAATAATGCTAAAATGCTTAAAAAAGACATAACATGGGTATTGGAAACACCAAAAGTTGACATCTATACTATAAGTGAATTAAAACCTTCGGTAAAAACTCAATATTTTCATGGCAACGTTGATATTGTCACCGAATTGCCCACAAGATTTGCATTGAAAAGAACAAACACAATACAATGGAATGCAACATTTATTTTAATGTGTATTTCCACACTTTTGCCTATGTCATGATATATTCTGGAACTGCCGAGCTCAAATCATGATGGATGCTTTTCACAGGTACAGATTGAAACTCATGCACTCCTTTCAGAAGAACATCTCTGGAGAAGTAAACTAGAAGCTATTTATGACCACTGTCTACCTATTTCAAACTATATAAGGGAGCGAGTAAGAACACGGAGAACAGCAAAGAAACTAACCTAAAAGATAAATAAGATCAACATTAACAAACCTTTAAAGCTTCTGTTGTACAGATAAATAGTTAAAGAAATTACATTAAAGAACAGGAGTGCTGCGATACGTTTTTGGGGAGTTGATCACTAAAAGAAGCTTTCAGCATTATTGAATAAAACATATTTATCAACAATGTATATCAAGTGTTAAATTAAAGAGAAGAGAAAGTCTCATGAACCGAACATGTATTGGCAAGCAACATTAATATAAAACATGACAGTGTGTCTTTTGTTTTTATACAAAAGTAGGGTTTTACAATTACAACTTAAAGCCATAAAGTTAAATTGAAAGACAATACTTCAATTTAAGATTAAAGAACTGCAATAAATAAAGCTATTGCAAAACCTGCTCTCAGTATTGCTGATATACTCCACAACGACCATAAATAATAAAATGTACAATAAAAAATATCTTTATATAGTCCTCTCTATAACTTAAACCCACTTGTCTGGCCAGGCCTAACAAGCCATGTTCAATACAAGCGCACACATCTTGAAAATTCAATTAGAAATACTTATTGACTAATTTAACACTAATAGAACCAATGCTTCACTGGAATGATGCCTTTTGCATCAATAATTCATACTAAAAGTTAGTAGTTCTACTTCCGAGAGTGAGAGGGCACACTCGAAGAGAACCTTTAAATAATGGCGTATAATACAATTCAATTATACAGTTTGTATCTCTTTACGTGTTTCTGACTGCATTACATCGTGTCATATGAGACTGCAACGTCCTTAAGGATTTTAAATCCCCCTCACATACTGTAAAATCATAAAAGCAATCGTTTAACAGATAGGCTTGCATTATGGCTGATAAACCTTATCTTTGGGGTAGGTTTGAGGACGGTTACATACATCAACTTGTTATAGTGATGTGCGTTTAGCTGTCTATTACAGTGACAGCTGAACTTCACGAAGTTTCCTGATCTATGTCACGGGAACCCTGCTCTATCTGGCAACACTACTCACAAATGAAGCGTCAACTGATCGTCTCTTCTCGATCGGCCGTTAGAGAGAGTGCCGATCAAACATCCCCAAGCATTTATCAACCGATTAAGATCGATGAGAGAACCTCTATTATAGAACAAAAGTGTAAAAGGTTCCCAAATACTAGATTGAATTCGTTCTCCGTAACTGTGAGGGTGGTGGGTTTAAAGAAAGTTTGTCTGTTTACAGCCCTGTTTTTGCCCTTTCCCCCATCATTTCTGCACGGCCCTCTGGGGCAAGCGTCTGATTTATCTACACCAAGCAGACGAAGCTCTTCCGAGGGTTATAATTAATCCCTCCATTATGACATAAAAAACTGGTCGCAGATAGGCCAGCATGGCCAGGGCATTTATCTGTGACGTCTGCATCAGAGGACTTTGGCGTACCATCGTGTCAGATCCGGCTCACCGAACAACACGCCCGGCCAAGCTTGTGGTATCAGTCACAGTGAAAGGAAGGAGCCTGTGGCTTCTTGGTTTCTGCTCTGTAACAAGCTTTGGAGATGATGCCCTGTGGAAATGAGGCAGTGCATCAATATTAGAGACTTCATTTGTTCTGTTGCTAAATATTGCGCCATTAATGAGTTCTTAACCTTCAACACACTTTCACAGTGCACTGGCTTAAATGAGAAAATACATTCTGTAGCTTTACACGTGTTGGTCCTGATGGATGTGACGGCCCCAAATTATTGCTTGGTATGTTGTTTGTCCGTAATCTGCAAATGGTTTCATTGAAGGGGACTAATACACATATTCATGAATCTGTGTGCACGACGTTAGTAAAGTGTGTAGCATTCAGTACAAACAGTTCATATGGTATTGTGCAGCTACAAGATAAATATATTGCAGTAAAGTTTTCATGTGCAATTCATGAAAATGACAGCTAACTGCTGTATTGCTGTATTCATTAGGTCTAACGCGTTGTAATGTCTTACAATAGACACAGAAAATACATAATAAAGCCAAAAGTATTCGCTCACCTGTATTGACTCGCATATGAACTTATGTCATGGCACACACTGTAGTGAAGTGACGTGAGGGTGTTCCATACTTGGAATTTGTGCTCATTTACCCATCCAAGTGTACACTCACAGTAAGTGAACGCACACACACACTGTGAACACACAACCGGAGTACGGGCAGCCATGCTGGGGCACCCGGGGAGCAGTGGGGGGATACAACCTTGCTCAAGGGTCGTGGTATTCCCACTGGTACCTATACTATAGTCTTGAACCAGCAACATTCGGATCACGAGTCCAAGACACAAACCACCAGGCCACGAACCAATCAACAACTGACTTGGATTATTTGTATGTGTTAGCCATTACTTTAGGCAATATAGTGTATGTCACTGGAGATGGGCAAAGGTGTGCTAAAATATAACATAATAGAAAAATATAGCTGCAAGCAGAAATATTGGGCCAAGCCCAAGCCCAAAAGAGCCAGAGCAAAGCATAGCCATGAGAGAAAGACAGCAGAAACTGAAACTACTGTATTCAAACAACAGACAGGTTGAGAAAACACTGACAGTAAACTAAAGACATGGACTTTGCAAACAAGCACAACACTTGCAGCATTCAGACTCTTGACCTACAACCTCTGAACTTTAGGCCTGTTATTTAGCAAGCCACTCAGTTGAGAAATGGCAATTTATCAGCTGTAATCAACTGTGCAGAGCTGTATATGAAATGTACAGTAAACCTGTTTACTGGAAAAGGAAAGTAAATTTTTTGTAAATGAGGACAGGTTAGTTTGTTCCGGTCAAGCATTGCTGGAAGAGAGGTTTTTAGTTGTTTCTTCAAGGCGGTGGTAGCACTATACCCCACAGGTTTTAAAACCCGAACCTCAAAAACTGGGAGGTGTCAAACGTTTATGAGAGGTAAATATATTATTAAGAATTGATGAGAACAATATCAGCAGACTAATCATGGAGAATGAAATGCAGTTTTACAGATTATGTACAAATACTCAAAACTCACAACACAGGGGAGTCAAACCCACCAAGTCAGGGACCCGAGACGGTTTATCCTGCTGTGCCACTCAGTTGACGTGGTTGGCTCATGCTTCTGTCGAGAGTTTTCAGAGCGGCAAGCATTGATGCAAGCTTTGATTAAAACAAGCATTGTAATGGGCCAATCCCTTAAGGCGAAGAGTCTAGAGCAAATGTAACAGAAATACAAGAGAAATAGATAAAAGTGAGACCTAAAGAGGAACATTTAGTAGAGTAACGTTCCTGGTTAGGTCTTTTAGAAACAAGTAATGTCACAAACACAGTCAACTTTAGAGGTATTCTCAAAATTTGACAGATTTTTTATGTTTGTGCATCGTGCATAATCTGGAAAAATAGACCACACTTGTCAAATAAGCAGCTAGAAAACGCTTTCCATATGCTTTTTATAATAAGTTATGAAACAAATGTTGGAAAATGACAAACGATACATCATTGCAATTGACACGCATCAAGAGAAATAAACAGACAGGAAATTAATATCAAACAAAGCCTTCAAGACTTATAAACAGATTTAAAAAGAAGACTTTTATCATATGATTGATAAATAATATTGTCTTGAAACATGATGGGTTCGTACGAGACAGTAATTCAATAAAGGGTAGCAAAGTGGGTCCCGGTATATCAGACGGTTCGAAAGATATTAGAATTAATGACCGTTTTCGAAATGGCAGCAAGGACGATCGTCCAATTTTTACAGAATAAAATCACACGATGTGGCATGACCGGAGGAATTGGTATACATAGAGATCATGATTTTCTGACAAACATTTCTGAAGTTACAGTAGTGAAAAATGTATCCCAATTTGGAGGATTAGTAATGAAAAAGTGCAATGATGTACTCTTCAAAATGGCTTCAACTGTGATGAGCAGAGCCTTAATGTCAATGAATGTGAAGAGCATGACGATTGGAATGAGATCGATCGATCAGATTGTCTGTCAATCAAGTTGTAAAAAAGGTAAGAGTGTACCATCAATCCATCAGGGAAAAAATAAACCCACAGAAGCAGAAGTCCATAATGATAGTGGCCCCAACTTGAAGCCGAAATGACCCACCTATCAAACTTTTCTCGAAGTTTCTGTCCATTTCAGCGGCAAACTCCAAGTATTCACACTGTAATGCTGCAACTTTATTTTTCCCATTAGATGAGTTTCTTGGTCTTTAGCTTTTCTAGACGTTCTTTCAGTTTCACTGTCCGACAAGTGCTCCAAACTGTTTTCAACCAACCTATCTTGGCCTGGCTGAAAGATACATGAAACACCACAGGTTGGTCTGTGTGTTGATTTCTGTTGCTATCTACCGGTCCCCGGTACGGGGGTTTGTGAGGACCGGCTTGAGTAAAAGAGCTTCATCCCCTGATAATGTGCGTTTAATAAGTATTAGATTGGATGGCAGATGGATATGGTGCGCTCACCGTAAGAATGACAGTTTGACTTTTCATGCCGTTGATGCGGGGTTGACAGCCCACGTTGTATTAGCTAATGGTGCGGTTCCACTGGCATCTGTTAGCAATGCTCCAGTGAGCTCACAATTATAAGATGCCATGGATCACTGCAGGGGCCCATTACAAACAAGTGTGTGTGTGTGTGTGGGCGTGTGTGTGTGTGTGTGATCGTCCGCCGCTGTGGACCAGAGTCTCTAGAGAGTTGATTTTACAGAAGCTGGTTGCCATGCCTCACAGCTTAAGGTGAAATATGTTATATAATTATATAAATATTTGTTATATAAGTCTATATGGAGAAAGAAAAGCTGCATTTCTTTTTTATTTGCTTTCATAGTTATGTTGACCCGGGTAAATCATTGCATGCACAAACAGGATTACGCAAAGAAAGCTGGAATAATTTTCTGCTGTATTGAGCAGGACGATGTGTCAAGATTAAGCAGATCTGACAATATCACTTCATCAGTTATACTGTATAAATAAAACCAGCAAACACAACATAAGCTTATAACATATTGTAAAACAACTCCTATTGCTTGTCAGCAGTTTTTTGCATCGGGACCTGTCAAATGATTGATGATAAATTTTTTGGAGAAACATCATAAATACAAGAGACATGAAACGTGCAAATTGCCCAGCAATTAATTTCATTAGGAGATGTATTTGATATATTTAATAGATCTGATTCTTATGGGTTGTTGACCAAAATTCTGCACCAGCCCAATTTTACTGTCGGGATTGTTATTGAACTACGCCGACTGCTGTGTGGTAATATACAGTATACATCAGTTTTACTCGTGGTTATGAAATGTGTGTCTTTATCTTAATTGACTAATTTCATATGTATTCTGCTATTCTATTCTGCAAATCCTAAAAAAGTTCAGGATGTCTTACTGGAGCCTTGAAGCACTTCATTATATAACACTGTAACCTCAAGGGCAACCTGAGTTTTAGTCTTGTATTAAGTTCTGTCCTAATTCTGTTTCATTTTGCCACAACGCCTTTTTCTTTTTAAAAATGATAAGCAATAATAAAATACGAATAATTAAATATTAAAGGAACATTTTGATTATTTTCAGACAAAAAAAGCACAAGAAGGAACGTGATACTTTTTCACCATGCACACCCTCTGAAAATGTCCCACAGGGACCAGCTGCATCCCATCATCCCACGGGACCGGTGAAGAAACAGCAATGTAAGAAAAAATCCTACTTCTTATTCACTATTTCCCAGCTTGCACCGAAGTCCTCCATTCCACTTCTAAAGCTGTATCCAAATCTCTGAGCCCAGGCCCTGAATCGTTATTACCTGATTAAATGTGATTAAGCAAAGATCATTAGCAGCTGCATGTGCTGTCAGTAATGATTACAGTGACGGGAGAGTCATATCCAATACACCCGCTCGCCGACCCCCCCGGGACCCTCTCTCACCCTGGGAGACATTATTTGCCAATCGACTCCAACACGCTGAGCTTGTCACAAGACGGGATGTTCCTTTCTTCTTGTTTCTAATTGAGAAAATCTTCTCTGATCTGCCATGAACCAATAAATTAGCACTTCAGTGGAATCTATTTCCGTGTTTGATGCTACAGTGAGTAAATGAGTCACTCAATGCAAGGCAAAGCTCTGGGAAGTTAGTCCAGTTGAATATAAAAAGTTAAACCCCAAATTCTCATTATTTATTTACTGTCCGGTGGTTTGGAACCAGATATCTCTTTAAGTAAGTTGTATATACCACTCATCCTCAAGCTGTTGCAAACCTGGATACATGGTGTTCGGTAAAAAACGAAGAAAGATATTTAGAAGAATGTTTTTCTAGTCAAAGAAAAAAGACCTTTTTTATTTCCTACAGGCTTTGTTTTGCCTGGCGTCACTTGGTAACTCGTCGCACAATTTCGCTTATTATCATCGCTGTTTACCGGCATCACAGTTCTGCGTTCCCTTTGTGACTGTTTCCCCATGGACTTCATTTCCCATGTTCCTCCATACTCCCAAGCCTGGGTCTAGTCTACAAACACACCAACTGCCGACCATCCCATCATCATATGGACCGTATTTATACTGTGTGTGTTTCTTTGTTCAGTGTCTGCTCTTGTCTTTGTGTAGTCCTTCTATCCTGTATGTCTGATTAAAGCTGTTATCTGCGAAATACTTTTCCACTGTCGTGGACAGCATCGTGACAAGCACTTCCCTGTCTTCTCCAATTTTTTGTAATTTCTTCCTTAACGCCTTAATGTAAATGTTAGTATTTGCAATTCTATAGGAACCATTAATTGCCATAGTAGACAAATATTGTTTCATTCTCTTTTTTAACAAAAGAGAATGTATTTTAAAATATTTAGGAAAACAAACAGTTATGAGGCACCTGAACATCATTTTGTTTGTAATATGGTAAACAGTAATTATTAAAATATGTATCTTGAGTCGGTACAGTAAAAAGTGTATATAGAACTTAGTGTTAGTACTTGTAAATCAGTATTACTATTGAACATAATGGACCTTTGCTGGACCTTCATGGTTTGGACCTTCTTGAAAGGGTATTTTAAACATTTTTCTAACAGTACCCCACAAATGTTTGTGCACAGGTTAGGAACAACTTGATTTTTTGTTGTTGGATGAAGTATTACTTTCTTCCTCCTGTCTTCTTTTTTATTTTGATTTTCTACTTGAGTGAATTTATTTATTTTAGGCAACATTTCTATAAAAACTTAACGTTTAAGTAAATTATTACAACCTTGATATACACAAATGAAAACGTACTTGATTTTTCACTTTTTACATTTGAAAAAGTTTTTCTCCGTTGTGTTTCTGTCGGTTTTCACGTTTTTGCCGACAGGTTGCATTTTGTGCGTGAACTAAAGAATAATAACTAGCCTGACACGTCATTGTGTTCTTTACACACAAAAATTCAAGAATAAAACATAATAATAACAGTAATTTGATTTCCTTTGGATAAATTATGTCTAACAGAACATTGAGTACAAATTACTTGCCTTGCCTTTCCTTTCAATATACTGTTCATTGTAATTTCGTGGCTTCAATGAAATGTTTTCATTTTTAGATTTCTGTCATTTTTACAATCGTATACATGTAGTTTTCACCAACTCTGTTGAAAAATAGAACCTAATAAAACTTGTCAAGCAACACAGAAATCACTTTATTCTCTTTCGTACGCGGAGGATACATAGATGCCGATATGTCTTTGAAAATTACCAATAAATCTTTATTCCTGGAAAGCAAGAAAGCAAAGTTTTCTGAGTGTGATGTTTAAATTGAAAAGTCTGTGGGTATGATGAAAGAATGAAGGTCTTTGGCTCTAACAGGATTTGAAAAGAGTATGAATATAAATATAATTTTTCCTGCTTTGCCTGCACAGCAGAAAGAGGAAAGAGAAACCAAATCCTGATGCAAAGGCTCCTGTGTGATGCCAAAGCTTATTACTTGGACCTGATCATCAGAATGCTGCAGGATTATCTGAGAGCTGGCTATGGAGATACAAACATCTTATGCGGACCTTCATTTGAAACCTGAGTCCATAACTGAACTGAATTATTTGAAAGATCATTTCGGTAGAAAACAAACAAAGATTAGGAAAATAAGAAGGAAACTGCACTTATTGTTTGCCTTGTGGTTAGCACATGCCCAACAATAATAACATGTAAGACAGTTTCTTGATCTTTTGATCCCAAATATATCTCTTTATCGTAAAAGAAGATATTGCAATTTTCTTTCCTTTACAGTTTAGATGCTGTGCCTTGAAAGCCCGTTGCGGTCAGTAATCGAATCCCTTAAAACATATTTTTGGCCATCAGAATTACAGGTTTAAATATTTTATGGCTGTCAAACAATTAATCGAAATGAATCGCATCCAAAATAAATGTTTGTGTTTACATATTACATATCTGTTTACTGTGCATGTTCATTTTGAATTTATTATCATAAAAACATTCATTTATTTTGTGCTTACCAGTAATTGAATTCATAAAAATTTTTTTATTTATTTGTATATTTTGTATATTTTTTAAATACAAACATGTGTTTATATATGTTTAGAAATACTAAAATCAATATGCACAGTTCACAGATGAATATAATGTTAACACCATCTTTTATTGTGGATGTGATTAGTCGCATGACTCGTTTGATAGGCCTTAAATATTTTTCTATAGAATTTGTCTTAAAGCTTGTTATAAATACCACATAAACAAATAAACTAATAAAATAAATACATTTCACCACATGGGGTGTTTAAGTTTTCATCTTATCATTTTTTATCCTCTTTATTTCCGTAGTTTTTATTGATACATTTTGGATATCTGCATTTACTTTTTTAAGGATTTCCATATTTCAAATTCGTTAATACGCAAATTTGAAACCGTCGTGGTACTGGCACCACACAGATTGAGGGCTGTTGGATTGCTGTTTTTAAATACACTTATTAGCTTTCTGTCATGTTTTACTTAATTTCACCTCGCAGTGAAAGCTTAACATCTAAGTACGTGGTAAGATTCTCAACCTTAATTTACCTCTGATCTGACTGAAAGAAAGCACTCATAAGACATGCAAAGCGAGCGATGTGTCTCTGATTCACATGCAAGTACACATCAAAGATGAAGGCCAATCCACTCAGGATGCTAAAACTACTTAACACAGATTTGTTAAGATAAAAACACACACAAAGTTGAACTATTGCACTGAAAAAGTGGGTTGTAGGAATAACTTGATGTTATTATGTACATCTGCTTTACATGCATTATTTAAATAAATTGTTTCATATTTCAAGAGAAATTATGTAAAAAAATGTAATCATGTGGAACTGCCGTAGATGATCAAATTAAGTAAGTCCAACCCTTTTTTTAGTCTGTAATTTATACATTTTACATACATTCCCAGCATTCAGATATCTGAAAAAATGTGATTAATTTATCAACATATAATGCAAATAATTTTCATCATAATTGATTACAAGTAATACATTTCAATCCCTAAACAGACATTATGAAATCATGTACAGCTTTGGATATTTCATGTGTTATATGTATGATCAGATCACTGTGATTGTAACGCTAAACTGCATCTGAACTGCACTTCCCAAAGCCCATTTTCAAAGTTGAAATGGCATAAACACTAAGAAAAGCCTGAAATAATGAAGATTACCTACCAATTGCTTTTATCAGACAAATTGAGCCCAATGGCCAATTATTTCCCTTTGCCAATTAACCTTCCCAGAAGCCTTTGCTCTTTCCCCTGGTGAGATAGCGACTGCCAAATGGGTTTGCACACATCAGCTCCAGCAAGCTGATGAAAAGAGACAGGGGAGTCAGTACATTAGCCGAAGGCCGGGACAAATATCAACCTGTCTTTCCATATGGAGCACAGTGTTCAGGTGTCTGAGGTGAAACCGTCCTCGGATTAAAGAGTGAAATGAAAAAAGCATTGTTCTTCAGGATCAAGATGAACACACTTCAAAGTAATAATGTCACCAAAATATTCCTTTCATGGTTGATTGTTGTCTTAATAAACCTTGTGTAACACAAAAAGTTTTGTGATCAAGCACAAAAAAAACGGATGACTTTTAAATGACACTTCAGCCCAGAATGACTATTATGTCATGATTATGTCATTCGAAGCCTTTATGACTTTCTTTGTACTCCAGAAAAGAAATTATTTTAAGAAAGAAATAACCAAACAATGGCGGATGCCTATTGGCCTGCATTGGTTTAACATTATCACAATAGAAGTCAGTGGCTTTGGGAACCAATATTCGTCAAACGATCTGCTTTTACGTTTTTTTTTGAAGAAAGTCGTTTTGGTTGGAAATTATAGGGTGAGTAAATGATGACAGAATTATCAGGTTTTGCTAAACGACAAACCTATTATGTATAAAGTGGTGGCCAAAAGTGATGCCCAGCTAAGATACTTGGTACTATGTTTACTTTTAATACATTTCAAGATTCAAGGTTATTGTCACATAAATTTTTTTGTATGTACAATGTATGTACAAATGTACAACTTGCAGTTAAATGTTATGAAATACCCTCCAATCTCCTATCCAATCTCCTAATGTCAGCAAAACACTACACAAAGTACCAAAAATAACATTAAAAATAATATTAAATGCACCACATTCTTTGAATTATTTTCTTCGATATTTCTTTAAGCCTAGTTGTAAAACTACTGGTGAGCTTGCATACATTAGTTTTGACCAAGGAGAACTGGTTCTCCTGGCTGGGTCTGGTATCTCTCAAGGTTTTTTCTCCTTTGGAGATATTTTCTTCTCCACCATTGGCTGCAGATCCTCTGCGCTTGTACTTCCCATCAGGAGGCTGCTGACATCAGCTTTAACCGCACTTATTATTAATAATATTCTAATGCTATTTATAAGTACCCCATATTTAGAAAAGACTGTATAGCCCGCATAATACATGCCTCGAGTTTCTCTTATATAAATTTATCTGTGCTTTGCTTTAAAAAAATTTTAACAAATGTAATGCACCAACAAGCATTATAATCAGACATGCAAACAAAATAATTCACGGGTAAAAATATCAGAATGCATTTTTAGGTAATGAATATCTCAGTACAATGCTTAGCTTGCTGGGTTTACTCTTAAACAATAAATTAAAATATGAAATGAAGTTTAAATCCTTTTTAATATCTCAAGTTCAGGTTTTTAATGACCAAAACCTTTTAACTCGATCCTGCATATTCATACTTTGGCATCACATTAGGTTATTATTATGAGCAAATAATGACACAATTGTAATTTCATAAGAAGTGATTTGAAATTCGAAAATGAAATCATCTGAAATGATCGGTTTCTTTCTCTCATGCCAAAAATAAAATGTTGCCCAAAATCTATTTACCAAAAGATGAATTACCTTCATGACCTTGTAAAGGATAGCGGAGACAATTAAAAGAAGTCAATCCCCGGGATATGAATATGGACAAGTTTAAAGATAACAATAACCTACAACTAGGCTCACATTCATAACAGGTTCTTGACAGCTTTACATATAAAGATGCATAATCCAGCGCATCTATATATGGGCTTCACATATATCAGTAGATGCTGTGCACACACAGCAACAGTGTGGCCCTTCCTCATGGAATAACCTGCAGTACTTCACACAGGTGACACATATGCTTAGACAGGGGACGCTGGAGCGTGCCGTCACTGCTGTTTACTGAAGCTGAAGCAGGAGGCTGTCAGAGCTCTTATCCCTTCAGTCCACGGACACACGCTCTAAAAATAAACAAGTTCTCAACCTTTAAGGCTTTCAGGAGAAACGGGTCTCACACGTCCACTTGTGCAGATGTACGTAGGTGTCAACAATATCAGCTGTATCTCTCTCACCCTCTCTCTCTCTCCATTATAAAGAGAGTTCTATCAAGCCCATTGCATTGTAGGATACGATATTCCCGCTGGTGAGTAAATATAGGCCATCCAGGTTTTTCATGCATAAAGAAATCTTGCAGAGCGTGCACCGGATATTTTGCATACTTCAGATACAGTAATTACAGTATGCGGGTCGACTGTGCATCGCACATTTCTTTCTGCTGAATATTCGGTTTCACTTAGGAATACTTTACATTACTGCAGCGATGCGTTACCTCTTCATGCTTTTACATACAAAAAAATTATATGAATGCATATTTTGTGAATGTTTGCTGATGGGCGAGGGTCCGAGGGTTTCGTATATCTCTAAACAGACTTCACGGTTCAAGCGATTCGCAAAAGCTGCGGTGTAATTTGATGTATGGATTTCATTAAATGAATCTAATGTAGTCGAGGGAAACTCATTTGTTCAGGCAGTCGATAGAGAAGTGAGCCTGGTTTTTCTAAGAAGTTGTCTTAAACGCTTTCTGATTTGAATGTGAAATAGATAAAAGGGCTCTTTAGCACATTCATATAAACACATCTTATGGACCTTTTTCTCCCACTCTTTAAAATATGACCCCTTGACTTATTTCACTGGAGCATCCTTATTTTTCTTAAGCATCTTTAAAGGTAATTCATAAAACCCAGCTTCCCAAACACCTGACTGTGTAAAATAACAAGCTCTTGCCTCTTTTTCTTATGGAAAAATATGAACTGGGATATTTCAAAATTCACTTTGCGAGAGATTAGTAAATGATTGTGACTTTTCCAGCTGGCACTGAACACTGTTCATTGGGTAACATTTTAACATCTTTAGTTCTGCACAACATGCATTAATCATACATTGTGATGAAATGTGTTGTTGTAATGAGTCCCAGGAATACGTTAGAAACACATTAGGGACATTGAAAAATATTATACTATATAAGGAAGATTTTGAGGAGCATTGACTCGATCCAAAGGTAATAGTTTCCTTATCTTGATTCTTCGGGCAGTCTTGCTTGTTCATTCATCTCGCTTATCTTGTACATACAATTCATGGATCTTTCCCTTAACAAACTGATTATATCCAAAGGTATTTTTGCTGAAAGGCAGTACACGTAAGTATAGAAATACTTTAGCTTTCCATTTGTTGTCCAATTCACCTTAATATAATTAGTCTCTGACATGTTTATAAAACAGATTTTTCAAATCCACCATCAAACCTGTGTGTCAGATTTTGTTAAATCTGTAAAAGATACTTCAAAATGTGTTAATATTTCACACAGCTTAGTAATAATAAAAATATTTTTTAAACATCCAATATATTTTTTTCGGAAATTATTAAAACTGTTAATTGAACATTTTTCTTTTAAGATCAAAATATGTATTTATAAGGTGCGAAACGACAACTATTAAAGAAAGTGTTTGTGACAGATACAGCATGAGAACACAAATATCTGCAAGAGAATGCAATTTTTGGGGGGGAACACAAAACTTTCTAAGGGAACACAAAAGTTTTAATTTTATCTTTATATTTCAATCTAATGCAGAATAAGGTAGTGTCATAACCTTTTCCTTTATGTAAATGACATAGATGCATATATTATAAGTTCCCTTACTCACGTATCATTCATTTATTAAAAATAGAGCCAAATGAAAGGACACTATCTTCTGAGAAAGGTGCTTTATCCTCATTTCATGTCTACAGTATGTGTGCATGGGTAGCCTTCACCTTCATGTACAATTACGAATAAACTACAGAAACAAGTTTAAAATTAATGACACAATTTGGATATTCAATGTGTCGTCACATGTTTTATGTGACAGTGTTCATCTTAAGTTTGCTTCTGTTCATCTTAAATATGGGAACAGTGTTTTTTCTCATGTCACTATGTGTTTGATTTGGGAATCTTCCAGGACTCTGTTTCCTGGGGCTGAAGTGCCACTCTGCTGCTCTCGCAACAATCATCTGTCCTGATGAAGTGTCTTTAGCTGCATTCCTTCGGAGTCTGTTGAGAAATATATATCACATGGTGAGAATTCCTTCAACACCAGACAAAAATCATCTCATTCCATGACTCAAACACACTTTGTGATATTCTGGAATTATCCAGGTGTTTTGGGGCATTTCAATATGATTCACAAATCTTCCTACTGACAATCGTGACAATAGTCTCAAAGAGCCAGATGTTTTTGTTCATCAGCTTAAGTTCTGGCCAAGAACAACCCATTCAGGAAAAGTATGACTCAAATGACCAACAATAATTTACCAATTTTTGTTCATTTCTTGTGGCTCAGTGGTGAGAGAAGGGTGCTTACAATGCCATGGGTTCAATCAAAAATCAAATGTAAGTGTGTAATCCGATGTAAGTCCCTTTGGATAAATGAGTCTGTCAAATGCATAAATGTAAAAGTCATTCTGCGTCATTTCAAACTTTCGTGACTTTCCTTCTACTGCAGAAGACAAAAGAAGTAATTTTGAAGAAAGTTGATTACTTGCATCCATTGTGCTGTATTGATTTTATGTCTATACACAAATAATTTCCAGTTCAGTTCCAACATTCATCAAAATATCTTCTTTATATTCCTCTAAAAAGGAGAAGTTTGTGTGTAAATGATTAAACAAATGCATATTTTGGGTGAACAATCACACACATTGATTAACACACTGTTTGCCAGCGATTTAGATTAGTTTGTACATTGCAGAATGTTCCAAATCACTTGAAACTTGCATGACCTAATGTAAAAAATCACCATTTATAATAACAATTTACCAGTAAAATGCCTCAAATCCCACATGCGCGTGTAAAAAATGAATTGATGCATTAAACTGACTCCCATTAAAACTGTTCAGTTTTGTCTTTTAAAGACACAGAATGAGCCGTTTTATTACAACAAGCCAAGCAGGGATGATAGGTTTTGTGACATTATTGAATAACACATGGATGAACACACACACAGACCCAAACACACTCAACTTTAGCCCCTGGCTAATATCAATTTGATTTCAGAAGAGAGAGGTTTAGTACTCAACTCAGAAAAACACATTGAATGTTGAATGTGTAAGACAGAGTTCAAGGCTCTCCGCGTCCTCTGATCCGATGGCATCGCTTTGCCTCGACTTTGAAACTTCAGTGGTCACGCTGGGTTAATTATGCTTTTTAATCGTGCCCATCCGAGTGTTCAACGACTCAATAACTGAACAGATGAGACTTTTGTAGGCCACGGCATGTAGAAGGCACTAAATGAAATCATGAAGCAAAAGAAAGGACACATTAAAGCAGAATAAGTCATTCTAGTGATGTGGAAAAGTCTTGGTCATTAGATTGAGCTGTAGTGCAAACCAATCTGTAAATGTTTGAATCCAGTGGAGAGAAATGAAAGTCCAGTAACCATGATGGTTAGCAGTTGCTCCAGTTACTTCACAATAATACATCTACTTCGAATTGAATTAGTTAAAACTTCCTCCATTTTGATCGTTCAGGATGAATTATGGTTATTATTTTATGCACTTTATACCTGTTTTCACTTTTTGTTATGCAGTTCTAGCTAAGCAGACCACAGTCCATATTTGGTTTAATCATTGTTTAAGAATATGCTATTAAATTTGGATTTTTTTGACAGCAATTTTTGAAAGATCTAAATTCCACCATTCATTGAGATAGCACTGTGGACTTAAAAAGCTACCCAGTAGTGTTGCAACCATGGCTGCAAAATAGCACGACAAATGTTAACAAACTTTGGTCTTGAACCAACTTCGGAAAAGACAACCAATACTAGCAGAAGCTGATTGGTTTAAGCTGTTTTCACATGTGCTTTGGACTCGCTTCATCTCGTTTTAGCTGGCAAGCCTTTAAGACCACTTTACCAGTTTTGCCAGTCTGGGTAGAACAGCTTAATCCAGCTACTTTTATCTTAATTGTCAGACTCGGCCTCTATCTTCAAAAAACACCTAAAAACTCATCTTTTCCGGCTACATCTAACTCACTAACTCACTACTTTTCTAACCTGCTCACTCTATCAAAAAAAAATAATAATAATTATATATATACTTTTTGTAACTTCTCTCTCTGTGTAACTTGGTAGCATTGTTGTAGCACTTGTTAACCTATTGTTGTATCGGCTATTTACCGCTTCATTGTCTCCTCGACTATTGTAAGTCGCTTTGGATAAAAGCGTCTGCTAAATGACTAAATGTAAATGTAAGACCAACTAACCAATCTGACGTCACAAAGTGTTTGAAACATTCCCAAAACCAAGCTCAAACCAGCCATCCAGCTCATACTGGTGTACATCCCTTGCTATGAGGTCTTCAGAAGGGATTTGTAGTTTTGGTTGCTCAAATAACAGTTATAAATAAAACTGATGAGAGAGGGCTGATCTGAGCTCCAATATTTGGCGTCTATTGTTAGACACAAAAACAATCACTGCTACCGGATATTGCCATCCAGTCTTATGATTAGTCAAGATTTCCCTCACATGCATTGCATAACCGAAAAATGACATTCCTACAAACAGATTGTGTTATTACTATTTAGTGGAATTGATTGAAATAATTATTATTGATATAAAAACTGGTGTTATAGCATGAGAATAAGGTAAGGGGTTTGTAGGTTTTCTTCCAGCATGGATCTGTATTGGATGTTGATGAAAACAAAAGCACAATATCCTGCCCTGCATACATAATCGCCAATAACTGATAACAGCAATATTAAGAGACGGTGCTCAATATCACTTTTGAATGTCTGGGAAATGTTGTACCCTACATCTCAGATCACATTAAGAGCATGCAAGAATCTATTTTTAATTCATTTCAAATAAAGCCTTTAGTCAATAAAAAGAAACATTAAGAACAACATAAAAAACATGCTCACATAAAAAGTTAAAATTCACCCAAAAATGAAAATTTATCATTATTTTCTTTTTATAGCACACAAAAGAAGAAATATGATATACTATATATGTCACTGACACAAATATAACAGTACTCGTTCACTTTCAAGGTCTAAAAAACCCATGATAGGTCAAAGTGTGCTGCTGTTATTCAGTTTCTTACATTCTTCCAAATATCTTCTTTTTGATCAGCATGAGAACGATATACAGGTTTAAAATGACAAGAGGATGAGTAAATGATGACTCAAGGTTATCCATAAGAACACAAGCTACACATTTTTTGCGTCATAAAGTTCTACATCTGTTTGCCTTTTTTACCATGCAAAAGCCACTATGCCAGCTCAACGAAGACATTCTTCGAAATGTCTGTTTCAGTCGATACAAAATATGTCATACAATATGTATATTTTTCACCTTTTCTGTGTCTCCTCTTTTCTCTCCTCTGTTCTCTATGTGCGATTTTCACATTAAGTGTTCTAGAAATGCAAATATTTCGTGAGGTATTTCCAGATATTCATTTCTTGTAGTGACATTTCTCGTCTCGAAAAAAACCCCAAACTGTATTAGTGTTACTTGCAGTACATTCTCAATATTAATGCTGTGTGCACCCTTGTACACCCATCGTTACTGTTACATAATGCAGGAGATTACATTCCCGGAATAGCAACACATGGCTCGAGGAAGAAATTGTGCATAAGTGTCGCATTGAATAAAAATAAGTAAACCTAAATTCGAACACAGAATCTGTGTCAAGACAGTCCCCCAACAAAACAGGCCGGACGCACTTATTTCAGGTCCCACGGGTGGCAGCGATGGAACAAACACTTCCGATACCGTTGAACAAACGAGATTCGAAGCTTCTTGGATCCCTCCCAGGAGAAGGACGGCGTATTTGCGGTGTACAGTACGAACAGCTGAGCTCGACGGTGTTGGAGCGATGCTGCTCCTGATCTCAGCTCAGAGTTTATTGCCAGTGCTGAGCCATTAATCGATGCAGCTCTGCGAAATCATCGCGGCGTGAAGCTCGCCCATCCAGAATGATGCCGCGCTGCTGCGCGGAGGCCAATTGAGTGTAGAGGACTGAAATTGTTTTCCCTTCAGCCTCTGAGTGGGGCTCTTGTGGGAGGAAAGGGGAAAAGAGATGGGAGGTTGGGGGTTCTATGTGCATTACTGTGATGTGATGGCAGGGTATTCGTCGGGAGAGTCATTGATAAGATCTTAAAGTCTGGAGAGGGGAGATAGCAGACCAATGGAGAGCAGATCTACCGGCAGACAGCTTTCTGTCACTCACTCACCATGGAAAGCTCAAAGCCGCGGCTCTCCGCGCGTGCCTAATCGATAATGACGTGAACAACATTTGGGATGACTCCCATGCAATGTAATGGCTTTTCCAATTAGCCTGACTGACAAATTCAGAGCGGGGCATTAAGAAGCCTGCAAATGAACTCCCCTCGTGTGCATCCACTCGTACGATGGGATATGTTTCCCATTACAATCGGGAGATATTTAGAAATATGCAAGGTTTCCAAGGACAGATGTATCCAAGGGATACGAAGAGAACGATTTTGCAGTCGGGATGTTATTTATAATAGGAGATAGAGGTCTTGGCATCCGATGCTTCTGTTTGTTGACTCAAGGGCTGATGTTGGTCCGCTGGGTCTGTGGAGAGAAAAACAGACCAGTGTAATGTCAAAGAGCATTAATATATAGCGTTGTTCACTCGCCCCCCTGTGCATCTGAGCATGCCAGCAATAAATATATTTGTGTGCAACAGTACAGTAGATCTGCTGCCAGAACACATGCTAATACATTTATATATAGCTGTGCAATGTAAAGCAATTTTCTTTACAAATGTACTGGGGGCAGAGTGGGCATACAAAAAATTAAGAGTGACTAATGCTGTTTCATGCACTTGATATGCAAGGTTGCCAGATCTGCAAGAACAACTGAAAGGCCGAAAACAAGCTTTATTGTACTCAAACTCATATGTACTCAAATGTAAATATAGTTTACAGGGATTGTTAGGCATTACATACGTTCTTCTTGAAATAATATAGAGGTAATCATAAACACTAAGTAAAATGTTTTAGTTTTATCTTAAAACTAACAGTTGGTGAACGTAATTTACCTCTAACAAATGGAATAACAAACAACTTGCACGTAAGGTTTATAAGTTTTTGAATCCTGCAGGAAAAACAGACCGGGCATTGCTGTACCTGGCGTAAGTGACATGTTGACCATAGGCTATTTTCTCCTGAATTTGAAGGCACCAGCTGGAAGTTTGTACTGTACGGCATTTTGTTGGTGGTTACATCCAGGTTTCTTCCCACTGGAGTTCTTCGCTTTTGTATTCAATATGGCAGCCCCTTGATATCAGCGTACGGCTGCAGTTCCATAATTCTTCAAATTGTGCATGGGACAATTATGCAATAATCGGAAAAAAATTTCACACAACTGAAACATTTTTCTCAAAATTTCAATGAAGAGATTTTGCTGCTTAGTTGTTTTGTTACTTTGTGTGCGAAAAGGTCAAACAATCATTTATTTCAATGATTCATGGTTCAGAATATAGACATAGATCGCTAATGTTGATGGACTGGTCATTATAAGATGAAAAATGTATGTTTAGTTACATGGCATCATTAGATGGAAATTCTGTTGATTTAGTTTTTTTTTAATTAGACATTAAGAATTAATGACTAAATGTCTAATGGAAACTTGACATATGAAAGTTTTTTTTATACCATGGACAACCTTTAATATGCAACTATTTTATCAATTAGTAGGTAAATAAGGACTGTAAGCAGCACAGAAGGTTCCTTTATTTGATTTTTATTGTGACCCAGGTGAACGTCCGGGATCAAGAAAGCAGAGAGGTGGATCCACGTGCATTGTAAAATAATACCTTTAATAAAAACAAAAAAAACAAACAAGGTTATCTATGAGTGAGACAAAATCCAGGAACAACCAAAAACCACAAGCAACTGGCAGACATCAATGTAGATAGATTTAACAACCGACAATAAACAAGAAAAACAGAAGGGTTTAAATGCACGAGATAAACGAGATAACAAGACACACTTGGGGAAATAATCAAGAAAGGACCAATGAAACAAAAGAACTACAGAGAACTACAAATCACATGACAAGAGAACGGACCAAAATAAAAGATAAGAAAGACGGGGGAAGATAAGACACAAATCACACCACCCTCCTTTCCCTTCCTTTCCTTTCCTTTTTCTTTCCTTTTTCTTTCCCTTCCTGGGTCAGCCGTGTTCTGGTGGTTAAAGAGTTACACTTGTAAGAAGAAGTTTGTGGGTTCTTATCCCAGTGCCAGCCGACAATGACTGGAGTGTCCTTGAGCAAGACGTCTTGCCCACATTTGCCTTGCAGGGATGATTGACAACTGCATAATACTTTGAGTTGCTTTAAATATAAGCGTCTGCCAAATGAATAAATGTTATTGTAAATGGTTCTGGTCCCTTTCTGTCCATTTCTTTTTTCCCCTAAAATCTAGATACACCGATCTTGAGTGTTAGGAACAGACACAAGCTTCAGCTCTATGCTCATGTCTCACTGTGACAACTGATGCAGGAAGGCCTGTGCATCCCACAAAAAGCAACTCAGCCAAATTCTCATGGGCCTTCGTGTTGTATTGTTTACTGACATTATTCACTGTAATCCCCAAAACACCTGTCCAATTTACCTGTCTCATGTCCATACAAGCGCATTCATACAGGAGATGTTTAAATGAGGACACTATCAGCTGTCACCTGTGTCATATCATGCTGTATAAACAGAAAAAAACTCTTGCACAGCAAATTTATGTCTCATTTACATTTGTGTGCTGAAGCCAGTCTGATATTGTGCACTGTGGGTCCTGGGGGAATAGTTTTGAACAGGTTGTGCTGCCCCGTAAGCATATTTTTATTCACAAATACAAGCAATTGGTGAACAGAAGAAGGCTTACTCGGATTTGCGTGGTGCCTTGGAAGCAATTCAGTTGTAAAAATATTAATTAACCCATGTCATCATTTACATAAAGCTTTATATAATTCAAAATATGAATATAACTTTTTCTTCAGATATTTTGAGTAATGTGGATTACCAAGGTTTTGGGTAAACTTTAACAGAGCCTGAGGTTGACTTTATTTTACTCAATGAATATTAAAGAGATGATACGCCCAAAAAAAGGAAGCGTGTCATCAATTACTGTCCCTTGTGTCATTTCAAACCTCCTGCCTTTTTTTGAGGAACACAAGATATTTTGAAAAAAGTCGTTGAGCCTTTACTCACTTCAAATTGCATGGACCCAAAACCTTTGAATTTGAATGGTACCCGATGTTTCTCTGTTGCCAACATTTAGCAAAATATCTGTTGTGTTTGCAGAATAAAAAGTCCACCAGGTTTAAAACGGCAAGTTACTGATTATAGATTACTCAATTTAGGATGAACTATCCCTTAAAGTAACTGACACATTTCAAGCAGATATGGTTTTTTGTTCGTATTCGTGTGTATTCCACTTTACTCTAGCATTGCAAACGATGCTGTTGTAACCAACAGATGGCAAGCTTGCAGTGTAGAACATTACATGCATCTGTTAAAAATATTTTCCCCGCACACACAGACCAGTACCAGCTATATAAAATCTTGTGCAAAAAAAGTCACCATCTTTTCATCAGTCCTCATGGTGAGTGTTGAACCTGCAGCTGAAGATTTATGTTACGTCTCTGTTCTGAGAAATGATGGGCACAAATGAAGCGAATGTCCAGTGCCACACAAAGGTTTCTGTTTTGTGTGTGTGGGTGAGCTGGTTGAGTTGTTCATAGAAATGACAAGGTCTTGGCAAAGCTCATTCTTGGCCGGGATGAATAGCAGCTCGGCATTCTTTAGGTTTAGCTTCAGATGATTGCTGTTCAGTCGGGCAGAAATGCGGCTTGTCAGACATGCAGTGATTCAAGACCGGTTCTGGTTGTCAAAGAGTGGACAAGAGAGGACAAACTGAGACCCATCTGCATGAGAATGATCGAAGTCGGTGGAGGTGATACCTTTACCAAGCATTGTTGTGTCAAGAGATATTAAAGTGGGAGATGATTTCTTTGGAACATCGGTGCAGAGTTGTGGAAATGTAGGGGAAAGTGTAACGTTATGATATCTGCAGTTTAGTCTTAAAAAGATCTAGCCGAATCAGAAGCACTGTTTCATTGTTTCTTTTATTCCTTATTCAGACACATCTATCCAAAGTGACATCCATTGTTCTTACATTTTATTATGTGCTTAGTTAAACTGCATTGACCACCACCAGAAACAGTTTGGGATATAGCAGTGTTTATGTTCATGTGCTTTCCTAAACCTTCACTCCCCATCCAAACTCATTCCTTCTCTTCACAACGTATCTCAGCACAATGGATGAATTTGTGGTCAGTAGCAGGGCTTGCTTCTAGCAATCCGATCTATTCCCAAAGGATGAAATCACATCCCGTCCTCGACATTTTTCTTTCTCCAGAAGCTGCTCCACTTGAATACATGTCACAAAAACTGGGAATGATGGGCTCCACCCAATTAAGGCTTCAAAAATCATCAGCACGTCTGTTAAATGGTCTATGATTACAAAAGGGAAGAACTTCAGTTTCATGGCAGCTTAAAAGTAGAAAAATTTTCAAACATACTGAAGGTCTGGGAACCATTGCTGCTTTAAATGACCGATCAGGAAGGCATAACACTGACAGGTATAGCAACTAATCACATTTCATGTTGTGCTGTGGCATACATTGATTTGAGAAGTGGAAATGTTGTCATGGTAACGGACTGGTTTGCATTCACAAATGTGATCAAATTTACCGAAACCAAGACCAAGGCTAGACCAAGACTTTGATGGCCCAAATCAATGTCATAGTTTTACATCACATCAGATGTTACAAAAGCACACAATCAGATATTGTAGATGCAAATTATTTCCAACATTTGACGTCTTGACCCATCTTGAAATTAAATCCTAAGTCTGACACCAAGACTAAAGACATTCAACAACGAAACAAGGACCACATCATAATAGGGTTTCGAGACCTAGATAGTCTTCAGGTTTACAACATTGAGACTAACACCGAACATGTTTTTGTGAAGATCATAGGCTAGAAATTAATCTACTGGGTTAAGGGCGAATGCCTGAAGGATTTATGTGACCAAACAAGGCATGAGGCTTGAGTTATGACAACCAGGTCCTGATGAAAGTAATCAAAATCATGATTGTGGTGGGATAAATTTAAGACCTTTGAACGGTCCGTTAACTCTGTTAATACCTCAATACAGCATATGCTTCTTACGATGTTTTCATGGGGCTGGAGTTACTCACACACTTTCTATCTCTCTTGACATAGCAAACATCATATAACTGAGAACTAAATATGCCTATTACATCCATCCCTGACAAGACCCTCGCAGGGAGCCCTGTTCAAGGTTAAACACAACATATTCTATAACGTGTTTCGACCGCAGGTTTGGGATTGAAATATAGTTGATCTCTTTTTGTCCCGAGATGAGAAAGAGAGAGCAAGCAAAAGTTTGAGGAGAGGATGAAGCCTTCAAGACACATTCATATCAGATATTGCGTCAGTGGCGGTTTCTAAGTGTAACCTTGAACGAAGGCACAACACAAGCGGGACAGGGCACTGGGGATTTCTGGAGATTTTTACACATCATGTCACTCCTGACCGGGAGTGACAGTGACAGGTGGTGATCGACAGCATCTCTATGGATCGCTCGACTGAAAAACAGCTAGCCAACCGGCCTAAGCTGGTGGACTTGTTTACGCTGGCGTTCTTATAGCTGGATGAACAGGTGTTTTTACAGGGGTTTAAGAGGGTATTTTTAAGGATTATTTTTCTACCTCTACAGATACATATGGCGTCTTTCAGGACAATAAAAAGTTGACCAGGACCTTTTTAGTAGAACAAATAGCTTGCAGCCTTGAATAATAAAAACATTTTGTAGTCATGCTGAAGTTTCGGCTTTGTTCATTCAGCTGTTGACCTCTATATCTGCTCCTCAACTCTCAGAAATGCAGTGTAATGCATTTCAGTCACAGGTACACACATGAAGAAGACTATAATTGCAGCGTCGATGCCGTGTCCATCTCTTTTGACAGGTAGATGTCTCATCTGTGCTTCACTGAAAGAGTGGAGTCTGTGAATGCAATAATGCGATGAATGATATGGGGAAAGCAGCCTGGTGAATAAACAGCCCAATACAGATATGCAGGAGCAGCACGATCTCAGATGCATTAAGCGAGGCCGATTTCAATTTCCCCGCATACTCTTTTGCCATCTGACTCGTGCTATTCAGCAAACATCTGACAAAAAAAAAGATATGACAGTCACACCACCTGCTCATCCTCCTAAAATGGAACCACGCATACATAAAACATGCAAACAAATATTGGCTGCGGCTGAAGTGTGAGATAGTAAGCACACAAATAATTGTTAAGAGGAGATTTTTTTATAAAACAGCTGACAGTGCACTAACAAGGGACTGGGGAAAGGTACAATATGGCCATGGAATTTGTGAGGTTTTGAACCTACACCGCGTTCCCTGATGTATTGAAAAACATCTGTCTTCTGGAGTGATGCTCTACTGGATATCTTAAGTAGGCATATCTTTATAGATTTAGTTTATTTGTAAAAACATCATTTTTTTATGGTTTATTTTTAAAGAATAAAGAGTTATATAAAGAAGTTATAATTACAGTGTTGAACCTCTGCTATTTACTCTGGTGTGCTGGATATTCTATCTTACTTTATTGGCTTCTGCTTTTCCTACTCTATTTGAGTATCTGAGCAAAGATTCCCTATATGGGATTGACATCTGGAGATATTTTTACAATTATTTAAAATGCATCAGATTACTCTTTTTTTTCTAAAAGAACAACACATGTAACTGCATAGAAATCACATTAAATGGAAGAAAATTTCAACTATGTTTTTTGAGAAGACAGTGAACATTTCTTAGTGATAAACGAACAAAACCCAGGACAGTGAAACGTTTCAAAAATATAAAACTCATTAAGATTTGGAGTGAAAGTTTTTAATCTTTTAACATCATAAAAAGATTTTTACTCTGAAGGACATTTTAAAGGCCATAGTCTGTAAATCGGGAAGAAAATAATGAGATTTATTTTTTGATCAGAAAAAACGTAAATCCTATCAAACAGAAAAAAACTCTTTCATTTATTTCTTAAACAACAATTAAAAGAAGGGTTACACTCACTAAAATGCCTTCTGGATGTATATCTCAAAGTCAATCAAATATAGAGTTTGGGAGTGTTAGAGTTGAAATTAATGTGGCATCCACAGCATATAGATGCATAATCATAGAAATTACATAGTTTGGAACTTTCACTATCCCTTATTGTACACAATTCCGAATGCGTGTCTGGGTTGTAAATGTTGGAGTTTCTTCTTTAAATCAATGCTTAAGGAAGCTCAAACATCTTGCAGTAAAGCACACCATGTTTTAATATTTTTTTGTCTATTGCACAAACAGAATAAACCATTGCACAGCAATATATTTCATTTAGATTACATCGGAGCACAGCCCTCCACACAAAGCGTAAAACACCTAAACAAATCGATAGGGTTGTCAGACAGAAATTTTATTGGAATTTTCAGAACAACAAATCTCTAGCCAATGCATGTCTGAGGCAGAGAGTTGATATCTAATGCACTCTTAGCCTGAAGATGTGCGGCGTGAGCTGAGAGGATCCAACAACAGACTTGTTAAAATCGCTTGTCAGAGATTTCTGGGTGAATTTGGGCTGCGTGTAAATAGCTGGCAGCAGCGTGAAGCCTACGCAGATCTCTGATGATTCGCCATTTATTCTTCAATAGAGACAAAATTCCTCCATCTCCCTTGCATGATGCTGTATGTGGAGTGTTCTTTTATCCGAACACTTTGATTTCAAGTACGTTGAATCGGCTTCGTGGCTCATATTGCACAAAATATTTATAAAACGCAAAACTAAGAGCAATTGAAAGGCCAAGTTTTGACTGCTTTGGAAATCACCTCTCCAGAAAGGACTGTGGGTCTTGAAATGTTTTGAGGATTGTGCTTCCCTCTGAGCCAAAAGAGAGAGAAATATTCCAGCGCTGGGACTCTAACACAACGTGCTTCTGCCAAACCCCAGCCTCAGGCAGCTTGGATGAAAGAGGACTACGGTGCTTTAAACCAGCTGATTCAGGGGATTTCGGCACAAGAGTGAACACCTTTCAACATCACAGAAACCTGCTGGACTGACACCTCTACAATGTTTTCAAACCTGCATGAATTTCATTCTTTCTCAAACACAAAAGATTATTTTATATAGAATTCTGGCCACTTTTTCCATTAAATGAATGTGAACAGGGATGAGTGCTGTCAACATAAGAAACACAAGAAAAGACATTAGAAAACATTTCAAAATATTTTCTAAAGCTATATGATACTATAGGATGCTTTGTATATATATATATATATATATATATATATATATATATATATATATATATATAGCTATATGTTTGCTCGATTTGTACAACAAGGTTGGAGCAGTTGATTCCTTTAACTTTTTGGAAAAAGTGTTCTGTGAAATATTCATTCAAATCAGTCTTTGTCTATGAGACAGACATTTCCACAGTCACGTGAATAGGGAGAATAGCTTCACAGCAGTCCTCCGTCAAAAAGTGCAACACTGTCTTCCACACACACGCAGTTTTTAATCTCAGATCCTTTCACACCGTACAACCACAGACAGAGGCCAAGCTCAGAACTAACAGTATGATGTATGAGACTCAGAGATAATCTGTTATCTCTCACTCTCAGTGTTTTCTTTGTTTCTGAGAAAAACAAAAAGAAAGATGTTTTAAAATCCTCGGAGAGAAAAGAAATGACATTACATGCAGGCACATACTTCAAACTATCAGTACTGGTAAAAGTAAGTTACTTGTTTTCTTGTATTTATTAGGGCTTCACATGGCTTGGGGAAAAGCTACAGCCAAAATTGTTTTTGCAATAATATTTTTTAATATGGTTAACAGCAGGCTGCTGTTTGGTAACATTTGTAAATGCATTAACCGACATTAACTTACAATGAAGAATTTAGTGTTTTAGCATTTATTAATGTTAGTTCCCATCAATGCTTTCAATTCGTGTTGGTTTATCTTGCATTAACTTAATGTTAACAGGGTCTACTTTTTATTTTAATTTTAATAATGTATTAGTGAAAAGTAACAACTTAACATATATAAATTTTGCATTAGTTTTTTTCTTTGTAAGTTAATTTACACGAATGTATTGAGTAATTGTAAACTTAGTATGAAGCATTACCATTAATGGAGTCGTTTCTTATGTCATTAAAATATGTCCTCTAAAGACGACCAAAAATATATTAATGTGAGTCTTATCTATGTCTTAAGGTTGTTGCGGCAGTGCTGTAAAATAATGCAGATATTTATAGAGCTTTTCTGGAGAAAATGAATGGCCAGATTACCAAAAGCTACAAAACAACCGTTTTAAAGTAGAAAAACAATATCTTTCTTTACTAAAGACATATAGTGAACATTTGTGGTAAAATGTGAATACAGAGATATATTCCTGCATAAACATTAAGGAGTTTTCTCTTAAGGCCCAAACAAATGGGAGGAGACTATTTAAAAACCAATTAATATAATTTAGGTTTGCGCTCGTCACTGTACCGATACATATAGCATTTTTAACAGCCCTGAAGCATGTATCAAAGTGACGATGATGATCCCAGAACACTTAAAGAGAAAATGTTTGCAACTGGCGCCTGTTCTCTTCTCTTGTAATGGACTCAAAACTAATGCAAGTAAAAGGCTGCTAGTTACATACATTCTTTAAAATATCTTTTTGTGTTCTAGAGCTCGAACAACTTAGGCATGACAGGTGTATGAGTAAATCTTTCATTTTGAGTAACTATCATTTTAAACCCCCCACTAATGTACTGTTAGCTCGGTGAGGTACTGCAGATGCTTTTATTTTATTTTGCAGTGCTAATGCTTGTGTAATAATGAGACGGCTGAGTATTTTACATCCCAAACTCATCACGCCCACACACACTTAAACTTGAAGTGCCGCTGAACTCTCTCTTAGATATTGCCTTCCATAGTAGTTCAGTAATATTTCGGGTTTAAACGTTTTAATTATTTATATTTCATCGGAGAAAGGGTTGTGAAGAACAGTCGGATGTAACCTCAAAATGTGAAACTCCCGTTAAACCATCAAGTAGAAAAGTACATTATCCAATATTGGGTTTGACCTTGTGTTGTTTATGTGGAAAATGTTCAGAATGGAAAGAAGGATTATTTTACACTTCTGTCAGCTGTACTTGTCAAGTTATGATATTTTACGTGTAACCAACCAGAACTTTTTCATGACTATTTTATGAGATGGTTCATTCATATCAATCTCAATCTGTGAATCAAAAAATTGTTCCCTTCCACAATCCCATAAACCTTACAGGCACTAAAGCAAATCATACCAAACCATACAGAAATAAAAACGTGCCAACTTATAAAAGTTACAAATTCCAAGATTTTTTGGTGTAACCAGGTTTGTAAAATAACACTACATTCAAATATGTTGTAGGTTTCATGGTGGGTTGTATGGATACCTGACCAATGATGGATGACGGGAGTACTCACAACAAAGACAGCAGTTTGCATGTAAATTGTACATTTAATCTCTAACACGTTACATTGACAGTTTATAAAAGTTATAAAACACACATTGGTTTTCTACTGTCTCCTGGTAAGTTAACTAAAAGACTCTTGGGTTGAATCCCAGAGGACATGATCCAATTTTCACCATTGTGTCCTCGGGCACAAACTTCTTTAATAACTACACTGCAGCATCTACCGTATAAAACATCATTTTCAGCAAGTGTGACCAAGATTTCACTCTAACTAAAATTTGTATCCTATGGAGTCAAACACAACTGATTTATGTACATATCTTTATATGCCTGATAACCTAATTGTGCCAACATACTACACTTTACATGTATTTCATGTACTGCAACACATTGGATTAGTCATTGACGCGTTCAAGCCTTTAAAGATGCATGAAGAAAATTAGAATAAGGGCCTTGTATCAAAATAATTTTACTATCTTCCAGAAAAACATTCAATTGGAAATTAAAGAGCCTGATTCCTATTTGATGCAAATGTGAATGCTGTTACTAAGCCATTACATGCAGCGAGGATTATATTCTCGCCTTAACACGCCACTTTTCCACCATTTTGCAGACGTTAGGGAGATATTTTGTGACTCCACAATAATTAAATGGCAGCGGCAATTCACAGATAATTCCAAATGTGAATTGCAAAAATGAACACGGGTCTCATTAAATGATGCTGGAGAATCCACAATCAATACATTTTGGGCCTTTGGGCTAATCCAGCTTTAAAGCTTTATTGCAGAAACTTCAGTGCGAGTAATTAAACGGTTGAGGCAGAAATGTTTATAATGTCTTTTCCGGAATGGGACATTAGCAACAATTAACATATCACTCATGCTAACAGTTTGACGACTTCTGCCCGACCGGCTTACTAAGAGTCTTAAGCCAGATGAAATGCAAAAATGAATTTCATCTCTTAACTTGGTAACTTATTCTGCGGCTGTCGTGGCGATGGACGTACCATTGTAAAAGCACGTCGGATTTTACGTCTGTATTTTAACAAGAATAAAGATAACCAATGAAGGGATAGCACAACGTATGTGTAACATCTATAAGTTTCCAGTCAAACATAAAATCTAAAATAAGCCTTGAATAAAAGTAGCATTTTTTTTTGCAGGATCTATTGACAGAAACGCTATTTAAAATGCAACACCATATCTTCAGAGGTGTTTAAAGACTTTATTTAATAATCCTTATATTTAGATTATCTTATAATAAGCTGTTTATATCTCCATACAGTACGGACACACATATTCACCATATTTTGTAATGACTAAAGATGGTGTCATGAACCCTTTTCGATTGGGTTTGTTTGGGTCTGTTTGGTTTTGATTTGTTTTGCAGGTATAGTTGGTGGGTACATTGCGTTATACCATCTCTGTTGTATTTATGTAAATAAATTCATTATTTTCATTATTTCATTAGTATATCCAAGATATCTATAAAGGCAAAAACTTTTTATATATAGACAGCTGCGAATGGTCTACTGTGTAATGCACAGATTGCATATGGCTAGTGGGCCTAGTCTAGCCAAAACCTGTCACACAAACCAGCCGTGAAACTGAATTACAACTTCAAACATTGTAACAAACTTATCACCAATCTTATATGGTGGTCCTCAGGCATCGTACAAGTTAAAAACCCTGATCTATACAACTTTACGTACTGCTTGAATTCACACAGCAACATTACACAATGTATAATGTAATGTAGTCAGAACATTAAATTAGTGTCTTTTCTACAAACATTTATCTTTAAATTAATTAAGCTGTCAAATTTATTTCAATGGCTTAAGTATCACTCTATATGAAAGATATAACCAACTCTTCTACATCTCAAAGATAAAGTCTTTCTCCATACTGGAAAACAGATGAACAGCCCTATGGCAGTAAAGTTAAAAATTCTCCAAATGCAAACACACATGGCATTCTGAGATCTGCAAATCCTATGCTCATTTTTTTAAATAAAATAAAAATCGTAATGGCAACTTAAACAGCATAAGTATGAACTAAGTTTTATAAACTGTTTGTACCCATTTTTTGCAATTGAGATGAACAGGATAGCAAAAACTGTTTAAACGGACAAACATTCCTGCCCCAAAGTTCACTTTGTCTGTGTTTGCTTTTCAGTCTGACTATGGGTTAATAATATAACTATTTATATTGTATTTAATTGACCTTTATATTTTATTGAAAAGTAGTTTATTAAATAAACAGTAAGTTAAAAAGGTTGTGTAACTTTTGTTATAAGTTAGGGCCACAAAATCATGCATCTGCAGCAATGTTTGGATGTTTTTCTTTGAAACAGTCAAAGCCTTCAGGAAAATACTATAGTTATAATATTGTTAAGACCTATTTGCAAAAAATAACAGTTTGTTTCATAATGTTTCATTAATGTAATAACTTGTCTCCCCTTTAAAATGACACGGCATTTCAATTGACATCTTGAAATATTAATATATTTTATGCCTTTCCATTTCAACATCTACTTTCTGTTATGTAGCACACACATTTCACAATAACTTTTATCTCTCACCTATCTAACCGACTTACTAAAGACTTACTAAAGTAATATTATTAGCAATTAAATTTAACATGACGTAATCCACAAACAAGAGAAGCATAAAAACATCACAAACTTGATTTCCATTTAGAGATTGGTTTTTCAACACAGTAACACAAGTGTGAGGCAAAGTGTGAGAAAGAGTGCAAGGCAAAGTGGGATGCAAAGTGGAACAAAGTGTGAGGCAAAATGTGAGGCAAAATTTGAGCCAGAGCGCAAGGCACAGTGGGACGCAAAGTGGAACAAAGTGTGAGGCAAAATGTGAGGCAGAGTGCAAGGCAAAGTGGGATGCAAAGTGGACCAAAGGGTGAGGCAAAATGTGAGGCAGAGTGTGAGACAAAGTGGGACGCAAAGTGGGACAACGTGCGAGGCAAAATGTGAGGCAAAATTTGAGCCAGAGTGCAAGGCACAGTGGGACGCAAAGTGGAACAAAGTGTGAGGCAAAATGTGAGGCAGAGTGCAAGGCAAAGTGGGATGCAAAGTGGACCAAAGGGTGAGGCAAATGGTGAGGCAAAATGTGAGGCAGAGTGTGAGACAAAGTGGGACGCAAAGTGGGACAACGTGCGAGGCAAAATGTGAGGCAGAGTGCGATGCAAAGTGGGAGGCAAAGTGGAACAAAGTGCGAGACAAAGTGTGAGACACAATGTGAGGCAGAGTGTGAGGCAAAGTGGAACAAAGTGGGAGGAAAGTGGAGGGCAAAATGTGAGGCAGAGTGCAAGGCACAGTGGGACGCAAAGTGGAACAAAGTGTGAGGCAAAATGTGAGGCAGAGTGCAAGGCAAAGTGGGATGCAAAGTGGACCAAAGGGTGAGGCAAATGGTGAGGCAAAATGTGAGGCAGAGTGTGAGACAAAGTGGGACGCAAAGTGGGACAACGTGCGAGGCAAAATGTGAGGCAGAGTGCGATGCAAAGTGGGAGGCAAAGTGGAACAAAGTGCGAGACAAAGTGTGAGACACAATGTGAGGCAGAGTGTGAGGCAAAGTGGAACAAAGTGGGAGGAAAGTGGAGGGCAAAATGTGAGGCAGAGTGCAAGGCACAGTGGGACGCAAAGTGGAACAAAGTGTGAGGCAAAATGTGAGGCAGAGTGCAAGGCAAAGTGGGATGCAAAGTGGACCAAAGGGTGAGGCAAATGGTGAGGCAAAATGTGAGGCAGAGTGTGAGACAAAGTGGGACGCAAAGTGGGACAACGTGCGAGGCAAAATGTGAGGCAGAGTGCGAGGCAAAGTGGGAGGCAAAGTGGAACAAAGTGCGAGACAAAGTGTGAGACACAATGTGAGGCAGAGTGTGAGGCAAAGTGGAACAAAGTGGGAGGAAAGTGGAGGGCAAAATGTGAGGCAGAGTGCAAGGCACAGTGGGACGCAAAGTGGAACAAAGTGTGAGGCAAAATGTGAGGCAGAGTGCAAGGCAAAGTGGGATGCAAAGTGGACCAAAGGGTGAGGCAAATGGTGAGGCAAAATGTGAGGCAGAGTGTGAGACAAAGTGGGACGCAAAGTGGGACAACGTGCGAGGCAAAATGTGAGGCAGAGTGCGAGGCAAAGTGGGAGGCAAAGTGGAACAAAGTGCGAGACAAAGTGTGAGACACAATGTGAGGCAGAGTGTGAGGCAAAGTGGAACAAAGTGGGAGGAAAGTGGAGGGCAAAATGTGAGGCAGAGTGCAAGGCAAAGTGGGACGCAAAGTGGAACAAAGTGCGAGGCAAAGTGTGAGACAAAATGTGAGGCAGAGTGGTAGGCAGAGTGGGAGGCAAAGTGTAACACTACTGAACAAACACACAAGTAGAGTACGGTCACTGAAGTGTTTATATGAGCAGAGACTGACGAGAGGATGATGTGCAGCTGTGGGTGATCCCAGATCAGAGACAGGTGATGAAGCAGGGGACACTCTGGGAAATGAAGTCTGGAAGGAAACACAGGAAGCTAGACAGGGAACAGACATGACTGTGAACGTGTTGTGTTTTAGTTTGTGTACTATGTACAAGTATATGTTTTGTGCTTGAGGTATGTATCTGTAAATATTTCATCAAATTTAACCGCAAAATGAAACAAACATATTTTGAAGAAATTCTGTAACCTAACAGCAGTGGCAATCTTCCACTTTTGTTTCATATACACCAAACCAATGCAACTGATTGGATGCCAGCTACCAACATTCTTCAAAATATCTTCTTTTGTACAATGTGGAAGAAAGTCATACACATGTAAAATGACAAGATTCTTTAAAAGTTTAATAGGAATAAGTAGTGACTTACCATTGCACATGAAAATAACTTCAATTAGTTCTTCACATTACCAGCCATCTTTTCCTCACGACTTTCATAAGTGAAAATGAACACAAGTATTCTCCATCCTACCATTAGAGAAATGTATTAAACATTCATCTCTTTTGGAATCCTGCCAACGCTTGAATGGCTGTGGACAAATATTGCTTGGCGTGCTTTGACTAAACAAATCTATTCTAAATTTTTACTCCGAGTACTCTGCTCAGCGGTGGTTTAATATTAAACCTTCAGACTAATTCACCTCTCCTTCTCCCTAATGTCCTCTAAGCTGCACGATGTGCTCTTTACAATGGCTACCTGCTTTTCAGCTTTATCTCGCCTGCTGAAAATCCAGCATCCTGATGCTTTATGAATAGATTGAGTTCACACTGTGCACATTAATACATTCGGCATCTCTTTCGCTCATACAAACTTATTAGTGTATGTGTAAAAGCAGGTGTGTTTCGATTACATTTCCATCTCTAAAATAGCTACATGTTTTATTGTGAAGGGATAGAGCTTTTAAAAATACTCAGAAAAACAGAAATATTGGCATTTTAAATACATTACAAGTCATATAATGCTTCTAAAAAATGTGTAAATTCATGTACATAGTATAGGCCTAAATATATTTTTAACAGGTTGCTGTTGCTCCTGAATCACCTTTAAGAGCTCTTTTAGTAACCATGTAAATTGCAGAATGACTTTCAGGATACGGTGTTACTTTAAGTATAAAGGGTTGGTGTCTTACTGTGTATATAGAGAAGAGTATGGGACCTAAAACTGAACCTTGAGGTAATCCCTCATTTACTTGTGTTAGATTTGAAGATTCGGCATGTAGATAACAAATCGGTATAGGTCGGAGAGTTAGGATTTAAACCATTTAAATGTCACTGAATACCTGTTTAATTCTTCAGGTGACCTAAAAGTATGTAATGATCTATAGTATCGAATGCAGCACTAAGGCAAAGCATTAAGGTAAAGGGCTGACTTGCTGAAACATGTGAAACAAAAGCGGAGGGCTTTCCCAAACACTGTAGGTGCTTTTAGCGCTAACATTTTTTTCAAATGGATACTGGAAATTCTTGTAGCTTCTCTGGCACTTAAGGCTCAACAATAAGTCCTTCTAACCAAATTGACGAGAAAGCGGTGTTCACCATAGAAAATTCAGAGGACACTCTGGCGTATCAGAGATTATTTCTGCAGTGATGCCATTCGCGACTCTAGGCACCATCCAAACATGAGTAAACAGAAAGTGCTTTCACCTAATTAATGTACAAGACGTGCGGTGGAGATATAAAATGAATCGATGTGGTGGCGTGTTGTTTCGGGTCTGTACAAGGCACACGCATATTAAGGGAAGCGCTCTGGCAAAAGCGTGTGAAGAGGGACAGCTGTCTGGTATAATGCTTGGCAACAGTGGCTACCTTTTAAATACATCAGTGATGATACCAATGTTACCGCAAACGCAGCAGTAAAAGCAGTATAACCATGTGCACTAATTAGGCGCTTGAAAACTTGAAAACTTGCAGGAACCTGCTGATTTGTGACCCAGTTGGTATTTTTGTGATTTTAATTTTACATTTTAATTTAGTTCTTAAAATCCGTTCTTAATTCAGTTCTTCAAATTAATTATTGTTCTTTAAATATTTATCATGTTAAATAGCAACCTAATGGTGTACATGAAATCTTTTGCCGATTCCAAAGCTTGAACTTTTTACGTATCTGTGTAGAAAGCATAATTTGAATTTCTGTCTCCATCTAGACTCTAAGAATGTATTTTTTCATTTATACCGGCTGAAGAGCTGAACCTTTTCTCATTCGACCAGATAAAGTTTCTGTCATTTTCGGAGCTGTCCGTGGTGCTAAAGAAGGTTGTTAAAAACTGTGGGAAAAATTGTGATTGGACTAATTGGACTGCTTATTGGACACTTTTTAAATACATTAATAATCCTCATGGCTGGTTTGTGATCAACTTATATTTGATGTGGAAAAAAACACTCTTAGTTTGAACTTCTTAAGTTAGGGCACTGGTGTCACTGCATGTAAGCCTGTTAAAAGCAGGCGAGTCATCTCCAAACACACCTATTATTTTAGTGCTGTAGGGTGAGATTTTAGAAGGGTTTTTTGAGCAGGCTAGCATCTCTCCTTGCTGCCAGAAAAAGGTCAGAAAAAGGTCTTTCCATTTTTCTTCTCTTACACATCCACTCTCATTTGCAGCTGTCTGTTTTTGTTTCAGATGTCTCCCTTTTAGTTACGGAATTGCATACAAAAATATGCATATATTTACTGAACATTTTCCTATTTAACGCAAATAGTAAAATTATAACATAGTATTATTACTGTTTTATTTTGGCTGAGAGTAAAGCTGGGTCTGAATTCAGCCTTTGTCTTCTATATAGTGCACTGTATCGGGTGACCGCCATTTTTAAGTGGCTTCGTTCCCTACACTCGCTGTCTACTTTTAACCCATATTGCATTTTGATTTTGAGAGTACACTCCTTCACGCACTATGTTCCGTGATAAAAGTGGATTCTTGTGTTAATGTTGAGGACCCGTGGAGCAATATCGCAATTTTCATAGCTCCAAAATGACTTTATCGTTTCCACATTTACAGGTACTAAAACACACAAACACATTACGACATTCAATGCATGGATTGTTGATCTGTTAGGATGTTTTCCCCCAGATTGTAATGCCAAAAAACCTTTACCATTTTCCTCTCTCCCCATTTATTCTTTGGGTCGCACGATCTGTATCGAAGCTAAACTGATTGCTTCCTGTTTTTGCAATAAGCTGTGGAGGCCTCCCTCACCTTGGTAATGAAATACAAGTATGAGCGGGGTAACAGAATTAATCACGCTCCTCCAGCTCTTCTCTCTTCCCATCACACTTCCCATCTAAATGAATATTGGCCTTGGTTCAAACAGTCCTGAGAGTGTTTCATCTTGAGCATGAAATCAAATTGAATCAAAGTGGTGACAGTAGGACAGGTAATATTACCATGCTCATTTCTGCATTCCTTGGAACATTCACAGGGCGGAGAGGTACGGATGTGACCCGAGTCATTTTTAGTATGAGGTGCATTTGACATTATACACAGAACAATTTATGTAATGTATGTCTAAAAACATATAGATGACTTAATAGAGACTTTGATTTAAAGTTTTGTTAGGACAACAGAATCAGCATAAGGTGAACACAGAGTGAATTTTAAGTAATTTCACAAGTTTGGTTTGAGCAGATGTTGGCATTTTTGCCTTGTCTCCTCGGGTGCTGTGTATTAACTTCCGAAATGAAAAGCTGGCAGGTCATTAGAAAATATTGCACTTACACTTTTCTGTAATCAAAATGCTTCATACAAAACAGGTTTTCTTGGAAAGTTTCCCTGCCATGACAGATTATATAAAGGATTTTAATGGGTGGTTAACTCAAACTTTTTAATATTTATCACCCTTGTGTGGTTCCATACCTGTACAGGCCTCTATTCTGAGATACACAAAGAATATATTTTGTCTCAGTAGTTTTTTATCCTGAAAATAAACGGGGATGAGTAAATGATGATCATTTCGGGAAATTAGAAGTTTAAGTGTACCCTTTTTGTGACATCACCATTAAGATGTCACTATTGAAAGTTTAATAGGCAATATAATGAGTTTTGTCATTATTTACTTGTCTGTAACAAGACCTGCATTTTGGCACAACCCATCTGAATCAGGACATAAAATAATGTCCAGTAGGCTGTTCAGTGCTTCAAAATCAAAAATAATGTTGAATATTCATGTTTTCTGTGGATTTTGTGCATTTGAAGGTGCCTTTAAGTAGACAAGCATGATTAGAAAGATGCATATCACACGGGCTGAGATATGTTCAATTAAAACTGGAACAAATCATGTGGGATTCTTTCCTTGTTCCTCTGAATATAAATTAGTCCAATTAACTCAGATAGATTGTCATTTTATGTGTAATAGGTACCTGGATGACACAGTCTGAAGATACACGTAAAGACTCTATAAAACATGGCAAACAAGTTTAAACAAGTTTACCCTTTACTCTCATGAATTATTAAATCTAGTCGATCTTAATATATTTCAAGTTTTATGGATTTTGAAATGATGAAAATCTCTTAGTTTTCCTGTTCAACCGGTTTTCTTATTATAACACGGTATCAGAATGAAATAAGTAAATAAGTGCCCTACTTTTACAATCAATCTGAATTGTCTTAAGCACATGCCATAGAGGCGCTTGAGGCATGTTTAAATCCACTTTTACTTAGTTTAACAATGGGTTTAATGGTCAGCGCGGCAGGCTTATTGAGTTACATACAATTAGGGTTGGGAACAGAGAACCGGGAGCTTCCGAATAAACATACTGACTTCATCTAGGACTAAATAAATGGACTGCTATTGTTATATACTCTCTTGCAATAACTCTCGCATACCGTACATTTCAAAATATTCGAAAATAAGTTATTGTCTGAGAATATTTAACAGAATGCCTGCATGTAATGCTCTGAAATACTTGGAATTACTCTGAAATTTTATTTTCTTCTTTTCTTTTGTCATTAATTCAAAAGGCATTGCCTCTAAAAATTGTGAAGCATTTCAACTTTGCATAAAACTTCACATGTTATTTCCTCCCTAAAGATGACAAAGTAGATCATTTTTTTACACTGTTGTAGGTCTCTTTGTAATGAACCATCTGCTGAAAACCCTAAATGAATAAGTCTCAGACCTTAAGGACTTAAACTCTAATCTGGAAAGAAATTCGGATAATACATTTTTGTAATGCACTTGTATTACACTAAAACTGTAATATATTAAACATTGGGGGGTGGGGAACTTCCATGGAAACATTAATTTGTAATTTTTAATCATTCTGCTTTTTTCCATTTCAGAAATGTTTATATAAACGCTCTTTGTTCACTTTTCACGTTTCACCAGTGATGTATTGACCTCCTACTGTTCACGCGCAAGTGACGCATGGTTAAAACAAACATTGACAATTGGCCATCCAAACCTTTGGAGTCCTTCACATCTTGTCTTTACTGAGCCCTCACATCTGTTTCTCTATTCACCCTTCAATAACTGTAATAAACCTTTTCATTTACAATTGGCCTCCACGGCAACCGTAAAACCATGGCACCCGTGGCGTGTGAAATGTACCGAGCAGGACATACATCTAAATTTGGGAGCATCACATATTAGAGGAGACATTCACAGTTGGCCAGAAAGGTTTAATGAGCCGGTTAATGATGGAAGAGCCACGGATATTCCACAGAATAGATACCTACCCATTAGATGTATGATCGCACTTTCCAAAAACGTGAAAGTGTCCGAGGGGGCTTGGAAAATGATGTTATGGCCTTTAAATACACATAAAACCCTTGTTAAGGGTGTTTGACAGGAAGACAGTGTTCGCTTGAGAGCAAGACTGTAACATCACACTGATTCAAAGTTATTTAGTTTAATCTGAAATGACCCGCTGCTTGGTGCTGAGTCACCATCTCGCCTATAGTTGCTAAAGGCTTATAAAGTACAATTATTTGGTTGGAAAATTAACTGTATGTCATCTTAAATATGTATGCTAATATAACAAAAGTTTCTTGTGATGTCAAACTGAACAGCTCGATTTGTTTATACCTGGGGCTCAGCAGACATCCATTCGTGTAGGCCGAGATCACTTAAATGGTGAAATCGACAGGGGCAATTTTACTTCATCACCTGGCAACATGGCAAAGACGTAGTAATGAGGGTCTGCTATACTTACAATCAGTCATGCAAAGAAAACGGGTTGTATTGAAACCGTTTAGAGGGATAGTTCCATAAAAACATAATGACCCCATGTTTTGCTCAACCTCAAAGGTTGGATTGCATTCGGAGACTTCTAAAGGCTGTGTGAGCACAGTAGGTTTAATTGCTTGAGATCGCGCTTCAGGATCTTTAGACTGATCAAGAGGGATTGGGGTATCACAGGATGAAAGAAAGTGCATCTGGTACAGAACAGGATATATCCATTGGCAGGTGCAAGCTTGATCTTTGTGTTCTGCGCTGATCTTCAGAGATGGACCTGTAAAATTCAGTGAGAGATTTGATTCAATGAAATGTGTTTAATTTTTCTTAAAATCTTTCATTTTCATTTAAAAAATGCTAATCCTAAAAATCCTGGATATTTCTTTTACAAATGATTAAACACAGCAAGACAAAAATAAAGACCTAATGTTCGAAACCCTAAGTATAGCATAAAACATCTTCTTCCGCAACAACATCAGCTTACAAAAGAAGAACTGTTCAAAATTATTTTAATTAATCTATTACAATAATTTTCAAACATTTTTAAGAAAGAATCTCATTCTGAGAGACAGAAAGGTTAAAATCTTTGCGAATACATAATCATAATCATCTAACTGTTGAAGTTCCTATAGATTCACTATGTTGACATGTACCACACTTAGGTTAAGTGAGGCACAAAGCAACACAATGATTATTGTCCCATGATGTTTGCGTAGTTATGAAGGGTCAAGATATTTATGCTTTTGTTATTTTTCATGATCTAAAGATCACTATATTGAAACATGACATCCTCTCTTGACCTCTGTTACTGTAAATAAAAATCTTTTTGTTGATGCAGGCTTACCCATTACACATGTACAGATGTACAGACACTATCAACCTTAAGTTCACAGACAGAAAATTGTGTCATCTGTGTTCAAACAGAATTTTCTGGGAGGTGTTACAACTACAACTGTTCAATGAACCCCACATGTTTAAACTTTGTCTTTTTGCTGTGATTGTATGGAATCTAAACTTAAAGTGTTTATTGGTGGTACAGATATACAATTGTTATTTGTGTAAAATATGATTGATAAAGGCCAAATATTATCTACACTAAATTACATATTGCCCCTCTCTCACCTATCCAAAGTGAAAGAAAACAACAAGAGCATTTTAAAGCGCAATAGAGAAAATGTCTTTAAAGCTGACCTTAAAATCATGAATAATTAGCATTTTGACAGTCTATGCATATTATTGACTTGATGCTCCTGTTATAAAGAAAACTAGTGCAAATATTTTGACCAAATCACTGAATTTAGAAAAGGTTTGTTTTGTTTTGATATGTAGAAAAAGGTATTAAAGCATGTTGAAATGTAGACATTGTACATTGTATTAAGTAAATTTATTTATGTGTTAAGTGTTTGGGTCTTTGTGTAATGTAGGAAAGTACTTTAAGTGTTGCAAACGCTTTTAGCAATTGAAAAAAGTACAAAAGGTGGAATAAAGCATAACCCATCTTCTCAGATTATATTAATATTAAAAGACAGCAATTTTTTAGACAGCAGGCGTGATACAAATTTAATAGAAAAAAAGTTACTCTAAGCGAATATGAAATTTTGTCAGGATGTCAAACTATTAATATGAATCTCGTGAAAAGATTGCTTCACTGTTTTAAATATGTAAGGGACTTAGCAAATACCACAGAAAATAAACTGTAATCTTATCTTAATTAAATAATTTTAAAATATAAAAAAAAAATCAGTGGTAACTTTTAATTAATTGAGTTAAAATGTACAGTTAATTATCTATACATATTTGTATATTTATACACGTTAAATAGTTTTTTCCATTTTTAAAAATATATACATTTGTAACATACAACAATATTTTATTTATTTAAACACGGTATTAAATTATTTTCAAAGCTTTTACATTCACATATTTTTGTGTTCATTGTTTTATGTAAAAGCACAGAAACATTGGTTGGAGTGTAAATTTTATTTAAATTATAATTTACATTTAAATAACATTTATTTTATCATTCCATACACACGTTTTAAAAACCAGTACATTACTCTTCGTGGAACACCAAAAAGTTTTTTTTTATTCAATAAAAGTCAGCAGGGTTCAATGTTTTTCGGTTACCAAAATTATTGAAATATCTTCTGTTTTGTTCTAATAACCAAAGAAAATCATACAGATTGGAAATGACATGGGGATGAGAATTAATAAAGAATATTCTTTTTTGGGTGGACCATCACTTAAAGATCCAGAATATAAACAAACCCATATAGTGTGGAGGTGTTTGAAACTTGATAGATGTTCCAATTTTGTAGAAATACTGGCAGCTGATATTGTCCTCAGTAGAGCTATGAGGTTGGTCACAAAGTCACTCGTTTTGTCTCCATCATACCCCTCAACGTTCAATTTTCATTTCAGCATCACTGCGGAAAACACAGTAATCGGCTGCAGGTCCAAGGGTTGATCATTGGCTCATATAGCTGTCATTGAGCCTCTGTGACTGTGATGACAGTAACCCTGTGTCCCGTTCACATAGAGAAGAGACAGAAGAGATAGACCATTACGTTCAGTATTAACTGAACAAGAGTGTTGATTACTAAAGGATTCCGGATGATTTACAAAGATCAGTGTATTTGAAGGATACTGCTGTTAAAATTACTAAAGATGAGATTCAAGGGGAGAATTTAGCAAACAACCAACTGAAAGTAGTTGATTGCTTTCGTCTGCAAAACACAAAAGAAGATATTTTGAAGGATGTCCGAACTGAACAACTAAAGCACCCATAGACTTAGACACACACTATATTGTCAAAACTATTCGCTCACCTGCATTGACTTGCATATGATCTTAAGTGAAATCCTAATCCATAGGGTTCAATATGATGTTGGTCCACCCTTTGTAGTTACAACAGCTTCAACTCTTCTAGGAAGGCTCTCCATAAGGTTTAGGGCTAAGTTTGTGGAATATTTTGACCATTCTTCAAGAAGCAAATTCTTGAGGTCACACACTGATGTCGGATGAGAAGGCCTGGCTCCCAGTCTCAGCTCTAATTCCTCCCAAAGGTGTTCCATCAGGTTGAGATCAGGACTTTGTGCAGGCCAGTCAAGTTAATCCACACCAGATTATGTCATCCATGCCTTTATGGACCTTGCTTTGTGCACTGGTGTCATGTTAGAATAGGAAGGGCTCAGCTCCCAACTGTTCCAATAAAGTTTGAAGCATGAAATTGTCCAAAATACCTCGGTGAGCTGAATCACTGAGAAAGAGTGAAACACCTTAATTTTGATTATTTGAATGGTAAGGGATTACTTTAGGCAATATAGTGCATGTTTGTTGTTGCTAGACTAAAAAGTTTAACATTTCTTTTTCTTGGCGTGGCATCAGTTTTATTTGCCTGAAGCGTACTTTAAGCACTGAGTAATCCAGTTACCCAGGATCCTCTTGTGCTAAAAGTAAAAGAGATTTAAGTCAGGAGTATATAACACACCACAGACAGTGTGTGTGTGTGTGTGTGTGTGTGTGTGTGTGTGTGTGTGTGTGTGTGTGTGTGTGTGTGTGTGTGTGTGTGTGTGTGTGTGTGTGTGTGTGTGTGTGTGTGTGTGTGTGTCTGTGTGTGTGTGTGTGTGTGTGTGTGTGTGTGTGTGTATGTGTGTGTGTGTGTGTGTGTAATACTTTAGAAAGGACAGCAATGTTTGAGATTTAGTCAAGTTTTCGTCAAGAAGGCCATTTCAAAGAAACTGAATCTGCAAATGTTATTGACGGTTTAATATTCACAATGGCAGTGCAGGTGAAGCATGTACTGTATAATAGGAATATTCCCTCTGCATTTGGAAATATGTAGATATGTATAGATAATGTATAGATAGATCCACTGTTTTTTGGAAAAAATCCCTGGTTTGTGTTAGTCGAGTCCTGACTGTGTGCGTTCTTTGTGTCAAACTTTGTGTGTTTTTGAGTTACACTCACGCGTTTATTTTGATAATTTAGTAACTTTACTTATACTCATGTGTTACAGTTTATTAAGTTGTGTAGATGTTATACTTAGAGTGTAGGGGCTTATCTTTAAATCCAAATTTCTACTTTTATGCAAATAATTGATAAATGACCATAACCCTGATGCCCCGTTCACATAGAGAAGAGTTCATGAAGACAGGCTCCATTTAAATCCTGCTATACTTACAGATGCACAGATACCCGAGAGGTTTAGAATCTAAATGCAATGTTCTTTTTTGAAAGAGCTTTCTTGAAATCCGCTTTTCAACAGAAGTGTGAGGATCGTGTTCTTCTCATCATCAGCTTTAACACATGTAAGTGGGTTTCTTTCCACCAGAGCCTCGCTTTCGAATTCCATATGGTGGCCTCAAGAAATCAACCTATAGAATCGTGATTATGTTACATACAGATACCATGTTGGACCATTTGTCAAACCACATCTAATTGCATTTTTATAATTATAACAATTTTATAATCATTTTATTAAAATAATTGAATTGTATGTGAATGTAACAAGAAATTTCATATTTTAAAATGTCCATTATGAGGACTATAACTCGTTTTTAGATTTATTTTTAAAGGATTTTCATTCAAGTGCATAATTAAAAGAGTTGAGTTTTTCAATACCGTTTCTCAGCATTTTTTTGTCCCAAAGTGTATACTGACATTAGATATGCATTGCCTATAAAGGTATGCTGACTGCAATGCACATGACCTTCTATATCATATTTAACTACATCCTCTCCTTCAACGCCTGACAAATAACACAATAATGATGCATGATAGCAGATGCTTATGTAAAAGAACATTTATGGCAATTTTTAGCCTCAAAAGAGGTTTTAAAGACATTTAGTACAGCAATAGCTGTTTTTTTTAAATATAGAGTATGTTTCAATAATCCTCTGCAAACTAAATGACTATTTGATTAAAGCTAATTATTTTGTCAATATGAACAGATGGCTGAGTGACGTTCTCTGCCACTCAACTCCTTATGTTTTTATTTCTGTACATTACATTAAAATAGCATCAGGTTTTTTTCTCCAGTGTATGAGATCATATCCCACACAGGGATGTGGGTGTGTGATTGAGAGATTCACTGAAATGTCAAATGTTCAAAAAATATTTGATTGAACCTACAAGGTTATTTTCAATCCAATGTTGGTTAAAAATGTAATGAACCCATGCCGCTGAGTTGTAAATGACCCTATACTGAGTTGTTTTAACCCACTATTGGGTAACATTATTATGGTGAATCTGTTTGAACGGTTGGGTTTGTCATATGGCTCAGCATTTTATTAATATTTCTAATTTCGCTTTGCTTTGTTGTCATGTTCTTATACATTTTTTTGGCTATTTATGTTTATATTTGTCCATATACACATTTAATTTTATTTCACTGTAATGTTTGTTTATGATTTATATTCTGATAAAAAATCTAAGTGCTTTATTAATTTAATTCAATTTGTTTGCTTGCCAGTTTCCTTAAATGAAAACTGTTGAAATCAAATCACAAACTGAACATTTATAATGATGCCTCAGAAATAATAAAATAAGTTTAAAAAGATTATAATAATCACACCTTTAATAAAGCAAATATTAAAATAAATGGATTTTATGAAGCAACATAAAACCTTTTTTTGTTTACTAAAAATGTACCTACATAACTACAAACCCTATTCCTTAAAAATAAGTAAATAACTAAAATTTTTAACTTTAGTGTCAAATAACATTTAGGCTCATATGTTTAAATAATCATTTTTTTACCCTTTTGACTTACAGGTTTTATCTGGCCTTGTGTTACTTAGTTAATTTGATGTAGCACTTTTTCTTCTATTGTTATCTCTGCTATTTAATGCTTCATTGTCTACTCGATTCTTTGTAAGTTGCTTTGGATAAAAGCGTCTGCTTAATGCCTAAATGTAAATATATGATTTCTATAAACATAACATTGCTATAATTGTGTTAGTCAAATATAATCTCACTACTAAGTTTATCCAAAATTCCACAATATTAACACAAATTTGAAGTCAAATCACGGTGTATGCACAGATGGCTTGACATTACACATTTTGCTTCTCACAGACCCATTGGGATACATGAACATTGTTTTATAGCGAAACAAAAATAGACAAAAACACAGACTCGCTCCCCGAACAGTTCATATTAAAGACTTTAGAGCTCATCCCACCCCAAACACTTGAATGATCTGGTAATGATCGGTCTGGTCGGACGATTTTAAACATCAAAATGAGGCTGGCAAAAACTGCTATGATACTAAAAGCATTGTTTGACATTTAATAAGAAGAGTCCCATCTGTCAATCAAAAATGTAATGCTGCTTTAATATAATTTTTGACACAGATGTACAGCTTTTAGAGTATCAAAAATACATATGCAGAAAGACGTTTTTTGGGGTTTATCATGCAATATTGCAGGTTAGATCTCTTTTGGCATCTGGTCTCTTATGCAGGCTGCCGTCAGAGAGCGACACCGGCTTTAATAACCTCACGGCTCTTAAGCATGGAGCACTAACTAGATTAACAGCAATTCTGGGCTCTACTCCAAATCCATGCAAACTGCCCATGTAGGCAGCATCATAGTCATACCCCCAAATTGAAGGGTTCTCTGAAATGTTCAGAAACTTCACACAGGTGCTTGCCTTTGGCCAAAATACTGCACCATTGCAAGTATCAGTAACCAAAGTCAGGAATTTCCTTTTGGCTTTCTATTCAATGCCTCCGGGCAGCTTTTTCAGTCATCGCAAGACCACAGTCATTTCTACCTTAATCGGGGAAATCACAATAGAACATTGCAGTCCAACCTTTAAACCGAACATCAACTGTACCATAAGGTTTGTTTCTTAAATCGATTTTTTTTTTCAAAGTCAGTGCAGCAACTGCATTGAAACAGGTTTGAAAGAGCCAACGGAAGCATCCCTCTGAAATCACAAACTTCCATGCCATAAAGGCCCTGTCGCAAATGGGGCACTTCATGTGGAATTGTGGTCTCGTGGACTTATATTGTACGTGCTTGCCTAGTCTTCAAGTCAGTAGGGTGTCCCATTAGTCCTTTGAGTGCTTACAAGTCTGCTTGCGAGCGACTCTTTTGTGCCCTCGGTGTGGTCTTCAGCAAAGGCCGAAATGATGAAGGCTTCACTGAAGGAATCCAGGAATCCTCGCTAATGACCAATTATTAAGACAATTCGTGTTTCAGTGGAAATTACGTCAACACAATGAACAATGGTACATTTTTCAAGACTTTTTTTTTCTTCTCAAAGAAAATGCTAATGCTGAAGTCAGCTGTCAAAAAGCCATTTATGAGTTTGTATAATAGTTTGAATTCTGTCTCAGAAACTAGACCACAGGAGAGCTTACTAGATTATGAATTAGATCAAAAACTTTAGCTGATAGGACTTCCATGTAAAAGAAAAGGTGCTTACTGTGAGGTTTAGCAGAAAGCTTTTCCCCCCTTGCAATTGAAGCATTTTGACAGTTTTCATGACAATTTTGACAGGAAGTTAAGGCTGGCGCCCTGAATGGGAAAGCTTGGCCGACAGAGGTTGACTTTTTGTAATGGCTGCCAAACAGGGCAGCAGGGTTGCAAAAATGCCTCACTTAACTTCATTAGCTACCGTGTCATAAAGAGAGCGATTATTAAAAGTTCTGCTTTTCCATCCTGTAAGCATATGAAGCAATTATAGTGAACAACTGAATGTTAACAGGCTCATTAAATAGCGGAAATCTATACAAATGCCTCATTTCCATACGGAGCCTTTAACATGGTCTGACACCGCATGGGCCAAAGAGAAACAAAGCCAGGTTCTTAAGCATTTCTGACATCCTTCTTCTTCAAAAATTAAACTGTATAATGAAACCTTTAGGGTTTAATCCAAATAACTTATTCCTATGGGCGCATGCCTGCCTTTAAAACTAAACGTTGGCAGGTCACATTAAAAACCTATTGTCGGTAGGCCAACACACGCATGCATGTCTACGGCACTTGTCCAGTTAAAAAAGAGATAGGAGACATTTTTTTTTCAAACAATCATTTTTGAAGACACTAAAGAAAGAAAGATTTAATTGAATTTACTTCATCCCCATAAAAAAGCAGAAATAAATAAGCTTGTGTATTGACTCTTTGCTCACCATGAGTTTATTACATTTGCAAATGATTCAATGTTCTTGATATTGTCAGAATCTACCTACAGGAAAATAAACTGTGTCAATGAACTGTGTAACTCTTCAAACTAATATTAATTCTTCAGCAGGTGCACATTTAAAAAGGTCAACGTACGTACGTGTTTAACACAATGCCTCTTAATAAAACGGAAATTTTTCTAGATATATTTTTATACATAGAGATTTAAAATGCATTTTTATATGATGCATGGGATAGCAAACCCAGAATATTTTTTGCATCACTTGGAAACCTTAATTGTGTTTCTAGTTCATTGATGTTATTTTTAGACCAGTTTTGGGTTTGATTAATTCATTTTTTTTCTTTCTAGACTTATAGCGGCGCACACATAATAGGTTTGAAGTGTTCATTGTGTTTGCCACCATATCAAGGTTGTTCTAGATAACTGCCCGTGTGATGCTGGGGGTTTGTCAGTGTGACTGAAGTCAGTAAATCTGTGATAAGCTGTGCAGTGATAAGCACAGTTCACCGTCCGGTGACTGTCATTCTGGCATGATCGCTGGTTTGAATCCATCTCAGAACAGGTCGAGAGGAACCGCTATAGTTGTGCCGAGACCCAGCTGGAAGTGATACTAAAGCCCATATTTTACTTCTGTATCAGTCCTATGCCTTCGCCTACACAAAGACGCGTGCCATAGCCTACACCTCAGCCCGACGGGCACCATTTCCAGCAATGTAGCAGTGAGTCAATGCATGTGGACTGCAAGCGCTGTGATTGGCCATTCCCCATAGGAAAATCAAAATAATTCGCAGACACTCTACAATAAGAATTGTGTCTTCTTTTGCTACTGTTTTGGTTAAACTAGCTACACGTGTCTGGTTTCTGACGTCCAGTGGCCATTGACTGTAGACGTGGAAAATGACGTTACTCTAAGACACATCCCCTGCGATGCCTACGGCATTGAGGCCATGGCACTGCTTCGATTCCTCTCTTGAAATAAATAAATATTCTGTCATCCCTTTTGTCATTTCAAACATGTATGACTTTCTTCAGTCAGCATAACACAAAATAAATTCTGAAGAACCTAACCTTTTTTTTGTTTGGACACAAAACCAATGCAGGTCAATTGGGACCCCCAATTGTCTGTTAACAACAGTCTTCAACTTATCTTTTGTGTTTTGCAGAAGAAAGACAGTCATACAGTTTAAGGATGATCTTTTTGGAAAGTATGGGGGCAAGTAAGAGCTATTGGAAGAAATTGTAGTTCTGATCATATTCAACTTCTTAAAAATGTTCAAAATGTATGGTTGGCTGTGATGCATACACTTGCTTAATAGCACATTGAATATAAAAAGTACATTTGCATAAAAAAGTTTTTTATTGTGCTCTGTTTTAAACATTTTCAATCATGTTCCATATGTTATTGAATTCCTTTTTGAATCTGTTTTTGTAATTTAATTCTTCATATTCTATATTGGCCAATAACAATATAGAAGATCATTCTAAAAATGTAAATTTTTATAACAGGTTTTCTTTTTTTTTTGCTAATTTCAAAACATATGTATAAAAATATTTAAATTCAAATGATGCCTGCGAGGTTCTTCTTATCCGGATGAAGTGTTAAAAAAAAAAAGCCAGATTAACCCGAAACATAACAGTGCACCTTTTGCGAGGTATTGTTCATGACTAAAGCACAAACAGCGTGTGGTATATTAATACCTTTAACTTTATTGTTTTGTTGTTAATCCACTGCTTGGACCAGCGCCACTAATTGTGCAAATTTGCATATAATTTTTTTTACGAGCTGAGCTCCGGAAAACAGCACAGGGTTATGGAGGATTTGGCTGCTGATAACATCTTTGTGTTCATTCAGAAGAACCGAGGAGCTGGATTTTCCACAGTCTGCTCTTGGCAAATGGACTGCTAAAGCCCTAATATCATGTAAGAGTAATGCATACTTGGTCTGAGCGGCACACACTGACACCGTGGCAGAGATCTTAATAATATAAATCCTGTGAGATGCAGGCTTTTGTCAAAGTATGGAGAGGTAGAGTCTATATTATGCATTCCGCAGATGCTATATTGAAACCAAAAAGATTTCACATCACATTCATTTGTAAATGCATCAGGTTTATGCTATCTAATGGAATTCTAAACACATCCTATACGACATTTAATGAGGTCAACACAGCCTTTGTCATGGCAACAGCATTCGCCATCCTGAACAAATTGAGTTGATTTTTTGCTATTTACATTCCAGATTTAGTGTGAAAGACGCGTATAAGCGAGCACAACACCACCTGTGCTCCGATACAATTTCAAGTGCGTCTACATATGCTCAAGCATCTACACAAATGTGGCTGTGTGCACATCGGCTGCGTTTCAATATTTAATTAGCTGGATAAATACATTAATACATAGATTTCAAGCATCATACAAAAGCTGTTGTCCCAAGTCTTAAAGCCTTAAAAAAGGCTCACCTGCTGGCTTGCGCACACACCTTGTACTATAGTTGCATCCAACACAACCCTAAAGGAGGATTTGTTGATTTGTGACAGCTATAATAAACAAACTGAGAGGCCAATAAAATACTGCAATCACAGACAACTGAACAAAATGATGGTAGAATTACACTTTTTTCTGTGTGCCATTGAAACTGACACCTTAACCTCGTAATCTCGCTCTGGGATTGGCAGTAAGAGAGAGAGAGAGAGAGAGAGAGAGAGAGAGAGAGAGAGAGAGAGAGAGAGAGAGAGAGAGAGACAGAGAGAGAGATGGAGAAACCCCTATAGTGTTCACTTTATCCATACTGATTAATCAATTATATATCAAGCAGAATGAGCGTGAAAAAGCATTCTTATTAAGTCAACTAATTTGACGGAATTTCATTCCCAAGGTGGCTCAAGAAGTTAGAAGAAGCTTCTAGTGCACATACAATGGAAAGTGACAAGACACAGTTGACAAAATAGTACAAAATAAATATGTAAAAGACCAAATATGACAAAAGAGCAGCGGATGGTATGTACCTAAGTAAAGTTCTGTATTCTGTACCAATTGTGTTAGGGATCGTATGCTCAATACTCTATTGATGATTCGATTGGCCAATCTCATGGAAAAGCAAATCCAGGAACCATTTAAAAAGGGAGATGGGAAGATCCTTTCCATCAACGTGTTTCATTCTAGGAACAACATGGCCCTGGACGCTCGGCTGTTTTCAAAAAGGTATACCGCTGTATCAGTCTTTTGTAAGTGAGAGACAACTTTAAATAGTTTATGGCTATTCTTATGTAGCCAGTTTTCTTGATTATAATAGAGCCAATTTAGTATTGTGCAATCTATTTTTGATTTGATCGGCCAAAGTTCTGCATTTGTAAATCTAAATTACCTGGGTGACACTTGCGGGCACCAATAATCATGTACTACAGCCAGAACTAACACATGCGTCTAGACGAACTAATGGTGAAGAAAGTCTCATCAGCATCTAATGAAGTGCTAACCTTAACTACAGTCATAAAGACTTGCTAAAGACCCAACACTGTGTGAAAAACACTCATCTGTAACTAGTCGATAACACGGTAACATTTGTTATGCTTGTACTGTACTTACAATTGCGTGTAGGCATTTAGGAGCTATTATCCAAAGCGACTTACCGGGGTCATTCATTAATCAGTAAGTAATACTTCATTAGTTCATGTCTGTGTAGCCCATCTTCCCTTTTTTACATTTATGCACAACTACATGGTCTATGGTGCCACTTTTTTGCCACTTTTGTGATGTTCAGTACAGAAAAGGCAAACAAAGTTATCAAAGTTTCCTTTGGGGATGTCCTCTGAGACTCTTGAATAATATCACTCTTTCACCTATAATGAAGTCAAGATTTAAAGGATTTGTCTTCTTTTCCTCTAATTAATCCTTCAAATCCAAACCAAAAAAGGCTGTTCTGCCTCTATAAGCGGATTTAAATGTCAGCTGGCAAAATTAAATTACCTACTTGGATCTGAATGTTTCGACTCGGGGCATGATGAATATCGCACGGCTACTCTGCAAATGTACAAATTTGTCAACATCGCAAACCTTCAGGCAGGTTTTGGGCATTAAATCACTAATACTTGAGTGCAGAGATGCAATAATTTGTTAACGCAGAACCTGCAAATATACATTGATCAGTAAATTTGCTGCCCTGAAATGTCGTGAGTTGTAAAAGCTAATGCAGAGTTTATCAATCTATCTTCTGTTTCCCGTTGGCAGACTTGGCGGAACCTGTGCAATATATCATCTGTTATTCTCACGTCCACGTCTTATCACATCAGCTGAGACCAACTTCCACAAATGAGTTTCAGTGCATACATTTCACTGTGTGCTCAACAGAATTGGTATCTACAGTGTGTCTGTGCAAAAAAAGCACATCTGTGAGGTAGCCCAAATTTAAAAGAGAGCCTTGGATTCTAAACCTGATTTTACATTTCCTTTGTGTGTTTATTTGTGTGTTAGTCCCTCTAAACCCCTTTGTGACTTGTCGCCGGCGAGTCGTTATGGAAATAACTGGATTAGCATGATGTCGTCTTGCAACGGGATGGCGCGAAATAACAAGCTAGATAACAAAACTGATGATGGGTTTTTTGAAGATTTACATGGCATGTATTTACAGGTGAGGTGTCAAAGAACAAAATTAATAACAGTTCCCTTTGGGTAGGTCTCTCGACCTTGTGTCGACTAAATAGGGTAAACCTTGAGATGCTGTTTGTTTCTGAGCCTGTTCATCGCCTACACCCAACGTTTGCGGCTCGGCCCCTTTCAGCCGCCTCTGACTTCCCTCAACAAGGTTGTCTCCATTATCTCTTTTAGGGCCGGGCACCTACATTGGCACAAAAGTGCATTTTCTTGGTCACTGTGCTTAGAAACAGTGCACAGCAGATGCAAGCGCATACTCGCAGTCTTCAACACTCACCTCGGGATGATGTGTTGAACTGTGTGAGAACGTCAAGAGTACTTGTCCCATAAGGGTATTATATAGCGATCCAATTTAGTCGACACCACTTTGAGAGAAAGACTGAAAGGGAACATCTGCGACTGTGTTTGTGACCTTAGTTCTCTGAAGGAGGGAATGAGACGTTTTGTCCTCCTATGCCAGGATACTTGGCTGCCGCTGCAGAGATCGGCACAGGTCTCCCAGGTTCCTCAGCACAAATGGTAATGAATTATCTCTTCTATCGCCTTTTTACCCATCATCACGGATATGAATTGACTGCAAAAATAATTGGCCTTTCCCTACACTTTTAAGCTCTACCCCTTTCAGTTGACACAACGTCTTGTTTCCTCATTCAGGGAACTATAGCCACATATGTTACCGGAGACGTTTTATCACCAGACAAGGGTCTCTTTAACAATTCAACCTATTTCTTATAACCTCAATATCTATATATATTCGTAAAACTGAACAGCCGATCAGAATAAACGGACAAGATAAGCTAATACTCCGTCACCAATTGCTAGATCAGCTAAACTGGATGATGGGAACTTACATTGGCTGATTTTCATATTATATTCGAAACTGTTCGTGTTCGCAGCCCTAAGATAGATGGACTGTACTCAACATACTGTACACCGGAATGTACCTGTAAACCAACAAACTGGTTTTAACAACAGTTTATATTAATGAAATCAATGAAATTTTATAGAGGGCGGGTTTAAAAATATGGAAATTAAACTTCGCAAATGATTTCTTCCTGCATATTTTAGCCTTATCGTCTTTGGAAAACAGAGCTAATAAACTGGCAGCATAAATAACAATTGATTCTGCAAGAAAGGTTGAACAGACCGACCAAAGCCAATGCCATGACCATCTGACACTCATTCTGCGAGGGAGTGAGCAAGAGAGAGAGAAAGACAGAGGTCTGATGGAATTAACATGGATCAGTTGAGTAACTAGTGAAGATTGAGTGTCTGGTGTTTGAGTAATATATCAAAGAGAGGCCTTTAGCACATGTATTAGTTAACACATTCTAAACATATTATCATGGATGTATTATTGTGTTTTACTTTATTATACTTCTAGTTTGGTAGTATATTGGGTTAGCAATGCGTAGGTTATGGATTTATCCAGAAAACATACAACACATTCAATAATGTGTTAAAGCAAGAATAATGCTATGTAGAATATATATATTTTAGTAGGATGATATAAATATTATATTGTGACACACCCTTGCTTAAATTGTGCAAATTGACCTTGGACATATTGTAGTGCTATAGACAGAACATGCTTTACAATGCATAGAACCATCATTTCACAAAGGGCTCTTTTCACTGCCAAATAACTTAAATCATACAAATAATTTTCATTAAGAACCCTTAATAATGATTTATTTTTATTTTTATGGGTAGATAAAAGAAAACTAAAGAGACCATCTTAAGTTTTTCTGCATTTACCACGTGCATGTGTGGTATTTCTTGTTGTATTTTATGAACTTTAAATAATAATTTTTCAAATTTAAAAAAGGACAAAATCTAAAAAAAAACATAACAGAAAAGATGCTCAATATTTTTCAGACCTTGACACTGCAAAGAAAACACATTTATATTTACATCCAAGCAATACAACGGTAATATGTGTGCATGTATTTAGATAGAATTAAAGGAGCTGTTTGAAAGTTGAACCAGGATCTATTCATAAGAATGCCACACAATTAACTGAACTATGTATTCATATAATAATAATAATAATAATAATAATAATAACAAAAAACATTCTCTTTGGATTACCTTAGAATAAGCTATTTCTCCAGACACTGCGGCCCACACATGGAGTTCATTGCTAGAAATTAGTTGTTATTCTCCTTTAAGAATTATAACCTGGATTTTCATCACAACTTTCAGGAGTCTTGTCATGCTGTCAGTCTTTCAAATTGCTGTTAGAAGTAACATGGGGCCAACCATTGTACGAGCAAGCATTTTATAGTAAAATGTAAATGCATTTACAGTTCCATTAAAGATCCTATTGAAATACCAGATGCTCGGAGCTATAATGAAACGCATATCGACAGCTGAGGTCTGCTTTTGACAAAGCTTGAAAAATCAGAAGGTTCATACCTAATTATCGCAGTTGATTTCCCAAACGTCTTTATTAATACTCAAGATGCAACATCTTTTATTTCAAGTGGATGCCAACTTCATTTATCACATATTCCTGTATTTTTATCCTGAACACTTGCCATCCACCGTTAAGACAGACAGTAACTGACCAGTATGATACATAACAGATTGGTAAACATTCCGGGGTCTGTTGCGATGACCCTTAATCTGTTCTGGCTCCAGTGGTCTCGCAGGGACATGCTTGAGCCGTAGAGCTGCGAGCCTGCTGATAAGAGTGTGTGAAATTGTGTCTGTTTGCATCAGTAATAAAGCTCTTTCTGTGTAATACACAGATGGTGAAAGAGGGCATCCAAGCGTGACTGTACAATGAGTCTGCTAATTACTTCATTCCTGAGAGGAAGGAGGGGACAGGACGAGGGGGTCTGCGGTTCTGTGATCAACAAGAGCTGCTTTATTAACAGTCGAGGGAATCAAGACACACAGATCCAATGAGATGAAAAGAACAGGTGGAGAAGATCATTGATCGGCGGTGTGACTTGAGGACGATCGATTTTGTGCGTTGTGCTGAACATGAGATGAGAGGGCTCCTGAGTCACTACGAATATTTCTGTTTTTCTATTCTTTTATTCGCACTTTTGTGATACAACAGTGCTCAATACGGCACCGCTGTAGGTGCATACAACCTGGCTGTTCTCAATTAAATATCAAAATATAAAAGCGTCAAAACGTTTAGTCGCGCTGTGTTTAAACCTCGACTGAGCCTTTCCCGGTGTGATGGGAGAAAGGCCGAAATCATGGCCGTTGTTTGACTCCACGGACGGTCAGCAGTCAAGACAAAGCCCAGCGGAAATACATCGGTGCAGTCAATTACTTTGCTTTGTTCCGTTACCCTCAAATGATTTCCCTGTGCCCTGCTGCTTTGAGTATTACCAACTCCTTCACAAAGAATTATTTAGTCACCTTGAGCATGGAGAAATTACAGCTCCAAGTAATTATCAAATAGGGTCCACTTAATTTTTAATTGACTCTCTTGGTTCATTGCCCCAACTTTGGTACGCTTGTCAAAAGTACCTTCTCTGTGTTCTCTCTGACCCTTGCTGTCAAAGCTCTTCAACTTTTTTAGAAATTTTGTTCCCAATGGTATTAGAAAGGTAAAAGATGAAGGTGAGATAAAAACAGAAAACTCGTTAAACGCGTTTCTAAAACAAAGAGAGCATATAGTATAATACAATGACAATCCTTTACTTTTCACTTTTATTTCTCATCTTTAAGTGGAAGCAATTTTCTGTTGCTATGATCAATGGATTTCCCCCTTAAAACTGACTACCTCCCAATTTAAAGATTGCATCCTTCAAAGTTATGGTCTTCTGAAGGCAAGTCTTAAGCCCTTAAATGCAGATCTTGGTGTTAATAGCCTTCATCAAGTCCCATCGCCTTCAACAGTCTACAGTGTCTTAAATCTTTGTAAAGCAAAATCTGGGAAGATACATGTAGTGGATCCCTCATACACAGGAAATGAAGGCGGCATTTGGTGACGTAATGTTAAGGAGCCTTTGAAATGCGACAGCCTTAGTTGTGTTGAAGTGAAGTTATGGCCTTCAAATGTGACCTTTGGAAGCGCAACTTTAAATTAAGATACAGGAATGAAATATAAATGTGTTTACGAAAAGTTGAATTATTTGCAAAGTTTGCATTAACATTTAGTAGGAAAAGAATAGACAGCACGCCAAAAATGCTCAGAGGGAAGGGTTCCAAGCTCTGAATTTTTTCCAAACCCTGAGTAATCCTCCATTGAAATTGAAAAAAACTAAGCCGGGGTCGAGGAGGGATGTGACAAACATACTGTCCTGGGACAGACTTTTTTCAGCGTCTACTCCACCCTGATTGGCTGATTTATATTCGCATGGTCCTTCCAAACTTCCAAACTAAACTTCATTTAAAACTTCCAACAGTTTCTTTTTTATAAAAATCTAATCAAATATGCCATAAAAACTATTGGGAATTTGTAACTTAATTGAAAATCAAAATGTGGCCTCAGAAGTATACTATAAAAGTTTAAGGCATTAAAATTATATTAAAACAAAACAACTATTTTAGTTGTAGAATGTTTTCTTAGTTTTGTTCATAACTCAAGAGTTCTTTTGACGTGACATCTTTAAGCAGTCCTTATATGCTTATTTGTCATTCAGATCAAGACAGGTTATAAAAAGATATTCAACAGCATATTGCCTTGTTTCTGTGAGATGTTATTGTCGTGAAAAATGACAAATATTTGTTATGAGATGTACAAAAGATAACAGGATTACTATGAATGTGTTCATCAGGGTTTCCTATGCTGGTGTCTATCAGGAGCTCCCAGAGCTTTCTGTTCATGTGAAGAGAAATTTGATTGAAAGTCTGATACGTGTGATAGAATCTGGGCTTTGGGAAATGAATTCTGTTCCAGAAGAGTCGCAGCATCTTTTAATGCATAAAAAAGCTCCTGAACGGCTACGGCTCTTGACCATGAGCTTTCTTCCCTGATATATCAGACAGATGTTAATCATTCCATATATGTGGTATTATTTATTCGTTTTTTTTCTTTCAGATCCGACTAATTTTGAAACTAGCCATACGAGAATTATGAAGACTACTGTTGAAGTAATGATCTTGAAACATATGGAAAGCGGATGATTAAAGATATCTGAAGGAGAGAAGAAAGGTGGACATTTAATTCAAGCTAGAAAATTAATTCATGACTATGTCCATGGATTTTTAAAGAGGTCATATCATGGGCAATCACATTCTCCTTGATCTTTGGAGATAAAAGGGTTCATTGGACTATGAAGTTACTGTAACTTTCAGAACTTAAAAAATGTTCCCCTGTGCTCATGTTTTGTTGGCACTTTTCATATGCACAATAGCTTCGCTGGACAAACTGTTTTGTTCTGTTGAACTCAAAAGAAAGATATTTGGAAGAATGTTAGTAACTGAGATTTCTGGGCCATCTCTGACTGCTGTAGTAGAAACAAATAAAATGGACATAGATGTCCCAGAACTGTTTTATTTTCTAAGTTCTTCAAATAATCTTCCATGGTCATCACTGGTGGCACTATAATTATAAACTTTCTAACAACTTGATGGTGAGTCCTTTATAAAAATGTTAACAGGTATTGAGAAAATTAGGATCAGCAATGCTAGTAACAAATAAACACTATAGTTTGAAGTCTTTAAATGCTTTTTACAGCGATTTATAAAGCAGTATAGTCACAAAGTCCTTCTGATCTCTGCAAACCACGTTAGACGTTCATAACAGATAAACACTGCGCTCTGTATGGATGGCGAAGCCTTGTTCCTTCTCTTGGATGGCAGAACATATAGAATTATTTATTGGACTAAAATATTTATCTGGGATTTTACGGTGCCCGCAGTGCCACATCACATCCCATCCCAGTGCAAAGCTAAAGTGAGCAATTTGCAGAATATTAAAGGAAATTTAAGGGTTTTAGAAGCTGTTTTTCTCTCATTCAGAGTTTTAAATTGTGTAATGCTGGCCAATGAGTTTTGCATTTTGCGCACAAACCAATTAAAGCCAAATGCATCTTTACAAAACCAGACAATCAAATACAAAGCTTAAAGCACTGCAGGTAGAGTGTGTACAAGATCACATTTGCATTTATAGATTTAATTATTTTACACTGCTGACGTACAATCTTTGCCAAAGGTCTTCCAGTAAACAATAAGATAAGTCTGTTTCTTTCACAAACTATCCTATGTGTTGCTTTCTATTTTATTTAATAACTACTATGTATAATGTGCAAGTGTGTGATAAGGGTTAGAGAAGTATATTTAAAACAATTATTGATTTGCTAGAATAGACCTTTAATTCCTTGGCTGGGTTCGTGTTCCCTTGGAAGCTGTGTTGAGACTTCAACCCATTTCTTCACAGTAAAGTTCATTACATTAAGAACAACCTTCAAGAAACTTTTTATTTTGACTGAAGAAAGGAAGATATGACCATTTTGGATGACACAGAGATGTAAAATTTAATCTCGAATCCTCTGTGTCCTTTAGCTTCTTGTCCTTTGATTTGCCTTCACTAAATAGTTTCTCAATCGCAGATTGGGGTGCAATTTATTTTAAAGGTTCAATGTCATTGAATTTAATGTTATAACACTTTAAAAAGGAAGTTTTTCTATTGTTGGCCTGAAGCAATTGTACAAATTCTGTGTTATTTATGATATACTTTGAGATGACTTTGGAGGAAAAAGTGAAATGCGCAACAGTTGTGTTTTTTGTTATCCCAGATAAAAACTGTTCGTAGAGCGAATTGTTGTTACCGTTATCATCATTTCGGAACAGCTTTTAAACTGCTATTAAAAATCTCACATCCATAAAGCTTTAAGATGGAATACTCACCTGGGTGTATTTTGCCGTCACTATATTTCCAGTTCGATACCTCTGGGTGCTGACATGTTATCAGTAAATATTCAGTGATAAGGCTGTAAGATTAAACTGCGTGTCTGAGTGTAAAATGATCTGAGAAGTTGCACTTGTCACACTCTACCAGGTGACACTGTATTATAAGAGACACATACTGCTATACACCAGAACACGAAAACAAAATTTGATGCAGAGCCACTATTAAACCAACGTGAAGAAGAAAAATATAACAACCTAAATAATTATTACATTTGCAGGCTCATGAGTGTAAAAGTGCATTCATTGTCGAGTGGCACATTGGTAGTCGAGGCGTTAAACAGATCTGCGGGTTACTCCGAAAGGGGCAGGGGACACGCTGAGCACTTAGTGTCGCTCTCAGCAAAGATTCTGCACATGAGTTTCTTGGCATGGTTTCTCCCTTGCGAGTGCCAGCCTGATGCACGGCACACCACCTCCACATGCATGTCAAATTTAGATCGCTGACACTGAAGTATTACAACCCCACCCACATAATGTTACTTATATTCACCTCCTGTGAATTATCAATTAATATAATGGGGAGATTGTACAGGTAGCTATTAAAATGCCAAAATATAAGTGGTGGGTGTAAGCATGATGGAATGCTTTTCTAATGTATTGTAGACCGTATCTAACCTCCAGAACTGTAAAACACAGAACACAATCTCTTAATGTTTGGGTCATTTTTATTTTTAACAGCTTCATATCATTTTGAAATGTAATGTCTTCATGAGGCTGATTTGACAAAGTGCTAAAGGATTTGACCAACGTTGGCCTAATAACTGCCTTTAAACTGGACTGCCACAATTCTGCTTTTCATTGTTTTCTTCTTCCTCTCATTTTCTGTTAATAGTCAGGTAATGAGGGCATGTAATGGAATTAATGAGAGTTTTCAGCTTGGAGCTATAGTCATTATTTAGGAGTTTAGGAAACAGAACATTTGTTGGCTTTTGTGAAACATGGAAACAGTAACAAGTGCCGTAAAATGTGCCTTTTGTTCATGACTGCATGTCATACCCCTTTTACCTTACATTTATGAATTTGGCAGGCATTTTGATCCAAAGTGGCTTACCGAGCATTTAACACAATGTTAATTTAATTTTATATGAACTAATGATTTGCTTTCATTTCGTCAGTGCCAGCGACGTTAGGTTAAGCGGTTGGGGTTAGAGGATGGGCTTCAGTGTTGAATTTTGTGCCCGTAAGTGAATATTTCATCATTCATCTCATTCGAAAAATAAATTCCCTATGTGGTTCATAATTATTTCCAAAAGCCAAGAATAGTTCACTATTTCCAGTTCTTTTAAAACGTCTAAAAAGGTTAAAGAAAGAAGGGTTTTAAATAAGCAAAATTATTTTCTATTGTCATGGAGAATGGTCTCATTTGCACATCTATAGAGAACACGGAGAATAAAACACGATCGATCGCGCTCGAATCAATATCAAAACATGAATTTCAGCTCAATGTTTGCATTTAGAACATCTCAATCGAACACTCTATAAAGTCAGATGTTGCTTCTGAATATAAATCAACATGGATTCGGGTTCAGGCCAATAACAACACAATTATTAACAGAAAAACAGACTGACTTACGCAATTAAGGGAATTGGGAACAATTTGTGACATTGTTCAACATCGAATTCACTCCAAATAAAATCTGGTCACTTCCCCCTGTTTCAAATCCATTACTTTCTATCTCCTGTGCAATACCAATAGAAAAGATCTTTCTATATCTTTCTATATTATCTGTGGCATAGCTCTTTAACCGAATACAGTCTAGACCGTTGTTTTTTAAATATCCTGGACATGTAATAAAAATGAAATGGGACTTAAGGGCTGTAAAGCTTCACGATAATGAAAAGCATCATAAAAGTGGTCTAATCGATAAAACGGGTGAAAAATTTCGCACATTTTTATTTTTGGTCGAAATATCTCTTTAATAGCACCTCCATCCCTTGCCTCGTGAGAGAAAGAAACTCGTGGTTCTGTATTCTCTCTCCAGCTGAGCTTCGCCCAACCTGTCTGCCAAATCCCCGGGCTTTAACTCATCATTAGCAGGCTGATCTTGCGTTTTCTCTAGCCTTCTCTCTCTCTCTTTTATCTCTTCCTCTCTCCATCTTTTCCCCTCATAAACACACTGTAAGTGTTCTTATAAACACACTGGAAGCTTCCATGCCGGGCTTGGCATTAACAAAATGTCAGAAAAATTCCCCTCTAGGCCTAGCAGGGCCGTTCAATTAAGCCCAACATGCAAAAATGGAGCTCTAATGAAGTGCATTAACCTGAGATCGAGCGGGCACATTTACTGGCCCGTTTGTGTGCCTCTCTCTCGTTTCTCCCCTTTATCTACCCCACCATTTTCTCGACTGAACGTAACAAAAGGGAACGGAGAGAATAAAACATGCTTCTGTGACCGGGGATGATTGAGAACATTTTTAAAGGGAAAGTAGAGATAAAAGCCTCCGAACAACAAATTATGGATGCCAGGGAGAGAAACTGGAAGTCGCGAGGAAAGAAATGAATCTTGGGAAAGCAGGGTGAAAAAAAGCCGTTTGTCAGTCAGAAGTCTAGCGTTCTTATTGTCAATCAGACCTTTTGTGTGTGCAAGTCTAAAAAATTATTTCTCTAAATGCATTTATCTCCTCTTGGATGCGCATGTGTTACAATGGGAAGCAGTGACGCGTATCCAACCGCAGTTAACACATGAAGTTGCATAAAACATACAGACATACAACATAATCCAGGGAAGAATAATCCAAAAATAACCAAGACAATCCTAAACACAGCCCCATTCAATATTATAATACATATAAATCTACACTCACGTCTGACAACAGCCAAGAGACACATGAGGGCTTTTATACACTGGTGTTAAGAAGGAAACAAGACACACCTGGGAACCAATCAGGACAGGACCAATGACACAAAAGAACTACACACAACTACATGGCACATGACAAGAGACAGGAAACACACAGGACCAGCCCGAAAGATCACACGTATAGGGGAGACAAGGCATCAATCGTAACAGAAGGCCCAGTAGCAAAAGCCTGGAGATTTGTCTTATCATCAGACCATACTCGACCAAAACACATTATTTTACCTCCACATTCTTTAGTATGAGAAATGAGAAAAAAACTATAAAACTCGTATGTTATTAAACTTCCACATAATTTAGAAATGCAGTTAAACAATCCTACAGTCTCAAAGGAATCTGTGACACAGTCACAAAATTGTATCTATTAATTCATCAACTAAGAACCATTAATGCTGTTATTGTTAGTTCATGGTAAAGAGTATATGTTGCCTTACAGCAAGTCATTTTTTCGTGATTGAATTTATTAAATTATTTAAACATAAAATCGTTGTACACGATGTAAGAGAAGAACTGTGAGAATATAATAAAATGAAACGCAGAAAATGAATGCAGAATTTGATTTTACGGCGGTCTGGCTTCAAAAGCAAGGTTACATATTCTGTCGTATCTGTGATTTAAATTTCACATTCCACCAATCTCAAAGCTGCTGTTATGGTAAGCTGATGACTGTACGTTTTATAATGGGTATTATGGTCGGGATCATCATGTAGACTTATGATAGAAATGCTCGCAATGTTTCTGTATTCTGAACTAACTGTGGTATAATGTCAGAGTCTTAAGCATCTCGCCGGTAACATGAATTACACGATCCCGTGAGCTTCAGGATAATCTCTGATTCATTTCAATCTTATATGTGTGAAACACAACCACAACAGCTCGTTCACATCCAGCGCCTTATAAAAGAATTAATCTCATTGTAAGATAAATCTTATTATTAATCCATTCCTGAACTAAGCCTTTTCTGAAAACTACACATTTCACAAAATCTCAGCTTGTTCCTCATGCATAGCATCAGCTCATATTGGTGAACTAGGAAAAACCTAAACAGCAATAAACTATTAGCTTTTGATAATTCTGTGATTCCACATATACAGCAAAAAACCTCTTTGATAACAAATCACTTCCTAAAAAGTCATAAGACATTATCTTCCCTCCATTATGGAGACGATACTTAGTGATTACTCAAAACTCATAAGGAAATTACGAAATTAGTCACGCATTAGAAATTAATTATTGACTACATTAAAGTGTGAAATTGAAATTTGACAGCATGAAGGCATTTGGGAATAAAGATGAATGGTTGTGACGGCACTCGTGTTAAAACAGTTACCACTGATTTTGAAGTAATATCACACACGCCTAAAACCCCAATCCACCGAGACATTAAATCATGAGGCAGAAAAATATGAAATGAAACGACAAAGAAGTAATTGATATATAAATGCTGCCAGAAGATCCCTTTAGGGATGATAAATATTTCTTCCTGCATGATTTATTTGAAGTGTTGAAGTTTGAGCGTTCATGTAGCTTGATTCAGCAAAACTCTATTTCACTTTCATCTGTATGTGAGAAATCTTTTCAAACGGTGCATGAAGACACATTCTTAACATTTATTTATTTTGCTGATCACAAATGAAGATTTTGATGATAGTTTGTATCTGAATCATCTTGGATCAAGATAGACTCCCTAGTAGGAGGAAAAATCTACATTGGACGTCAATGATGACCCAAAATGGTTATATATTAAGTTATAATCGATCTTAATTATAAAATATACTGAAACTGAAATAATGCATGGTTCACCATGCAAAGATACACGGATAGCTAGACATTGCAATTTATCATTACATTTATGAAGCAATTTTCCCCATGTTTCACACAACCATCTGCCATTTATACTGTGACTCCAAACTCACAGCCAGATGTTGTTATAACAACCACCGATGACTACAATAATTGACTATTAGTGTATCGAGCCACAAAAAATAAACAGAGTAAATATAAACCATGTCTTGGCTTGCTGCATAAGGGTAGCGGTGCCGCAGAGGTCAGTGGAAAAAGTCTATCCAAATCAACAACTTCTTCACAGACATGAGCATAAAGTAAGTCATCGTAACATTACTTAAGTAAGATTGAATAAGAACCTTTCCAGTATCATTTAATATCATAAAATATGATAATGCTGAAACAATAAATCCAAAAGGCGCATGGATGAAAGAACCCATAAACTGCGATTGAGCAACAATGTCATCATTCTGGTCTGGAAATTACATCTTATAATTGTTTAAATACAACTTGACAAATACTTTGGTTTTGCAATATCTTAACTTCTTGGCTAGATATGGTTGCTATGTTTAAAATAAAAAGTACCAGATACCTATCATCACACCCTTAATGTCAAGAACTCAAGTCAATCAGAAAAGCAATACATGTACATTTCGTAACAATATGTTATTCAATATGTAATATTCATTCCTAGAAAGTCATTTCTTATCTTGTGTGAATGAAACATTTCAATACAACAACTAGCGTTGCTTTTTACAACGTTAACGATAAAAGCATGATAGAATATGAAATAAGTCTCATAAAAACATGGAATGTAACTATTTTACACATTATTAACAAAAATGATTGTTTGTGTTGTGTGAAAATTAAAAAGCCTCTTCTTCATGCGCCTTCAGCTTGGACCGATCAGCCGGGGATGAGGGTTACCAGGTGCGTTGAATTAGTTTCCAGGGCAACGCGGATCCAGAGTCGGGAAGCAGTGTGGAAATTAAGGGTGGGTGGGGAGAGTTACCCCTGGCAGACCTGCTGAAGCTGACCATATCCAGGAGAAGCCATTAGCCTTGATATCTCACGTCAAAGTGGAATTCCTGAAGCGCAAGGAACCAGCGTCACATTCCAGCATGGGTGTCTTTTGCTCGTGCCATCCATTGTAGGGGTCAGTGGTCTGTTCCCGGCCTAGGAAGTAATATCGCCGCTCCTGGACTATCCACTTGACAGTCAGAGTCTCCCTATCTACAGTGGCGTTGTTCCATTCGTCCATATTTCGCAGATAAAGATGATGGGGTGCTCTTCACCGTCCTGAATCTGCCGTAGGACGGCTGCTGGTCCTGTGTTGGATTTATCTGTTTGCACAGGGAAGTGGCCACTGAAGTCCGGTTTCGACCTGAGAGCCCCTTTCACCACCTGGAATCCTGGTTCTCCTTTAGAAATCCACTCCACCTTCTCTAGATGCTAGAGATGAGAAGTTATGGATGAAGCAGCAAAAGAACCTCGCCAACCCAAAAAACACTTACCTGGGACTTCATGCTGGTCCTCTGTGCATCTGACCACTTCCACCTTCTCCTGGGACCTGACCAGGCCTCTTCCAACTTGGAAGCCAGGGTAACTTGTATCAAAGAGAGCTAGACAGGGGTTTGGCAGTGAGGCAGGCCATTCGTAGCTATGTTAACACCCTCTGCAGTCGCAAGGTAGCACTTGATGAACAAGACAGCCTGCCACCAAGGTCCCGGAGTTCGATGCAGGAGGGACCGAGGGTTCCCAGGTGTGTTGAGATAGTTTCCAGGGGGATACTGATCCAGAGCCGGCACTCTCATCTTTTAAGTATACCCGAAGTGTAATAGTTGTACCCTAAAGTATTTGCCATGTTTTTGTCACAACCTGTCATCCAATTTAAAAGAAAAGTTGTGGTTTTTCTTTTCTAACATAGGACACATTAGATATGAGTACCAAGATAAAGCAATTGACTTTTGAGTACAATCCATAGCACATCCTAAGATAACACACGTTAGAAATTACCTCCAGATGAAATAATATGTCAGCTTTGATTGGGAAATGCCGTTGGCTGTTGGGAATCTCTTGACCGACTGCTTATTTATTCTCAACATTTAAAAGAGATGCATTCACAGTTTTTTTTTAAATATAATTTGTCTTACTGCTTTAAGTCGCAAGGTTTGCATGGTTTGTAATATACTGTTTCGTCAATTTATAGAATAAGTACCTGTGACCGTTATAGTTGAAAGGTTTAGGATTTGGGCGCCAACAGATAAACAGTATAGTTTAGTTGTTTCACATGGTTAAGATGTACACAATATACAGACTCTTAAGAAAAAGAAGTTTATTCAAGTGCGCTAATAGAGAAATTATTTTAAACTTAAAATAGGAAAGTGTACTTTTATTTAGTACACCAACAAGTAGGCAGCTTGTTTAATATATACATTAGTACAACATTAATACAAGTATACTTCCTGAATAGATTACACCTCTATATATACTTACCTTTCCTTAAAGGAGAGGTATCACGACGTTTCCTGCATTACGAGTGCTTTAGTGCACGAGCACGTGTACATTCCAGGAGAAGTAAGCAAACGTCATCTTCTTGACGTTATTGTTTTCTGTTTATTTATATTTATTCTATATTTTGCAAAATGCACTTAAGTTCACTGTGTATCTATTTAAGTATCAAGTATTTACCTTTGACTGTGTTTAAAGGAGAACGTTCTTGCGTCTGGCCATGTGTGAGGATTCACTTTACAGAAACATCCCGGGCTCATGTGGACAGACCCAGGTGGTTAACAGAAGCCAGAGAGGGAGTCGGCGGCCTTCACATCACCCTGCTTGTCTTAGGTTCTGGCAGGATTCTGGTTGGCTTATCATCGGTCCACAGAAGTGTTCTGTCATGCATCTGATTGGGTGGAATTTGGTTTCTTTCTTCTCTGTTTCAAGCCTGAACCTCATTGTTCCTTCCCTGTCAAAAACACCCTTTGAGAAGAAGTCAGTGACTTATCACCTAATGTTTATTTGGTAGTAAAACTAACATTGCAAATGTTTTTCAGAGATGTACCTTCACAACTCCATGGTCCTGAGGCTGTAAAAAGAGATTTGCCTTTATTGCAATGTGACCAGTAAATCACGGGTATTGTCAAAATCCTTTTTTATAAGATGTATAAAATGTCAAATCAGGCCTTAACTTGTTCATAATAAAGGTGTTTTAATGTATGAAACCTCTTAAGAATTAATAAGTGTATGTCCAATGCAGTTCTTTGATCATTCAAATTAATCTGCATTAAAGAAGCCACATGAGGGCAGTGAAAGCCGGTACAGTGGCAGAATGACAATCATTAAACATTGTTTCAAACTGCTCGGTGTTTGCTTTGGAGAAAGACAACAAAAGCACCATCCTGAGAAACCTCAGGATGTGAACAGGTCAGCGTGTGCAATGTAGGTGTCCATGAAAAATGAATGAGCAAAGGTTCATGGTCAAGGCAATCCCATAATGCACCGGCTTTATGTTTGATATGTCGACCACAAAAGCGAACCAGGTTTCTTGAAATCACCCTGGGTGATTCCATATGGATTTATTTTGCAGCTGGAAAATGTTCTTGCAAGCCTGCAAGGATGTCATGATGTCATCAGAGAGGGAGCTTGTTCACGTGCTTCTGTCGTCTGTTCTAAATTGGCATAGAACATATCCTCTTGTGGCATTGTTTACACATCCACATCTGAACACACAACGACATGACACGGCTTAAACCGGGGAACAGGGGAGCGTGTGAAACCTGGTAAATAGAGAAAGCTATTGTACAGAAAGTGGAATGCGTATTTTAGGTTTTTTGGAGGGAACACAAATCCACGAATCACACCTTGAAGAGAATATATCAAGGGAATAAATCAGATGACAACAGTGACTGGGTCATATTTAAAACCACAACAAAGTTGGCATAGACAAACCTTTTCTGTCTAAATGGTCCCATAAAAACCCTAAGCATCCCAAGAACCCTTATGACTCATAAAAGGTTCTTCGTGGTGAGAAGTGTTCTTCAGATTATAAAAAGATAAGCACATTATTAAGTTGAATTGATTAAATGGTTATACGTGAAACCAAAATGGTTTTCTTTGGCATTCTTTTAACATCTACATCTTGGAATTTAGCAGACACTTAGCAGAAGAATCGAGGACACAATGAGGCAGTAAATAGCAAAGATAACAATAGGAGAAAAAGTTTAGTAAGTAAACTATGAAGAACCCTTAAGCACATTCATTAAAAGAAATTCATTCAATTAATAGTGAATGTCAACAAGAGAATCGAGTTTATTTCTTTTGGCTTGTAGTTGAGGATTGTCCACCTCTCTACCAAAGTTACGTCTTCATAATCAGACAACCAGGGGTCATGGTATTAAATTCAGCCTAGGAGGCAGATCTGTTCCTCTCCATTGTAAAGCTAAGTATCTATTTGTGGCTTTTATTTCAATAATACATAAAAATATATATATATTTATATATTTGGCCAAGATATATGCAGACCGGAGGGATGAACAAGTAAAAAATAAAGAGCTAAATAAAAATAGTTTGAATGAAGCCTATAGCAGCCACATCTTGAAAGGGTTTCCATAGCCAGAAGCTAAGGCCGATCTGATCGTTGTTTGCCAAAATCTTCTCATTCAAATGTTTTCATTCTGGGGGCCTTCATGATGTCCAGCATTGCAGGTTTACTTCATGATTGCCGAATTAAACATGGTTATTACAAGCAACACATTCTGACAAAAGCTGACAGTATCACTTACACAGAAAGTCATGGATTACTACGTTTCATTCGTCAATCATATGCCGAATGCATTTTCTGACGTGAAAAGAATCATAACAACTCTTTTCTCTGTTATTTTTGAGAAACATCTCATCATCCCATGCTGATGAATGCCAGGCATCTTAAAACATCTTAAAACATTGTCACTACCCACTCCAGGTGTCTGTGGGGAACAGCATAATAACAGTTCGTAGAAACCAAAACTACCTTACATAATTATGAGCGTGGCAAAGTCTTCTTAAATGGCATTGTGGGCCAATTTGAAGATATGAAACAGGAATTGGAAACAACAAAAGAAAACCGTCCTAGAAGCCATCGTCACATGTTGGCTCCGTTTTCTGTTACGTAATAAAAATAATATTCCTAAAGGATAATTTCTGGGAATAATGACCAATGCATATTCATAATCGTCTTTCCACTCTTCCAGTCTAAAGTTGTTACTTTCCGCACTGTACATTTCATGAGTATTTCCACAAATAGCTACCACGGAATCTTGATTTCAGACATTCAGTGATTTTGAACTTTTGAATGCTCTATCATTGAGTAGCTAATATGATTAGTAATGCCGCAGCACTTAACACCGGGTGATGCAATTAAAACAGCCTGTGGATTTCTCATCTCGGTCACCCTGGTCATGTTTGGGTCAAGATGTTAATCAAGTAATGTGAGGGTCATTAGCAAATTAACACGCTTTCGTGCTCTGAATACTGTAGCTGTGCCTACACCAACACTTCATTTTAGTAAGTCAATCCTCATAAACGTCTAAAACCATTACTAAGGCCTCTACGTTTAATGTTATCATTTATTTTTATCTCAACAGTAAGGTTTTTGTTACGGATGTGTTGGGAAAGGAGTAACACACATTTATCGGGAATACATTAATGGATCATTTAACAGTCAATAATTGTCTTTAACAAGGACAATGTAAAAAGAGTTAAGACTGCTGTAGAAAATTGAAATTGTCGTAATTGACCTTTAAGTACATAAAGGCAACATGGAACTGAAGTTATGATTGTCTTTCTCTGTATCAAACTTATTTCCGAGTGGAACAGAGCAAGGTTTGCATATTTTTATTAAAGAGGTGACTCACACTGGCAGTTCCACACAAAAACAGAGAAGGCTCGTCTAAGCGAAAAAAAGACATCTCTGCATCACTTTTTTTGATGAACACATTCTTGTACCTTAACCGAGTTCCAGCGGCAGTTTGAAACTTTCGGGAAGCGGAGTTTGATCAGGACATTATTCCATTACGCAAAGCCTATTGCGAATTTTACTTGAATACAAATACAAATACTTTTCCTTACTCAACAAATACAAACACAGATACAAACACACACTGCTTGCACACCCCTAGTGGATGTATATATATATATATATATATATATATATATATATATATATATATATATATATATATAAAGTTTAAATTTTATTTAACTACACTCTTAATAACCCTTTAGAATAATCATTTTTGTGATGTTTCCATAAAGTGGTGAAAACGTCATGATTCTTTGAAATAGCTTTGACCGAATGGTCCTCTTAGAAACCAATATTGGTTATTTTATGGCATTACATTAAAGAACCTTTAAAGCACCTTTTTTTAAGAATATACTTGACTCACAGAGTGCTAGGTAGACAGTTTACCATGTACTGGGGAAATGATGTAAGTGGGTAGAAACCTTCATTTCTCTCTCTCTCTCTCTCTCTCTCTCTCTCTCTCTCTCTCTCTCTCTCTCTCTCTCTCTCTCTCTCTCTCTCTCTCTCTCTCTCTCAAGTCCACTGGGAGCTTTCGTTATTAGAATTCCCTGTGTCACTTGGAATTTATTTCTATTTGCGCCAGGCAGCGAATCAGTCAATTTCATCTCCATTTCCTCCTTCCTCCCCTATGCATCTCAATGAGTTGGGCACAATATTAAAATATGGCAGATAGGTTATGAGAAAAAATGGGCATGATGCCCATCTTCTACAAGGCAGGCTAGCCAGACAGGATTTTACAGCAACTTAAACTGTCTCTGATGGGACACGTCAAGGTGTGAACTCTATCATTAATCTGGGTGAAAAACCGGCAAGCCAATGAGAATGGCACATAAATTCATTAATAATGCACATCTTGCAAATACCGAAACCCCCAAGACATGCTCAGCCGAAAGTCCATTTGGATACTTTCAGATAACAAGCCCTGTCTCATACACACAACACATCAAAACACAAGCGAATATCTAAATTATATCTGTGGATTAAAAACAGAAAGGACATCCTCTCTCTCCTTCACACAAACACATTAACATTAATGCTCTCTGGAAAGGTCAAGTGATGAAGGGAAATAGCTTCCCCCAAATTATCAGAAAACATAATGAGACAAAATTGTTTACGGATCCGGGGGCACATTTTGTTGCAAATGACTGTTTTGCTCCGCTCGCGCTTAACAGGAAATGGAAAACAATTGCACTTGCGGTATATTATTACTCTCTGCAGGTCTAAGGCCTTTCCTGTGATCCAGGTCTATTAAATTCTGGATTTTGATCCTGCACCGAATCCGCTTTATACATTCACTGAAAATCATGAGTATGAAACATTGATATAAAACCAGGATAAGGAGACTGAGTGATAACACAACGCAGAGCGAATGAGTCACAAAAAGAGAAGTCACTTATATAAAACTAACATGGAGGATTTGTTCCAGAAGAATTCATCCAATCCAATCAGCTTGGCCTTTTCCGGATGAGCTCTCGAGCAAGTCCGGTGTCTCTAAGCAACAATCGCTATACTTAACCTGTTCCCTCCGTCCAGACAGAGGACAACCGGGAACTTTAAAGTGTCAAATCTATACCCTCTCTTCCGAAGTCAGGGGTCGTGTAGTGGATAAAATTCTAGAAACTACTGCAGGGAGACCAGTGAACCCTAAAAAGGCTCCATTAAACAACTGATTGTGATTTTGTTTGGCTCCTGGGAATCCATTTCTAATTTAAAACCCTTTTGCATCCACTATCTTAAAGAAAAACCATATGCATTTCACAAGTGTAAAGCAATGGGTTAAAGGTTATACAAATCTCAAAAGACTAACACAATAGAAACAGTTGTGGTGTACAAAGTACAATTTTGAATCTGCTGTGTTATTCTTTCACAAAAGAAGCAAAGATAATTATATAATATATTGCCATAAAACAACACTGGACCCTACACATTTCTATTCTATTGACGGAAAACCTTTTTAAAATTTCATCACAGCAACTCATAATGTTAGTCCTTGCGTGAGTATGAACTCACAACAATGCATACTCCTGATGATGTGACAGATGGTAACTTGGGAATCTCAAAGAACCAGGGTCAGTGCATTTATGAGCTCTTGGACACTCTAAGGTGCTATATTATGTCTTTGGATATAGAGTTTCTAAACTGGATTATGGTGGGCGATCGAAGAGGTGGTCAATAGCATCAATGCCTTCATCATTCCGTTATGTGAACGACACACAGCTCCACCTCGGGTTTGATCCTGAAGATCAGACGATTTCGGCCTGAGTCTTAGCAAGTGACATTTCACTCTGGATGACGAACCATCACCTACAGCTAAACCTTGCAAAAACGGAATGGGATCATCAACCATTGTGCCCTTAATGGACTGTTAGAAACTTAGGAGTAAAATAAACAATTAGCTAAACTTCACCAAACATGTTGCCAGCACTTTCCAGATCATGCAGATTCTTGTTCTACAACATTAGGAAGATCAGACCTATCCAATCGGAACATGCTAAACAAATCCAAGTGACTACTGCAATGCTCTGCATACTGCTGGACTCCTGATGTTCACAACCAAACCACTGCAGATGATACAGAATGCTGCAGCAAGAGAGCATGTCACACCTCTCTTTATCAAGCTACATTGGGTACCCATATCAGCTCACATTGAACAGCCTACATCAATCTCCTTATAGCCTACAGGACCACCACAGTTTCAGCACCCATCTATCTTCACTCGCTGATTCACAGGTAAACGCCATCCAGATCTCTGTGCTTCGCTTACAAGCAACGTCTCTGCATCGGTTCCTCGATGTTGGAACGATCTGACCCTTTGGCATGATCAGTCTCTATCTATAAAAACATTTTGATGTTTACCTGTGTATGTATAAGCTGGTATGGGCCAAAGAATGGAATGGTATTAACACATTAAGCTTTCCTGTTGCTCAGTGGTAAGAACATGGCGCTTGCCACGCCATAGTCAATGGGTTGATCCCAGGGAATTACACTTACTCAAAAATCATGTTTAAAGAAAATTTAATGCAATGTAAGTTGTTTTGAGGAAAGGGTTTGCCAACTGCATGAATTCAAATGAGGAAATGAACAGATAGGCCTACTGGCCATATATAGACGACATGCATTTTAATGTTTGATATACAGAAAATGAAATGTGTAAAGCCCTTAAATATTGACTAATCTGTTTCATTCTGGTTACTGAACACTGTTTTTGCACTTTTACACCTTCATCATAAAAAACAACAACACCTTCTTGCGTTATATTCAAGTTAAGGTGCAACCTTGCTCTCTAAAGATACATTCTAAACCAGTTTTACATGTGCAGTGGTGTATTTCCAAGTGTGAGCATTTCATCTGGAGGCCCATGACAGTCAGCGGCCCTGGGCTCTGGTTGTAATCTGTCGTTCATGACTAAAGCTCTCACGCCATCTACAATCTGTCCTACCTTATTTCCCAAGTCAAACTTGATGTCAGATGCCCACTAGTGTCAGGAGATAAACCGTCCGTCAAAGTGAAGTTGACTTTAAACCAACAGGCATTTCATCATCCATGGGAGTGAATAAATAACACTTATTGAGTGGGAAAAGATGCAGCAGAGACTTGCACTGCTATCCTGTGATCTGTCATCAGAACTCTTAAAGGTCCCTGTCAGTCAAAGCCTCGATCTGAGCGGGCCACTCCTCTTTCACCAGCCTTTTGACATCACCGCTCTGACGGTACAATTAGAAGGACCAGTGCAGTGTGAGATGACACCATTGGGCTGTGGTTAACCTTCCGGCTCTTCTATGAAGGACACAGTCAAAATGTCACTCAACTAGATTGACTAAATGTTGAGCGATGAAAGTGACTTGGTCCTCCAATTCGAATGTTACATTGCTCAGAGAAAAGCATGAAGAATAACAACTAGGTCCTGATTCTCCTGTTAAATGTTAGAGATCTTTGTGTAAAGTCTGGGTACTAGTTCTCTAATGTAGATCCCCTACTCTCCTCATTCCAATATTCATGGGGCCAAGAATGCTTTTATTTTTTGACAGATGCTTTGGATGAGCTACTAAAACTGATTTTCACTAAAATTACCAGGAACATTTTATCCTGTTGTCAAAAGTACTGCGAACTACAATCAATGAATCAATCAGCATGTTCTACACCCCTGGATGAACCACCTCGCAAGCGAAGACTTTCTGAGAGATGGGTTTTTATGTAGACTCTGGAGTTCAACCCAAAGTCTTTAGTTTCTGGGAAAAGTTCCTGAGGTTCCCACAGATCCATAAAAACGATTATGCTGAATTATACATGCCAGGGTGGTAGCTGATGATGTCTTTGTAGAGTAATAATATGAAATGCACGTACATGTGGGTACTATTTTCATATTTCATGTTTACTGAGAGAATGTTACACAACCTATGCTACTGTGATGTTCAGACATTGGTTTTAATGTTAATTAATGTTAAATTTAAAGCCCCTTGTACTTGCATTGTATGAATTACTATTACAAAGTAAACTATTTGAGCTAAAATCTTTGCATTGACTTTGTATGTTATAGTTCTTATCAAGACATTTTTACATGCTAGCCAATATTCCTGCCCTGTTGCTGTAATGCTGTCCCAGAACATCCAGGGGTTGATTCCCTGTATAGGGTTTTAAATGTTGAACAATTGCCTAGAGTGTTTGAAATGAAACAAAGAGAAATCAAAGCAAGACTCTTATACGGGAGTTGCTCTCTAATGCCTCTAAATGAACTCCATCTCTGATATGTAAATTTGTCTTATTCATTGACTTATAAATTGCTTGGTTATATTTACTTAATCTGGAGCTCTTTCAACATGATAAGCGCTTTGATTACCTCTCAAGTGTGAGGACACAGTTCAAACTTCCTCACAATGATTTTTTCAGAGCTGGTTTTGAAGATCTACTTATTTTGGCTGGGCTTCTACTAAGATGCCAGATTAGAGCACCACATTAGAAAATCATTATAGCCTTTCAATGCCAGATATTTAAATTGTACCTGAAGTATGTTCACAATAGTTTCACTTTAGCACGATCAAACTTCAGCTTTTTTTTGTAGCACTATTTGCAAAAGTAACACAGTCTTTATATCAGATGTGGGAAGATTAAGACAAAAGAACACCAAATATAATTACCCCGTACATTAGAACATTCTGTCAACACCTGACGCGAACCACGTAACCCTTACCTAACAACCTACACACATCACATCTACACATTCAAGACCTTATTACGAAATATTAAATAAAATATTACGGCTAAAAAATATTAAGAAATTTGTAACAAAATAACATACTAAGCCCTCAATCAAACAAGGCCTCCAGACATCTCTTGTGGCCATTACCCCACACAAGCTAACTCCGACATAATGTGTTGTTGGATTAAAGAGGCATGCACAAAGCTGTGAATGTTTGATTTGTGCTTCAAATAAACAAACATAAAACTTTAGCACATCTTGATACAAAGAGAGTTTTTAAAGTCACGCACAACCAAACTAGCCATCGAGACACCATTTGATGTGAAAGAAATCAATGCTGTGAGAAATGAAGTGCACTTTGTCCTACATCCCAGGATAAAGTCTGTGTTAGACATTTGTAAACATGCTTTTTTCAAAATGATTAATAATGGAAAACTAAGAAACCACAAGATAGCAACTTCAGGAACACATTCTCTTAGATAAAATGTAACAACTGCGAAGAATGGTGACTATAGCCTTGTCCAAAATGGCACACTCCAGTCATGTTGACCTCCTCCGAGTCCACACTTGGTGACGTCAGTAAGTGCCGATCAATAGGATGGGACTGGGCACTACAAGGTAACATGGGACATATTTTGGGACAGTCTTTAGGTGGTCACGCAGGAAAGAGGAAGCAGTGCTGTCTGATTTCTCTGGCTGTATGTTGATGTCATATGCTGGTCAGTCTGAACATTGCTTGAGATACCTACGATGTCAACCTGTTGTTATTATTTAAGACAAAACCTTTAATATTTCTGTGTTTCATATTGTAATTGTGTTACTGCAATGTAAGTCCCCACGAAGAGGTCATGGCCAATCTTTAACCCTTGATCACAAACAGAAACAAATGCATTTTTTAAGGTTTTGTAAATATTTAAAAACAAGAGTCCCTATTGAAAACACAATGTTTATTCTGAGTATGTTTCAAATTTTTAAAATAATATTGTTTGTAAACTGTTTGTATGTTTTGTAAATTTTTGAATTTGAATTGAATTTAAATGAATACAACTGTTCAAAATATATACAGATTATTTCAAAACTAAAAAAACATCATATTTGGCAAAGGTTTGTTTGTTTTCTGCAGTATTGTTCATACCAACATATATTTTTCCAAACAACAACAAAGTTAAAACTGAATGGATGGTACAAAATTACTGTATACGGATTTTGATCAATCTGGTCAATACATCTTGAAGGAAATAAACCTCTCATCTCTCTCTCTCTCTCTCTCTCTCTCTCTCTCTCTCTCTCTCTCTCTCTCTCTCTCTCTCTGTCTCTCTCTCTCCTCTCTCTCTCTCTCTCTCTCTCTCTCTCTCTCTCTCTCTGGTCTCTCTGGTCTCTCTGGTCTCTCTGGTCTCTCTCTCTCTCTCTCTCTCTCTCTCTCTCTCTCTTTCCCCCATTCTCTCTTTCCATTTTTGTCCTTACCCCTGGCAGTTGTCCTTGTCTCATGTGTGCGGTGGAAAGCGATGTTTCGCCACGTCGATTCGTGTGACACGCTCCAGCATCTATTTGTTTTCCATTTCCCTGACATTTAGAATACAGACCTGTAAGCTCCGTCCAGTGTGAGATATTGGAAAGCAAATCAGGCTGAATGTACAGACCTTGTTTCACCCGCATGCTCTCAGCCGGCCACAGCTTATGTTTTCTGCATTTATTGATTGTTTAACACAACCATGTATTCAACTTGCAGGTCAACGCGTGGTTCCCAACCACTAAGAGAACCCACAACTCACCCACAACATTTGGAATATTAATAGAAAATGATTCAGATTAATGCTAACAGGTGAACAGAACAACACTTGACTGAAACACAGCACATCAATGTTGAAGCTGATACTTCTTTCCATAAAGTTCAATCTGTTGAGTAATTCTAAGCAGAAGGGCTTTTAATGTTTCATTAACACTCAACAGAATGGGACATCAATGCATTTGATAGTGACCTAAATTAATCTGGTTAATAGCTGATCTTCTGAGGCTTGTTAGATGGAACAGAGATCGATCCACTGATCTAAGTGGATTGTGTTTTTAACTAATTGGAACTAAAGATTCCAGCACATTTTGATGGATAACATGAAGCTACTTTACTTTCAATTTACTTGGGATAAATGTCTCATTAATGACTTTAGCTAGAATTTAATATGTTCCTACATCCACAGTCTTACTACTCATGACAAGACAAAAGCCAAGTGTATATTTATGGCAGAATATTAGTTTTTGCTCAGAAATACAAAGAAGGAAAAATGTGTAAAAGGAAAACTTTCTTTAGGAAGAAAATTAAATACATGTTTGCATATTGAAAGTAAAACACAGTTATTTGTGGTAATGCAATCAATGTGTTATGTGTAATAGATCCCTTAACAAACATGCAATTACATACATAACAATGTCTTCAGATGTAAAAAAAAATACTTTACAAAATACTTTCTTAGAATGAGAGACATACAGCAAGAACTCCTAGAATTCACTGCCATGTTTCTACAGTAGTAAATGGACAAACTGTTCTACAGAGCATGTTTTATAAGCATGTTCGTTCTTATATACTAATGGATATCTTTGTCCTATGTCAGCCAACAAAGTTTACTTTTAACAAAACTTGTTGTCTCTTTCATTTATTTAAAAGAAAATGAACACATATAAGTCTTAGACCAATGGCATATATATAATATATATACACATATAAACCAGTGTGTTCTATAACATCGACAAATGTTTGGTTATTTGGTTATTTCAAATGAAGTAGGATTCACTTAGTAGTCCACCCAAACAAATCTTTTACATTTCAAGACACTTCGATGGGTCTTTAAGGCAGTGTGCCATCCAAACACAAAACAGTGTCCTTGAAACACAAAACTGTGTCCCCCGTGTCACCTCATTCTAAAGCCTGGGATAATTCTATTAAAACCTGTGAATAAGGGCAGAGATTTTTTCTAACGAGACAAGCAATTCATAACAAAGAGCTTCAGCTTGAACTCACCTTATGTGATTACATGTTTCTGGCACCATCTTACTCTTGCCGCGTACGAAAATTAGACTCTTATCTGGTGGAGGATTTTCCACAAAACCTTTTTAGTTTAGCCTGCGATTAACCCAATGTTCTGTCAGCTTTGCTGTGCTCCATTGTTGAATATACGTTGTGGTCTAAATGCAGTGGATACAGAGCAATTTAGCATGAAAATTAGTGTCTACCTGCAGAAAAGGGAAATGTTGTGATGGATGAAAATTCTGTATTTAGTGAAATTATCTCTAATGGGTCTCTCTAACATCCAAGCAGAGTTCTTTTGGACGTTGAACATAATCATTACTGTTAAAGTTGGCCATTTTTTTGTCAAATTTACGAGATGAATTCATTGTTATCGTCTCTCTGTCCCAGGGGTAATGTCTTTATCCGGGCGATGGGTGAATGTTCGGGTTGGGTGAATGTTCTAGTAGGTGGACCTGATCTCAGGAGGTTACCAAATGGGTTGAAACCTTCACTCAGATGTGCTTCCAAATCCTCCTCCCAAGCTCCAGAAGTTGCTCTGTGTCAGTGGCTGCTTAATGTCTTGCTAAATTGTAATGACTTTTGAAGTATAATGTAATGAGGGTTATGCTCTGGATTACTAATTACTGCAATTAATGCTTAATAAAAGGTGTCAAAATGACAAGTGTGGTTGAGGTTGCAGTGAATAGACAGTAAAGCCATATGGAACCAGTGCGATATCTCATCCTAGCATCCGCCAAACGTGTGACACCCAGGTTGAACCAATATCCCCACCGTGTCCAATATACTTTAATAATGTGCAGACTTTAAACTACCTGGTAAAATCGTCTTACGTTGACATTGATGCACTTTTGTAAAAGCTTGATTCAACTTGAAAAAAAAGGACAACGGCCGAGAATTCTTCTGAAACCCAACTCTGAATACTTAAATAAACATATATGAAGAATTGTATATATTCAGTAGCTGAAGTTCCAAGTCTGCATTACAATTTAAAGCACTCTAAAACTGTTGGAAAAGATTCAGATGTGCTGAATTCCTAGACATCATTGCCCAGACTTTAATATTGCGTCCTTGCAAGATCAGTCAGAACTACAAACACAACAAACAGGACTACAACATGATATCAACACTAGAGTGGTCTTAATATTCCTATATTATTATATGACAAAAAGCAAAGTAACATTATGCTTATAAAATCTTAAAGCTTTTATGTGTCTTTAAAATGGTGGTGGCTTGATGGGCATAAACATTTGGCCAAGGGCAATAACCATCATTACAAAAAATAACAAATACATCAACATAAATTTGGAAGAAGGAAAAAGAAATATATCACTAAGGACAACATAAATAGTTGGATTTTATTCGCACCTCTACACGTGATAAAAACAATTCGATGTGCCAATTGAAAATTGAAACCCTTAGATATTTCATCATGACACCTATGGTTTAACTGACGTGTGAGCTGTGGTGTTTTGCAGATGTTGACTGTCGGCTTGTTCTCATTGTCAGATTGGCCACCTGCTCTCTGTATGGTGTTTTATTGCTGTTGATTAGTCAAATTACTGTGGTGTCATCACCAATTGTGTTGATGTGATTGTTGGTGTGTTACAGAGCACTCATTACATTGATGCAGTTATCACAATCTTGTGAACTGGTCTTGTAGAGTTTTAGAAAGGTTTTGCATTTTCTTTTTGGGTTTTAGAAAGGTTTTGCATTTTCTTGTAGGTTTTTAGAAAGGTTTTGCATTTTCTTGTAGGGTTTTAGAAAGGTTTTGCATTTTCTTGTAGGGTTTTAGAAAGGTTTTGCATTTTCTTGTAGGGTTTTAGAAAGGTTTTGCATTTTCTTGTAGGGTTTTAGAAAGGTTTTGCATTTTCTTGTAGGGTTTAAGAAAGGTTTTGCATTTTCTTGTAGGGTTTTAGAAAGGTTTTGCATTTTCTTGTAGGGTTTAAGAAAGGTTTTGCATTTTCTTGTAGGGTTTTAGAAAGGTTTTGCATTTTCTTGTAGGGTTTTAGAAAGGTTTTGCATTTTCTTGTAGGGTTTAAGAAAGGTTTTGCATTTTCTTGTAGGGTTTTAGAAAGGTTTTGCATTTTCTTGTAGGGTTTAAGAAAGGTTTTGCATTTTCTTGTAGGGTTTTAGAAAGGTTTTGCATTTTCTTGTAGGGTTTAAGAAAGGTTTTGCATTTTCTTGTAGGGTTTTAGAAAGGTTTTGCATTTTCATGTAGGGTTTAAGAAAGGTTTTGCATTTTCTTTTAGGGTTTGCGAAAGATTTTTGCATTGATGAAAAGTAATATCTGTTTAACAATTTAAACAGTTTTGAAGGTAGGGTCCAACAAGGGATTTCTGTCTATGATATGAGAATTTTTTTGTCCACTGGGGGAACATGAAATCGAAATGCTTTTGACAAATGTATGGTTTCTACTTTTAAACTGCATAGATAAAATATCTTTTGGTGAGAGAGTTTAGTTGATATTAAAGTTCAATATTTAAAGCATTTAGATACTTTTGACAAATTATTTTAACAAGTTGCGTTGTAAATTTGTAAGTGATGTATTCATGCATAAAACAAAAAATGCCATAGAAATTCATTACCAATAGAATGTAAAATGGTTTAACTCTTGATGAACTTTGAACTAATTTGAATAACACAGTCCGACGTTTACCAAACACTGTGACACTTTTATCTTGAAAGCAATATATGATGTTGATGAGCTTAAATGATCCAATCGGCCAATTAAACAAACAGAAAGAGTTGATCGATGTAAGAAAAAGAGAAATCAGTCATGAAAATTAAATGCATGGTTTACTGTTACATTGTGCATTTCACATGTAGTTCACATAATTTACTTTTAACTTTAGTCTCAATGACAACATTTGTTGTTTAGCACAAGAAAAGCATGTTAACAGGTTTAAATCAACTGAAGGGTAAGCAAATGGTAACAAAATGTTAAGATAAGGCGAACTGTTCCATTAATGCATAAGGTTTTAATGATTATTCCATTTACATTAGAGGATGTTTGCTTCGGCATATATAGAAAGAAATCATGTTCGAGGAATAAGATCTTGCCCTACAGCAAGAAGGTTTCTTGAGTCCTGCCTGAGGTGGTCTAGTTGGCTTTTTCTTCGGAGTTTGCATATTGTTTGTGTATCAGTCTTGGTTTCCTATACACATTAAATTGACATTCCATCTATATTATGCATCCATAAATTGTTTATATAATTATTTCTATATATCAATAAATTTAATGTGTGCGCATGTGTATATGGGATCCTGTAGATTGGCCATCTATGCAGCCTTGCCCGTGGCTTTAGGCCTTTAAATTTGTCAAAAGTTAACTTTTAGGAGACGTATTGTCAAACCAACAATTAGATAAAGCAACAACGAGTTTTGATTTTAGAAAAATAAAAAAAGACAACCTTATATACCAAGGACAACACATCCTTCAATACTCCGTTATTAGAATATTAAATATAAATGCTCTGCTGATATTGTAGACTATTAAATTTGGTTCCCACAAACATAAATTGAAAAAGGAAATGTTTTGGATCAATGTGAAGTAAAAGCAACTGTCAGCTGTCAAAATATTACAGGCGATTTGGGACAGTAAATCATTTATACTGTGTGGGATTTAACCAAATTCTCAATTAGAGAGAAAAGTGCTGTCTGGCAATGCCTGTGTGCTGGTGGTCACAGAGGAAAAATAGCTTTATGATGGATTTAATGGCACATCACAGCCACAGAGAAAACCACCAGCTTCCCAATCAAATGAGAGTTAATGCCTTGAGCCATCAAATCGGAATTAATCTTCAACGCTTAATGTTTATCTCATGAATAACATATTTTTAGACATCGTTGACAGTACTTATTAAATCAAGATATGTTCGGTAACACTGATAATTATTAGTTTAAACACATATGTTATGTACAGCAAACCTTTACTTTGAGATACAGGTTATGGTATGGTTCAATTGAACTGTCACTTTGGTAAAATGTGGCAAAAACATCTTTAGTTGGGACGGGGGTATAAAAGAATGGCTGTAATACTTTAGATAAGGATGTTGGAAAGTGAAATGTAAGAGAATGTGCAATGTTTGTTCAACTGACTTCTCCAAACACAACTTTAAATGCATCCGTACTAACAGTGCACACTGTTCACAGGTTATGTTGAAACTTGATAATACCAATATCTATCCTTTCAGGTAGAAGCCTCCCTATTCAATTCAACAAAATGGTAAAAGATTCCATTTTTATACTAAAGAAACACTGTGTTGATGTGATCTCACACTTGCACGCCTCATTATAGTATTAACATTTTACCAAAATAGAACTCTAATGGGGTATAAATGATACCCCATAAACGGGCATGTGGATTATTCATCAGTAGAATGAACACATCCGAAGCAGTCAGTGCATTACATTATGTTTATTAACTTACAAGTTTATTCGAGCACTATGGTCGCTCAGGAATTGCTGTTGTATGTACAAGGTCTTTATACTTTTCATTGGTTACATTTTTGAAAAAGTACATAAGTTTTAGTAACACTAATTCAATGCACTGCCACTTTCATTTGGACTTCAGTCAACTGTGCATTTGCGATATAATTTAGCAATACAGAATGGTAAATCACTGTTTGCATGGCACATTAGAAAGAATCAAGCTGATGTGTATTATCCATTTAGATTTCATTCATTTCTAAGAAAATATCATTTGACTTATTCCTTCCATACAAAGAGTGTGTCTGTAGTTGTATTTCATGTGTAAAGTAAAAAAAAAAGGATCTTAAAAATCTGAAGAATCTGTTTTTCTCACAAGTTATTTTAAATAAAGTAAGAAAGAGATGATTTATAAAGAACCTTTGACTGAATGATTCTTTGTGGAACAACGATTGGTTCTTCTATGGCATCGCTGAGAAAAACTTTTTAAAACCTTATTTATAAAGACTATTATTACCCTTGGAATAAATGTTATACAGTTTGTACTGTTGCTTTGTGTGAATGTAAGCAGTCTGTCAAGTTGAAATGCCAAAAGTGAACTAAAATGAAATTAGGAGTTGTTTTGAATCACACAAACAAGACGTCTGAGGCTTTGATATTGGTTTGTGTCAATGTCGTGAAATGTCTGCCTAAGACATGGACTGACCACAACACCTTGATGAGCGTTATGTTTGTGACAAACTGTAGATGGTAATAAGCCCAGAAGACAAGACTATCTGACCAATCAGATCAGAGTAAATTGGCAGAAAGATGGGTTTATCGAGAATAATAACTGGACCAATCATTTAAGAGTCAGTCAAGAAAAAAGATGCCTATTATTGGAAAATGAAATTGGCTGTACATCTTGAACGTATGTGAACGTTTTGTTGGACACACCATAAACCAAAGAACAACTTTTTTACTGTCTGTTGTAGTATGGTAGTGTACTTACATAACAGGGAATAGTTTCAAAAAGGCAACATAGAGATGTTGTTTAGATTTTGTGAGGTTTAATTTTCATCTGCATGAGCTTTGTATCACACATCTGGTACATACATTTCATTTTTACACCAAACACATTCCCCATGTAAAAAAAGACAAAAAGTCGGAATGCATTACATATGGAAGAATCATTTGAGTGACACATTTAATGAGTTCGTGTTTACAAGGACCCGGGCGATGATTTTCCTTCACAAACATGAATCTACATTGTATACACAGTGTTAGAAAATATTAACAAAAAGCAACAGTTCATGTGTATAAAACAAAACCATCAGGAACGCACAGATAGACATGTAGTCAAATAATGTTACGATTTTCAAAATAAAACGATAATTTACTATAAAAATGTGCTATAAATTATAATCTGAGGCAGTAGGATGAACAAAAACTATAGAGACAATGCATGATCTTTAATACTGAAAATAATCATAATAATAACAGCGATATTAAAAAATATGTGACATGGGGACAGGTACGGGTATGTATTTTCACCAATGCGACCCACAGATGAAACTAACGCTACACTAGTACACATATAGAAATCAATGCCAGACGAAAAGATGTGCACGGCAGGCAGCTTTACATAACCTAGCCCACAAACCACTGCAAAAATACGTCTTCCAAACCAATCCTGAACAACTCTAAAGGGTTTCTCTTATCAACGTTCACATTGAGCACAAACACTGAACACATATTTTTTTTTCTTTTCCAGCATGTACATTTGACATGGCCTAACAACATGAGCGTCACTCAGCGGATATCATTATTTTAAGAGGTCTGGTTGAGGTTGTTGAGAGGGCGACTGGGATTTTGTGTTGGCTCTTCATATGGTTCAGGACTAAATATGACTCTGAAATACCATCTAGAAGAAAGTTTTGCTGAGGATTCTTTAAAAAAATACATCAACATATGCGTATCTTTCAAAAATAGCTTGAAAAAGAAATATGTGGATTGTCCCTGAACACATTTTGTGTAGGTCTACCGAACTCATCTAGAAAACCTCAAAACACGGAAACGCATGCATTTTTCAAGGACAACCTACACTCATAAATACAGCAGCAACTGAAATAAAACACTTTCTTCTCTTTAAACAACAACCGATAGAAAATATACTGATGCGTGAAATCTGTACAACTTGAAACAAAGATGTTGATTTCCTCTCAATCTTATATAATACCAAATGTAAACATTTGTGTAAAGCAAGTACGGACTGCCAAACAAGCTGATGGTGTATCCATTACCAAACACAAGGCTTTTACCTGTGATGTTGAGATCATATCTCACGAGCAGATGAAAGCCCTTCAATTTCTGTTTAGAGCAAAGGGAACATTCAGGTTTTGCATCGTAATGGCCGAATATCATTTTAACGCCATTTGGTACCGTTCAGATGTCATTGTGAGGCGGAAAACTGTCAATTTGCCCTTAATGATTCGCGGTATGAATGTTGCGGGCCATGTTGCTATTTTGATGAAAAGTCATGAGATAAATAAAACCGCATTTACTTTAACAGTCACTCCAACCAAGCATGTAGAACACGAAGCGAGAAATATAATCAGATAAGGTAAAAAGGTGAAAACACACATTTGTAACAAATGCTTAAACACGGAGAAAAAATAAATAGAAAATAAAACAAAGATTGATGCAATGTTAAAGGGACAGTTCACCCCAAATTTGTGGTGTTTCAAACCTGCATGATGTTAAATTTTTTTATTGAACTTTTGAAATATATTCACGCATGTATTTCATGAAACAGCATCATAGAAAGTTGGTGTATAACAGGGATTGGTCCCTATCGACCTGCATTGGTTTTGGGGTTCTACAATGACGGTCGATATAGGATGTTTTTTTTGGGTTACCGACATTCTTCAAAATATTTTCTTTTGTGTAATGCAAAAGACAATATCAAGAGGGGTAGTAACTGATGACAGAACTTAAATTTTTGGTTAAACTGTCCCTTTACACACTGTATAAGGTCAGACACTTGGCAGGAGAGTAAGAAAGAAAGGTACAGATAGATCTAAGAGGTTTTAGGCAAAGCAACGGCTGATACCCTGTGTTCTGGAGAAGTGAGGTGTGCTGTTGTGAGGGGACGGGTGTGAACTCCTGGTGAGGGCGCTATACAACACAAGACTAGGGGATCCTAACCACAGCCTTGTAGTGAAACATGCAGTGCACAACAAACACGGTTTCAGGTCAACAAACTACTGACACTTTATTTCGTTGTTCCAAGAGACCGTCCGCATCCTGATGTGGTCAACGCATGACAACGGCAAAGAGGAAGGTGGTGTTCTCTCCAGGTGTGACTCCAGGTAATGGCTATCCTATACAGGAGGGGTGTAACAGGGAGCTTCCTCCAGCTCAGATCATCTAGACGGACTGCTCTTTGGGGTAGTTGAAAGGGGGTCGGGGGGCAGAAGGGGCAGCTTTGGGCTGGAAGGTGTACATTGGGGTGTTGGTAGGGGGCTGGGTGTAAGGGTTCTGGGGTAGGAAGGTAACAGGTGGGTACGCAGAAGGGGGCGGAGGGTCAACAAATTTTTCCTGGTTGCCCGGGTGATGGTGGTTCACATAGTCAGCTGGGGCCGGTAGCTCTTCGTTCCCAGAGTTCTGTGAAAACAAGAAAATGAGAACAACTGATGGAAGTGGATAATGCGATAATACTCAGAAAATACAAGGGCGCAAAGAAGACATTACATTAAAGAAAAATGTGCTAAAAAATCAAGCATGCAAAGTCAACAAGTGTATAATAAAAACAATATTGCAATGACATTAGCAAACATTGTGAAAGAAACTGTCACTTTGGATTTAATGCACCACTTTCATCACCTAGAGATGGAATGGTTATAATGATGGTTTCATAATCTATTTAATCAATCAATGAAAGAACAAATTATATTTGCAACCTTTTTGACTACCTTAAATTAAAATAACCAGAGTATGTTTACTGAACTTAAATGAGATAAAGAATATATGACAATTCTCTAGACAATATATGATGTATTATATTAAGATTTAGAGCTTTCATATCTTATGTAAAAAAGTGTTCCAAGTATTTACAATATAATGTGTCTTTAAAGTAATAGTTTTCCAAACCAGTATGACTTTCTTTTCTCATCAGAGCAGAAAAGAAGATATTTTGAAAAGAATTGATAACCCAACAGCAGTGGTTTGCACTTATAAAGTATAAACACAAAATCAATGCGAATGGCTGCAAGTTACCAACATTTTCAACATATCTTCTTTTGTGTTCGCGGGATAAAGAAAGTCATACAGGTTACTATTGAACCTATCAATTTATAGATATTATGTGAGTCATATCATGACAATCAAATCAGAAAACCTGCTTGTGATATGATGACATGAAATGAGAATTAATAAGAAAAAAGAAAGAAAGAAAAAAGAAAGAAAGAAAGAAAGAAAGAAAGAAAGAAAAAGATAGAATGACCCTCATGTTGTTAGGCCTTTTACCATTCAAGCTATATGGTTGTTGTTTTAAAATGTATGTTCCCTTGAAATTAATCTCTTATCCTGGATTTGCTAATGCCAAATGAGCTACAGTGTATGTGTTTCTAAATGATTTGAGTGATCGAAACTTTAAGCTCCACATAAACTTGTATTTATGGCTGTCCACTTAGGATTGGATCAAACTGCATAAATATTAATACTTTGTCCCATGTTCAGAAAAAAAGAGATGTTAGGATGAAATGGAAAGATGACTTACGTATAATCCCCAAGCATCTGTACATCTATGACAATGATGATCCCCACACTGTGAGCAGTATGGTAATGAAAGCAGGAACATATATTTTATATAAATAATGAATGGTGTACCTCAGGGCTCAGCCCTGGGTCAGCTTTTGTTCTAATAAATGAGAATAAGGGACAAGCTTGACACATGAGGTATAAAAGACACCATAGGAAGATGGACGAATGAATTGTGATCTGAATTGAAATCTGATCACATGTTCACCAGATGTCGCAGACATCTTCATGGGTTATCTACATGTGAAAAACACAGTGAAAACTTTTTTATGTGTAGGAATACACTTCAGACAAGACAGTATTGTTTCTGAAAGATACAACAAAGGATGTAGGCACAGAAACAACATTCAGTAAACTCGCCAAAAAAATGCCCTCTATATGATAAAGCCATTGTAAGAGTTTTACAGGAGTTTTGGAGCACACAGAAAAATAATTTCACGCCTTTTCATAGTAACAAGCCTTTGGTTAAATCTTAATGGCTTCTTATCTGTGAAGAAGAATGAACAAACCTGCCTTAATAATCAGATTTTTAGCTACACACAAGGTGGATTATTTTCTCACAGCAGGTGAGATTTGAACTAACACAGTTTCCTCTGGTGGCGCAAACACTGAATATGTTAAAATAATGATTTGCTTTCTGGCCATCTGCGTTTATCTTCATGAATTAAATCGAAAGCCGTTTGAAAAAGACCTTAGTGTAAATATAGAGATTACACTTCAAGATGTGCCTTTCAAGTGTTCTCGAGCTGCTTCTTTTATAATTATGACAAATATTGTTTTATTTCCAGGGATTTGCACGTCTTTATTGGTTACAGTGTCATTAATTGGTTGCCGAGGAAACTGACAAAGTGAGATTAGCCCTAAGTCAAATGTTTAAACGACAGTTTGTTCATTACACTAGGTCAGAAAAACGTTTGCCGAGTGCTTATGAGACAAAAGTTGTATGTACATAATGCAAGGCACAGATGACCCCCTGATATGAAAAAAATAATAATAAAAGACAACACAAAGAAAGTTGGTGACTCGTTCATTAGCGCCGCTGCTCTTCTCCATCTAATGGAAATAATTGCGTAAAAGTTTTCTTAATTAATATTGAATGCAATTAGAATGCATTTATGGGGAACTGTTGGGAACGTTGCTTCTACCCGCCCTCTGGTAAAAATGGAGAAAAACAAAATGATGTTTATACACATTTACAGTGAACAGATAAGAATTAAGGGGGTTCATTTGCTGCCTTGGGAAATTAAACAACGAAAAAATGCTGAAGCTTTAATGTTAGCTGAACTAATATGTTAAAACACAACGCTGCGGAACTAGACTTTGATTTTGAGTCTTTGTTTTGTAGCGATATTACGAGACTATTGAGATTCAGAGAAGCATTCGCCGAAAAAAACACAACAGCTGCTTCCGTTTTGTCTTGCATTTCTTAAAAGCACAAGTTATGTCTACAGATGGAGTTGGTCGACCATTTTTGACAGCTCTTCCCTAACAGACATTGTGAGACACTCCAAATCTAAATGAAAATCACTGGGCGAATGAGAATCATTTTTTTGCAATACCCCTAACGGTTAGGTAAGCGAATGGGGACTGATAGTCCACCTTAGGGAATTTGACCTAAATGGGCTTCTTTTATCTAGTCCGACAATGTAATGAGTCGCCCGTTGCGGCATCGCGGCGTTTCAGAACTTCAGAATTTGCCAAAGTAATTATTTCACTATCTTTGTTGAAGGACGTTAACCTTCTGGCCTTTCCAGTGGCTCAACATAAAGCCGGTTATAATGCTGATTGAAAATACTTTCACATAATATGTACTGATTGAAATGGACCTCTTTCACACATCCCCAATTTATAAAAGGTGAAAGCCAAAGTTTATCTGTCAGTCATTTTCCCGAGCTTCTTTGACAATGTAAAACATGGCTTCATTTTTCTCTTTATTGGACTGACCTTAGGGACAATGTGCACGTGGTTATATAGAATACAGCGATCAGTCAGTTAGAAAACACACACAGACGTTTGTTTTAGCTCCAGATCATTTGGTTTGGACATATTTGGGATGGAAAGGGCTGTTCTGCTGGGAAAATAAGAAAGGCAGAGAGGCTTGGGTTGGAGGTATGTGCATTGTAAGAGAATAAAAGTTCTTTAGTGCTTTTGTCTGTCTGCATCTGTGCGAAGCAGACAATGTCTTTACACCCTCATTAAAAAGCACAAAAAGCCATATGGCCTTTAGCTTTAAAACTATAAACAAAGATTTGATCCGTAGCGGGTATTGCTTTGTGGGAACTGAAGCTCTGATTTTATAGCTTTTTTCTTATTAACATGGCAGTTGTGGTCCAATGGTTGGACTTGTTACCAGAAGGGTGTTGGTTCTAGTTCCAGGACTGGTGGAAAATGTAAGGACCACCAGCCGATCGCTAAACCCAAGTTTGGGATCATTATGGTAGCATTTGGAGGTGGGAAATGACTTAAGGCTGATGCTTATAATCCCTTTGTCCAAATGTTGTACACTTGTTGTTGACTTCTACCATGTTGACACATGAGGTAAAGTTTCTACATGATCATAATAGCGGATAGTGAGTTACTGACATGATTGCCAAAAAACTAAAGTCTTTCGGGTCCCTACACTGAAAAAGTGGGTTCGTGGAATTACTTTAGTTTATGATGTACATCCGTTCTACATAATTGAGTTAAGTTGATTTTAATATAACTTTTTCAAATTTGAAATGAAATTATGTTAAAAAACGTTCATTTGATCATGTGGAACCAAGGTACATGATGCAACTAAGTAATTCCATCAACCCATTTTTTCTCGTTGCAGATATGGATACGACCTCTTATTTAATGTCCAATAAGTTTGTTAAATAAGTTTGTTTGGTGGTCAAATGGGCAATAATCCCAATTGATTTGATAAATCATATCGCACATATACTCGGTAAACTAACTGATCTCAGGTAATGGTCATGCCTGGAGCTAAAATTCAATACTAGGTTAAAGGTTTGCTCAAATCCTTAATCCAGACCATGAGCAATAATAGCTCTTGCCTTTGAAAATACCACTAAGTAGCATTCATGTAGCTTAGTTGGTAGATCATTGCCAAGATATTTGATAACACTTTTGATAGAAAATCTCATTGGATTTGATAGATGCCTGCCATAAACACTAATACGATACACTTTTTTCAATACATAAGCTCAAAGAAACTATTCCAATTCTCACATTTAAAGAAACCAAATCTCCCCAGATCTTATTTAGGGGTATGATAATAGTGTTAAGCAAGATTCAATCCACATGGGTTGTTGTAATTCTTCACCAGGAAAAACATGATTTTCTTATTACCTGAGGTGTGTTATAAGCACTTCAGATCTTTGAGATATTGTGCTGCACATTAATGTAATAAACACACTGTGCCAAATGCATGAGTTACAGAAGAGGAATGTGTGTCTAATTCTTCTGCGGATTCCAAAGACATGCAATAATATTCCACGGCACAGTTGTGCAGTATCCGCCCACTATCACATAGAACAAGTATCCGAGTAATGAACTTGACATCATTAGCCATCTCTAGTCTGAGAACATCTGTTCTGCGGCTCAATAACAAGGACACATCAGCACCCTGAACTGCCCCGCTGGATCCCAAGTTTCCTAACTTCCTTTTACTCTATGAGGTTAATTACTGGCAACGTCACTCATAATTCCGCCCACTCCGGCGGAAAGGTCACAGCAGGCTCCGTTTTAAACAGCACAACCCAAAATGAGAAGGGAAAAGGTTTGCAGACAATAGTTAGGCTACAGTAAGTTAAAAAGAAGTGAACTTTAGACTACTGAATAGAATATTGATATTGACTAAAAGATTATACACATACAGAGGATCCCATTAATAATAGCTGGTATAGTCACATATAATTTATTTTTTAAGTTACTTGACATTTGGGTGTAATATTTGCCTTGCACTATTTGGAAGTTACTTTTCTGCAAAGCGTCTTATTTTACAAAAAAAAAACATGCTTGGTAAATATAAGAAAAAACACTGCTGGCTTTAAATGAGATATTGCTGGGTGTCTTTATGCAACCCAGCACTGGGTAATATGAACCCAACAGTGTTCTGTCCAATACTTACCCAGTGTGGGCATTTTCTAGCATTTTTGGAGAGTGCAGTAATTTCTGTTTGTACACTTTGTTAGATTGTTCCCTAAAATCTTTGAATATGGCGTTGCTTACATTTTTAAACAAATTGAACAAAACAAAATTGCCTTACCTATTTCATATAAAATTAGGGTTGATATAAATCTACTGTTTTTAATATATCTGCTCTGGATTTGTGAGTTCACGACTTGCAGTGCGACTACTCACTGGATGGGTTAAATGAAGAGGACACATTTCGGCCTTTTTTGTATTGATTTCCATTTCTAATAAACAATTTTTTAAAGATATGTTAGAGATATGGTACGGAATTCAAACAGGTAATAAAAAAATAAAGAAATAAACAATTTAAAAAATCTTAACTATCCTAATCTTTGAAATGAAATTTCCTTCTAGAAATATTTAACAAGGCAACCTCTAAAGTTTCATTTAAAAGTCATTGTTAGTAATTCATTTAAGTATAATAATGTCTCAATGTAAATCCAAGGTTTTTTTAATCAATGACGCAGTTTAAATAATACTAATCATATAGTACTACGATTTAATGTATCTGATGTCAAAATCAGATGATGGCTGGGACAGATGCCTGAAACAAGGTGTCATCAATAAAGAATGTTTTAATAAGTAAATACAATGTTTTTCTCTTTCCACCGTTTCTACTTCTGTATAGTAATTAAATCGGCCCTGACTTGTTTTGAATTACACCTCATCTATAATTAACATCAGGAATTAAAATGAAATAAAGTTTTGAGGCAATAAAACAAACAGCTTTTCTTTCTTCTTTTTCTCTACTTATCTTACTGTTCTCTTTTACTCTTGACACAATTACACAAACGCATGTTCCCTACCGAGACTATTTTCAAGCAAAACACAATGAAATCAGACTATTTTACAAAAGCACAAAAAGATAGAAAGTTAAAGCCATAAAATCTACCTTAAAAATTCTATAGAATACACATGGGCATTTCAGACTGTCCATTTCTAGAGTGTATAGACAGGCCTAGGGCCAGATATAACATGTTTATTCTCCGATGACAGATATTAGAATGTCGGTCATTAATCATTATGGTAATACAGGTCAAATGGCTAAAGCCTTCTTTGAGCATAAGCTGAAGAGTCAATTATCATTTTTAAAAGCCAAAGTTGGTCTTGAATGACATTACAAATGAAATTGAATCTCATTAATGCTAATAAGTACTAATGGAAAATAAAAACAGTTGGAAATTGCAATTCAAAGCAAATGTAATTGCATCATTTAAGCAATTAGAGAAAATATACCTCAGTCCTGCGGTGGAAAAAGAGAAACTCCATTTTGCTAATGTAGTTCCGAATGACTCCCTAATGTATTCATTCAAAGATTCACATCCAATATAGAGAACCATAAGGTATTTGTCAATGTGAAACTAAAAAAATTACAAGAAAATTATTTCGATTACAACTTTTTAAATGTAAACAAATTCAAAGGCATATATTAATATTACTGTTAATTATGGTATGTTTTGTCTTTTTCACTTTCTTTAGAAGAGATGGCCAATTCCAATATAATGAAAAAACTGTTACTATTATTGTTCCATCAACAGACCAAATTTCTGTTTATACTTTGTTCTACATAAAACATGTGGTTGATAAGCATAATTTTCTGTTGTCAGTGTTGAAAATGTCTTCACTGAGCTGCCCCACCGTCACAACACATATAATTTTGTATACAAGATGGCGTAAAGTATGGTGTGGGCATGGTTTGGCACTGACCCATAGACCAAAGTATCGTTTGTGATTGCTGCCAATTCGAGTTTGCTTAGGTGGTATGGGATCACTTTTGTGCCAATATGAATGAAAGTTAACTTATAAAAATACGAAAATATATTATGCGGAAGAACAAATACACTTTGATCATAAAAAATTAATTCAATTTCAAGAATGTACAATGATCTTCAAATAAATGCCATTTTTCATTTTTGCCAATGATGAATCATGAATTTGAAGAACCTTCATTACATTTCATTTCAAAGTTTTTTGTTTTAACGCTTCTCAGCTTTTACGTTCGCCTTTCTGGCACAAATCTCAGCTTTGGGCTAGACCTACGGGCACCTAACTCTCATTGCATTTTTAATTGACGGCTCCATGACCAGCAAGTTTATACTGAAGAAAGGATATTGTTGTAAGAAGAAACGGATTTTAGCACAGATATTATAATAATAAAAACTGATTTTATTATATAAAATTATTTTATTTAGAGGATGTACGTTCATCTTCAGGCTGATTTTCCTGGTCATAGAGTTGTCAAAAAAAAAACTCACTTGCCACTGAGAGTAAGGTGCCCATAAGTCCTGCCCTCGGGTGAGATCGGTGCCAGATAGGTGATCGTTGAGTGCGTAAACGAAATATCCAGCAGCCTTTTCTACCACTTTAATTACTTGATACATTATAATTTAATTATTTTAAATTTTTTAAAGTCAAAGTAAGGCTTAGAGTTTCTAAAATCATAATATAGTACTTGACTTCAATACTTGATTTCTGAAATAATATAAACACATATTACATAAAACATATATAATAAAAACAAGTATTATAAGACTTTGATTTAATCGAATAAACAGTAACCTGATGGTCAATGGAAGATGTCAGGTGGTAATACCATGACGTTTTGAAATATCTAACGTTACTGAATGATCAATAAACAATATTTGTGTTTCACAGCATTAGTATAATTCGCTATTAAATTGATAAAAATACCAAAATAATATCACAACAACTCTTGAAAAATCTGCTAGCGCAATGGTCGTTTTGTTTGTTGTTTTGGTCTTATTACGTTATTTTGATCCGTCTATGCTATTAAATAAAAAGTCAGTGCTATATTTGGGTTTACAGTTTGTCACGCTCCTCTAAATAAAATAATTTTATTACAGCTACTATAGTATTACTTTAGCATTTTCGCTTCTCTTTATCGTCTGTTAAAAAATACTTAAAAAATAAAGTCTTTTGTTAAGCGGTTTGTTATTCTATTTTGCTTGTTTTACGATGTTCTCGCTCAGCCGCGGTGACATTCAAAGAACTCCACGCTGTGAAATTAATTGCTTGTTTTAACAGTAAAGCTGACTCATTCAGACTTTACCCCTGAGAATTATTGTATTTATTTATTTCTTATTCTTCCTCAGCTCCTATTATCTAAGAGAAGAAGGGATGAGGTTTTGAACTAATGGGAAATCTCCTGTATGCTGGGATGGTTGCAGGGCCCGGCTGGACCTGTATATTTATCTCTGGTAGTGAAGATAACGGTAAAAGGAACCTACTGAGCAAGCAAAATAAGTAAATGTTAAAGATTAAAAGTAAAGATGTAAGATATACATCTGCACGCAATCTCAGGTAGAAAATTAAGCTTTGCTCAGTATGGTTAATAGGATCAAACTTCAAGTTCACCCAAACATGTTGCTTCAAACCTGTTTAAATGGGGATGTTCTACTTAACACAAAAGAAGATATTTTGAAGAATGGTTGTAACCAAACAGCTCTGAGCATTATATTGTAGGAAAAGAAAACTGCTAACATTTAAATCACTTAAGCTAAATATTATACAGAGAAATGTATACAGCTTTGGAACATTAAAGGATGGGCCTACGATTTCTGGTAGTCAATGTTGACATTCTAAATCACCAAGACGAATACGCCCCTACACCAAAGGTGTCATGCCACTTTTGTTAGCTCTGGCCCTCAGATACGTCATATGATGATCTCGGCTAATGTTCCTCTCCGCATCAAGAAAAGACACACCCCTTATCGCTGATTGGCTTATTGGTTTTCTAAAGCCCTGTTGAAAAATCAACTGCCTTTCAATAATAATATTGATATATAAACTGTTAGGGAATGTTCAACAAATAAATTTAATTCTGTCATCATTCACACAAACAATCTTGTCATTTCAAACCTGATCGACATTCTTTCTTCTGCAGAAGATATTTTGAAGAATGCCGGTACCCAATGGCTTCAATATGACACAAAATCAGTCAATGGTGACCAATGGTAGTTCTTTAAATGAACTTATTTTGTATCCAGCAAAAAATAAATCCATACAGGGTTGAAATATTAATAATGCAATTATAGTATATAATGAAACCATTTGCCAACATGTTCTATGTACTGTTATACACACAGATGTCTCGTGCCATTTCCTACACAACAAGTAAATGCACTTTTTGTGACCGTTTTTTCATATTAGGCTTGGATACCAAACAGTACTTTAACATGGCAAAAATCCGACTATTACAGATTATCACATCACTATAATGGCTCATTAGTTCTAATTATAAAGCTTCTGTGTTCAGTCACATTAAATGCATCTGCTTAACATATGGCAATCACTTTCACAATCAATCACATCTTTACTCTTACATCTCTCACCCATCCTCATTAAACACGGCTTTCTTCACTCAATCAAGCCTATGAATGATATATAAAGCATCACGTGCGGTAATGAAATCAATGTCAGCTGGAAAATAGCAGTCTTTAGACAGTGCCTGAATCAAGCCATGTGCTCTACATGCAACAATAGCAATCATTTATACAGCACAGTACTTAAAAATAATTGCTTTTTTTCTATAAGGATGGCCTTGACTTTGATTCCAAAACCCACTACTTTCCCTTGATTTTCCCCAAGTCAGTGGTTTGAACCTCAGGCAGAATTTTACTGTAGCGTTGGATGATTGAATTGGACCGATTTATAAACCAAACGTTATCTTGACTAGACAGCTTGTTCAGATAACAGTTTTAAAGGTAATTGGATGAACCTAACTTTTCGAAACTATTTTTAACCAACTGGCCATAAGGCGATTTATGTTCAACTTAACAAAAATAGAGGAGCCAACCGTTCAATCAAACCAAAGACATGCACACATAACAAGTGTAGTTTAAAGAGGCACATGACTTGTCTAAAGAACGCAAAAGAAGATATTTTGAAGCAAGTGTGTAACTGTACAATATCAGACCCCTTGTAAAACAATTGCATGTACACGAAATCACTCGGACATTTATCAAAATATCTTCTTTTGTGTTCCAGTCGAAAAAGAGTCAAACACAGATAAACAAGAGAAGACTCTGGGTGGAATTTTGAGTGTCTAATTGGTGTTGAGCACGACACAATTGTTAACAACAGCTTGTAATCTTGCATCAGAGTGTCTTATATGTTTTTTAGTTTGGAGAGCATAAAAATATAGCAAAAAGCAACACAAAAGAAGACACAAACGGCAAACACACGGGAATTCAGTGCTCAGTGACAGAGAGTGAGGAGTTAACTAATAAAAAAACTCATAACAGAGGAAAAGAAACAGAGGAGTGCATCAGTCTGTGTACCTTCAGAGGGTAAAGGCCTACAATGGCATGCGTTAGTGTGAGCTAGGCTGGATGGTTGCGTACTCGACAAGGTCCCCGGCAGTGTGGACAGAGCTTCGTGGGCTGGGATTGGAGGCCAAAGCTGCAGTATCCAGTTCCGCGTACTGGACATCACAGTCCTTGTGACAAGAGTTCTGGAGATAAGAGAGGTGGAGAGGATGTGTGAGGAGTGAAGCTCCAAAAAAGAAAGAGAGAGAGATTAGGAGAGAGGAGAGAAGAGCGATGGTGCGGAGCTGTCACTCCAATCAGAGAGCACTGATGCAAGATGAAATAAGAAAAAAAACTCAAATCATAATGCCTTTGTTTGTTTGGTTGGTATGGTTTTTGCATTTTAGTAGATTTTACAATACATTCAAATAAAGCTATTATATTACGTGTGCACTTTAGATTTACATTTTTCAGGGGATAAAATGGATAGTAATAAAAAAGATAAAAGGCACACCAATAAAAAAGTAAATCGACTTTTCGAATTCACAAAAAATATATAACATATATTAAAAATATAATTTGTTAATAAACTACTTCAAACAATACATTGACTACATACACTTATTTATGTAAATGTTTAGAGAAATGAAGAGTTGAACTTTTAATATCCCATTTGACACTTGATTTAAAACATACTATTACTTAAATAATATATTTTTGTGAAATATCTGTGAGTATATTATATTTTTGTGAACAATCGAACCCTTGTGTAGGGTGTTCAGATTTAGTATGGGTTTTTGAATGTTCACTTAAAAATAAATAAATATTTGGTTTCTCAACTTCAGACATTTATATTTATTTAAGAGATTTAAAGCAATCCTTTTGCCCATAACACTACCTTACTGGGATCGGCAAAGATTCATTTTATTTTTTTAATTAAACTTTTTACAAAAACTTGGAATTCAAAACTGGGGTATTGATTTTAACATTACAAATCCAATATTGCAAACAAAGGAAACATCCTGAAATTTAATTTTTTTATCAAAAGTTTTCTATGTAATTGTCTTATTTGTTTATTTGTTTTTGAGAGTCCATGTGCGATTCAGCCCTATACATTTCATGGCCAGTTTCTGTAATAGAACCCCACTGCCAAATGTATTTATGTTTTACAGAATTGCACACAACTCTAATAATGTAAATATTTCATCTGTATATTAAACAGACATTGATTTGGATTCTCTGTTGGTAACAGCATGTTGATGCTCACAGCCTTCTGTCTCCCCAGCTGTTTATTATGTAGCTCGTGCAATATGACGCGACTCCTCCGGTGAAAGTGTCATACAAGAGCAGACATGAGATGAATGGACAGACGTTACAAAGCATGATAATGATACCAAACACAACAGACATGTTCATGTCTTTATATGCACACAGATGGCCTAGCGTGTAGATAAATCAATCAAGCTACAACATCCAACACGATTCAGTTTACATGAAGAGGGAGGAGAAGGGCTGACACTGAAACGCAACTCATCAAGGTTAAACTGATGACAGTGAGCGATGGGCATCTGCAGCATGACATACAGTGGCCCTACACTTAAGAACATCTGAATGTCACTGCATTAGATAACAAAATATCAAGCCATGGGGCATATGCAAACACAGACCTTTCCTCGGAACTAACTTCGCTTTGTTTGGGGTATTTTTACAATGACCTTTAAACGACTGGTCCCAAGGTGATTTTTTGTATGAAGTGTATGAAGTCACCTCGCCTCAAGCTCACACATGTGTCCTAGTAGAGTACCCACAGGTGAGATCTAAAAACCGCTGGTCAAATCTGTAAACACATTGCATCAGAAGTGGTAACGCTTATGTGATATGATGTGTTCTGTATAACCATCCGGTAACTAGTGAATTAGTAATTTACACCTGAACATTTTATTTTAATTGTTATTCGGTGAGAAATGATTTTCATATAGGGTCGCATAAAAAAATTAAAGGATATTCTAAATGTTTATATATTTAAGCATTTCTGTATGTATGGGTCAATCCAGTCCAGTGTTTATTAAATTTCAGCAAATCAAAGCAAAGATGAGATATAAACTAATCCAACAGCAATGTGAAAGAACACATGGATATTGTAGTAAAAATCCTGGTTACTATTTTAAGAAAAATATTTTAACTGTTTCTTATTACATTTACCAATATTACTATTGCATTGCTTTAATGAGCATAAGAACTTTTCAGTGTTTATGGTCTGAAAAATATTTTTGTCATTTTGTTTCTGAGATTTTCATTTTCTGCAAATAAAAAACAGAAACCATATTCATATCATATCATCAAGATTATCCAGAAAGTACCAAAGGTTACTATACCGTTAATTTTGAATAATATAACTACACTGTCACATTTTAAACCTCATTGTGTTTGATTTAGAATGTGCTTGTATTGTTTAGAACAATTAAAGGTGTATAAGTATGAAGTTTATTTGCAAAAAAATCACATTTATATTGTTTTCTTATGTGTTGGGTGTATTTTTAAGATAAAAAAATACTTTTTAGAAACCCATTAGCAGTTGGATTGATATTAATTGGAATGCACCTTAAAAAACATGATTTTTGAAGTCATATGTTATTGCAAATAAATGTGACACCGGAATGTCCAACAGATGTGAAAATGAGACGGTAGATGTATCGCATACAAAATAAAAACACAATAAAGAATAAATCTTTCACAGCTCATATTTTCAAATTATAAGACAAATACAACGTAATAAACTGCAACAAAAAAACGTAAAAATGAATACAGACTAGACATGCTTGAAAGAATCCGTGTGGTGATGTTTGGAAATAATTTTGCTCAAATTTTTATGAGACAACTTGAATCTCATAAAGCATAATTATCTGTCCACAAACTGTCGAATGATAATAAAAGAATTGATTTCACCCACAGACCACATTCGCGTGGAAGCACTTCAGCCATTATCCAATCACTGTTGAGGATCTAATGAACACTCTCATGTATATCTGTAATCTCTCTGTGGTGGCACTTTATATTCAAACAGAGGACATTAACTGTCATCTTCTTTTATCGCTGCCATGCCTGCGTTTTTAGTCGCAGCAGGATCTTCACTTTTGCTTTGACAGTCCTAGCCCTCTTTATATCTCATCGTTCCTGAGATAATTGTTTTATTCAGATTCAAATGACAAACTCTCTAGCCGTACCAAGGAACAGGCTTGTAATCTTCAGTAATTCACCAGCTTTGTGAGCCGGTGTTATTGTATTTGAACAGATGCTGTGGATATTGGTTGTGATTTCTTGGTGGCAGGAACGCAAAGGGAGGCCCTGTGTGAGGTGTCTCCTGCGGTTGGCGTAATGTGAATGGTGAATGAGCGTCTGCAGCGAGCGTGGTGCTGTGTGTTCTGGATGAGTTTGACTCTCCGGGCCCTTTCTACTACAGCTGAGAGACAAAGTGAACGTGTGTTTCATCGCTTGCTTTATGATGCTGGAGTTCAAGAGACTGAAGAACGCAGACTGCATCCCAAATGACATGGGCTGATATCTGCACTTACGAGCTAAGATGAGTGCTTAAATCTTGGGATGTGAGCAATTGCCCGAGATGAATGTGAACGTGTTGATCCATGGGAAAAACACTTAAGAGGAATTTTTCTTCCCCAAAGATTCACAGTAGTTAAATGTATCCACTGATGGGTTGTGGATATGTTAACTTGCCGTTACAATCCTAAAGATTCAAAGAATGCTGTTTTCTTAATCTTATAGTGACTATTAATATGAAACATCAAACTGGTAACACTTTCTATTTAAAGGTTTTTTTGCACTTGCTTTAAAAAAGTTCACTACTCTTAGATTATATTATTCAAGTTCACTTCCATCTTGTACTCAAAGTGCTCTTTTGTCACACATCAATTTAATACTTAACGCACTATACTAAAAATACATTTAAATTATATTTGTACTTCCAGTAGTGCTTCAAAATATTAAAAGCTTAGGTATTAATGTCTTAAGATTTTCAAAGACGTGAAAAACAGCGATAAACTATCCTTGGGAAGATGCCGAGACACTGAGCATAGGTGTATTATTACATCCCTATACGTTCACCTACATTTCTCAAATATGTTGTCTATGTTGCATGTGATAAAGTCTTTTTTAATAAAAGAAAAAGGAATACTAAAGTTGTCGTCGGTAAGGATGTCTTTGAATAACCTACAGAAAAGTAAGGCCAAGAATAAAATAGAAAAGTATGTGGTCAATGTTGGCAAAGGTTATCTTAACACGAATGCAGCTCTAATAATTATTAAGATCGGTTTCATTATAGACGGACTCACAACTAAAGAAAAAGAACTGAAAATGTTTTTGTTTCAAAAGTCATCCATGCCACAATTGGAATGCAGCCGCAGTCTCCGACAACAACACAGGAAGCATTACCTCGGTTTTACTGTAGTGCCAAGGACGGCAATTGAGATGGATGAAAGTCTAAGGAATCTGACGTTGATTACTTGAGACCCCATCTGAAATGGCTTTTCAGCCTCCCGAACCAATCACTTCAGCAATCCGGTGATGTTTCTGGCCTTTTCCGCCATTGAAGCGAATTCTATTGAACACAATAGACACGCTCGTCAAGCTAATTACAGTTACCCATTGGGAGTGACAGTCATCAGCCATTGGGAGGAGCGGGAGGTCTATCCCCCCGGGAGCTCGCGTTCTGACGCGGAAAAAGCTCCTTCATTAGTCTCCGGCTCTTTTCATTAGCAGGAACACTAAGAACTTAAGCACCCTCATTGCCACTTTGACATCACAGACAATAAATGCGTTTTTTCATTGCATAAAGTGTCAGAATGTTATGTCAAATTCATTCTCCGTGGTGATCCATACTTGCCCATGCACCGTCGTGGTTACAAATGGAGCCCTTGTGCACATATTGAACTAGATCAATCCATGCATACACTGGGGATCCTGTAATATTGAAATCATGTCAAATGATGTTCCATGAATGTCTCTAATTCGGTGTTGTAAAATGTTGTGCGGAGAATTCGTGTAATTTGTGGTTGACAGTTTGGTGTTGTGTTATCTAGAACACATCCACTTCTGAGACATGCATTGCTGTATAAAGTTAGTACAGTTATGTGAATGGATGTGTGTGTGTGTGTGTGTGTGTGTGTGTGTGTGTGTGTGTGTGTCTGTGTTACCATGGCTGTATAGTAGTACGACTGCAATAATGGTGTCCTGCTGTTCTGTACCATAGTTATCCCCACAGTGCACTATAAAAACAGAGTACAGCTGGATACACCAGATTCAAACATGTCACACTATAAACACGCTTTCCTTTCCTTGAGGTTCTTTTGCTTTACAGTATATTGGTTTGTTAACAAGTTTAAACACTTGCTGAGGTCATTTGGTTTTGTAATAGTAATGTGTAGATGTTAAGGATGATTGCAACGATACGACAGATTATTCAGAGTGATATCTGCCGATCACAATAGCTGTTTATTCAGAGTGATATCTGCCGATACAGAATGAAAATTGTTCAGAGTGATATCTGCCGATCACAATAGCTGTTTATTCATAGTTATATCTGCCGGTCACAACAGCGGTTTATTCATAGTTATATCTGCCGGTCACAACAGCGGTTTATTCATAGTTATATCTGCCGATCACAATAGCTGTTTATTCATAGTTATATCTGCCGATCACAATAGCTGTTTATTCAGAGTGATATCTGCTGATACAGAATGAGAATTATTTAGAGTGATATCTGCCAATACAGAATGACCGTTATTTAGAGTAATATCTGCCAATACAGAATGACGATTATTCAGAGTGATATCTGCCAATACAGAATGAAAATTGTTCAGAGTAATATCTGCCGATACTGAATGACGATTATTCAGAGTAATATCTGCCAATATAGAATGACGATTGTTCAGAGTGATATTTGCCGATACAGAATGACTTTTGTTCAGAGTCATATCTGCCGATACAGAATGACGATTATTTAGAGTGATATTTGCCGATACAGAACGATGATTATTTAGAGTGATATTTGCCGATACAGAATGACGATTATTCAGAGTAATATCTGCCAATACAGAATGACGATTGTTCAGAGTGATATTTGCCGATACAGAATGACGTTTGTTCAGAGTCATATCTGCCGATACAGAATGACGATTATTTAGAGTGATATTTGCCGATACAGAATGACGATTGTTCAGAGTAATATCTGCCGATACAGAACGACGATTATTTAGAGTCATATCTGCCGATACAGGATGACATTTTATTCAGAGTGATATTTGTCGATAACGATAGTCGATAATTCTGAGTTCTATCGGCCGATCACGATAGTTGTTTATTCAGAACGAGTGATATCTGTTGATAACAAAAGTCAATTATTCATAGTGATATCTGCCAATCACTAAATTGTGTTTGTACAGAGTGATATTTGCGGATACAGAATGATAATTATTCATAGGGATATGTGCTTATAACAATAACCTATTATTCAGCGTGAGATCTGCTGATACAGAATGACCGTTACTCAGATTGCTATCTGCCAATCATGATAGTTGTTTATTCAGAATGATATCTGCCGATAACAATGGCCGATTATTCAGAGTGATATCTGTTGATGACGAGTCGCTGCCCTGCAGATTTTAACTCCAATATGCGTCAACATACCTGCCTGCAAGTTTCTATTGCAGTTACTTATCAGTATTTAACCTACAAATAAAGTAAAATTGCATATTTAAGTCTTCAAATACAGTACAGTGATATTAATGTTTAAAAATTGGAGTGACATTGTGCAACCCTACTTGACATCATCATCAACCGTCAAAGATCCGTTCCAATATTTTGAAAACAGAGTACAGAGTATGCATTGAGATACCCAGAGGTCAGAGCGGCACATCCATCCAATTCCATTCTTGGTAACCGCAATGACGTAAGTATGTTCATTGTGTTGATAACATTAAGAAAAGGTTTTATCTACCGGTTTATTAATTATTATGATTGATTATGGCTTGATCTAAACCCTGCAGGACAGTGGCTCTCCAGGGCCGAGTTGTGGGACTCTTGCTGTGGGTTGTGGCATGCCATCAAAAGCCAACCTGACAAACGTGACATTTAAACAGTACGAATAAACAGTAAACCTATAAAAATGGAAAGTTGACAAAAGCTGATAACAATGGGATTGTGACTGTTAAAGATGCATGATGCAATGTTTCATAGAGAAGCAGACACATCCAGGATAGCAGGGCTTGCAACAGAAAAAAAGACAATGCAGTATAATATAGTGCCGTACAATCCATCCACACAGGGGTTGCCGGGTAACTGGTGTCTTAATTAGACCTCGACTGTAGAGTACCATTATACAGGAGAAAATGAGAGGTGTGGAGTGATGGGTAGAGAGAAAATATCACAGAAAAGACCAACAAGCTCAGTGGAGAGGGACAGTGAGATTGGATTTCACCAAGTGTTTTATATTTGATTTGCAGTGGATGTGCTATTGTAAATAAATGAAGTACATTCCCTGCCTTGCAAGACTACCCCGCTCTCTGCATTCCTTTGCAAAACTAATAGATACAAGGGCTAGTATCTAGTAAGCTGCCTATGTAGGTAGTTATGTGCTCCATATGTAACATCTGTTGCCTAAAGCAAGATTCAATAGAAGCGTCGCCCACATATACCCAAATGATTGACTGCTCAAGAAAAACTGATGTTTCAGCCATCTTGGAATGTGTGCCTGCAACATTTCATTTTACATAAAGATTGGGATATCATAGAATGTGTTGTGTTTGTGTTTTATGTGGTATTATTCATTATTGCAGGCCTTTAAATTCTGGTAACCTTTAATGTCACGTATCTTAGCTAACACCTTTGTCTTGTTGAATTAGTTAGTCAGTATTGGGTCTAGACAACAACACGTGTCATTGTATATTTACAACTGTTTATAACTCAATTTGCACAGTCGATAACCTTTTGAGTTTGTTAACCAGCTTTGACAACCTATTTTAAAGATTATCCTATCGCATCCCCAAACTACTGATCATGTCTTATCCATGCACAAAAGCAAAGCTATTGAGAGCTTCCCAAGAAGTGGTTTCAGGACATCCTATTTTATTTTTATGTTTACTTTGTTGTATTTCTTCAAACGTTGCATAATGTAAAAAAACATGACACATGAAGTTATTCTGGACAGCGTTACTTTAAGTTTTCCAAAGTTGTCAATATTGCATTTCAAAACATATGCGAAGGTACAGTATGTCCAAGTACTGTAGCTCAAAACTAAAACTTACTCTTTAATATCCCACTGTCAGATTAACAACATGCTTACAGTAAACTATCAAAATAAGAGGAATCTTCCCGTTTTCATTGTGTACAAAACACTTCTGTTTTCAGTATATAGAGTATCCCAGATTCAAGAATCCAACTTTCTATGAAGGCACACCACAAGGCTGCTGACTATGTTTTGAAACTGACTCAGAATGTTGAAACTGTACGCCTGTTACTTAATGGAATCCCTCGACATGGGAGCCACCCCGAACCTTCTGCAGAGTCAGCTGCCTTACAGACCCCTGCTAAACTTGTCATCTGTTCTCAGCTGACACAATACAAGCCAGAAAATAAGTCCCATTGGGTTCCTTTAATGTAAACTCCTTTTCTAAAGGCAATTCATCTTCCCCAACATGCATAAAAGGCTCCCAAGAAGCCGGCCTCCTGAGGCCAACAAAAGCAAAAGAAACACAAACAGCAATAAGTTTAGCTGTGCTACTCACCGGCTTATCAGTGAACGCGGTGGTCTCAGACTTTGCCATGTCATAGTATGGGGGCTGAAGAGGAATCTTCTGTATCTCATCCTCCTTGTCCAGATGAACAACCTTTAAAGGAACCAGAATCTGATTTGAAGACCACTGTAGCCACGATTTTATACCTGCCTTCCTCGTTGCTACTATTACTTTTTGTATTATTGTCTTGAGAAATATCAACAGAAAAATACTTATTGCTACACAAGCCCCTTATTATTCTCTTTTTAAACTAGGCCAACAAAAACCTCATAACTTTAAAATATTGTTTGATCATTTCATTTGTTCATCGCCCAGTGTTACATTTACATTAAATTTTCTTTGGCAGACGCTTTTATCCAAGGCGATCATCATTGCAGGGTAAACGGGGTAAGATGTCTTGCTCAAGGACACTTCAGTGATTGTCTGCTGACACTGGGATTCAAACCCACAACCCTCTGCTTACAAGTCCAATTCTCTAACCACCAAAACATGACATACCCCTGATTCCTCTCTTCATTTGTAAAAATCTAGTATATCAAATATAGTTATGGTTTTAAAGATATTTTAAAGCATCCACCCCCACCGAAAATAAAAGATAAACAGTATACAGGTATTACACACAAACCAGGATCTTGGCCTGACACTGTCAATCAGAAAAGCAGATAATATTTATGTTCTTCTGGTTTTGATCAGATTAATTGCACAATTAATCACTATTTTCTCTACACATTGTGTATCTCTCACTTTAGTGCAATTATGTTATTACAATGTTTCCGATTATGTGGTATAAATTGATTGATCTTATAAGCTTGATATGATGTCATGTAGCAATCATCTGGATTTCACTAGGAGAATTTCTTTTGCATCAGTGAATCCATAACAGTGATTTTTCTCTGAAAATGATGAGCTTTATTCATAGTGTTGCTGGCCACCTGCTGATCTCTACACATCAAATTCAGAAGAAAATAAACCACATAACAGGGGATGAAAGAGCTTTGATAGACTGTCTGTCAAACATAAATGAAATCACATCATCGGGATCGAGCACTTGTAACCGGTGTTGTAAGCTCCATGCTCTTACCTGAGCCACAGAAAGATTTTTAACAAAATACTTTAGTGGAGTTTCATAGTAAAATTAGTTGATGCTTTGAATAAGTGGCATACAGTGAATTAAAGGTCTATATTTTGTTAATTCGTGTGTTTCCCAGCAATCAACCCATCATTTTTATAATGCTTATTCAATGCCATTACCCATTTAGCGACTTAACGGGAAATCTGTGATTTACATTTAAAATCAATTTTAAAGCGAAATTGAATCCCACAAAGCATTATGACAAATGATCTATAGCATCTCCTACTGTTAGTAAATGTGCCAACTTCTAAGGGTCTTAACTGAAGAGAAGTGACAAACAAATCATACTATCCTTGGATAAGAGGGCAATACAGTGAGGTCAATAAGTATTTTTTATCATCTTGTGATTTTGCACAAGATGATAAAATTTGGTTCACATTGAGGAGTCTAGAATTTTTGCATAGGTGAATTTCCACTGTAAGAGACACAATCTAAAAAAAAAAAAATCCGGAATCTATTTGCAAATTAAGATAGTAAATATTTGATCAATGCCTTATCAGCCAGATTTCTAACCCCCAAAGACCTCTGATTTAGCTTTTAAATAGTCCAGCTTCAATCTGCTCATGATTCTAATTTAGTAGCACCTGTTTGAGGTCATCTGCTTGAGGTCATCGGACTGGGTCCCCACAGGAGAACTCTCCTCACGGGGTATCCATGATGCTAAGAGTGGTAAGGATCAACCCCGAACTAAACCGGAGGAGCATTTCTTTGGATACTATCAGTAATACATTGAGACATTTCTAAGATGCATCACACAGGAGGGTCCACTGCTTAACACAGCCCATGTCATGGCCTATCTGAAGTTTGCCAGGGTCCGTTGGGATGATCCAGAGGAGTCATGGGAGAAAGTCTGGTGTTCAGATTAGACCAAAGTAGAACTTTTTGGTCTTAACTCCATTTACCATGTTTGGAGGAAGAAGAATGATGAGTATCATCCCAATAATACCATACCTACAGTGAAGCATGGGGTGGAAGCACCATGCTCTGGGAGTTTTTTTCTGCACAGGGGACAGGACCACTGCACTGAATTAACGAGAGGATGAAGGGGGCCATGTATTGTGAGATATTGGGTAAAACCTCCTTCCCTCAGTCGAGCAATAAAGATGGATCATGGCAGTGTCTTCCGACATGCCAATGACCCAAAGCACACAGCCAAGAAAACCAAGAAGTGGCTCCGTAAGAATCCTGTCAAGGTTCCTAGCCAGACTTCAGACCTAAATCCAGTTGAAAAACTATGGAGGGAGCTGAAACTTCTTGTTGCTCAGCGTCAGCCCCGAAACCTGACAGATCTAGAGAAGATCTGTATGGAGGAGTGGGCCCAAATCCCTCCTGCAGTGTGCAAACCTGGTGAAGAATTGCAAGAACCGTTTGACCTAATTGTTAACAAAGACTTCTGAACCAAAAATTATTAGCTTTTGACTTGTTTGATCAAATACTTATTTGACACAGTTATTTACAAATAAAATGTTAAAAATTCATGCAATTTGATTTCCGTATTTTTCTTTTTCGACTTTGTTGATCGCAGTGGATTAGCACCTATGATGAAATTCTAGACCCCTCCATAGATTCTAAGTAGGAGAACTTGCAAACTCACAGGGTCATTAAATACAAATGACATCACTGTACATGTAAACATATGCAGAGATACGTACAAGACACTCAGGGTGGCACAAAGCACAGCAAAAACAAGTGCTAACCAGCTCTTGCCTATGAAAACAAACCCAGCAGATGAAAGATTTGATTCCGTCATGGTTAATGGGGTGTGCAAAACCTCTTTCAACTAACTGCAAGACAGAAAAACATCTCCTGAATCCATCCCGGTACAGGACTCTTTTTCCTCATTGTTTTGAGAGCGATTTTCATTACACGTACAGTTTGCTCCTCAGTAAGCCCTTCAGAGAAAACTTCCTTCGTTTGACGCTTCACTGCCAGCAAACCCGATGGGTTTAGAAGTTTGGGATGGGATAGTTTCTCAGCCCTTAAGTACTAAAGCAGAAAGTCTTCTCCAAAGCTAAATAAAATGTCTGGAGCTCCCTGAAATTGTGACTGTCTTAGAAAGAAAGAAGATGGCAAGAGAACAATCCGGTGACGGAGAAAGAAAGCGGCTAGACTTGGTATTTCCTTACAAATCGAATATAGCGAAAACAAGAAAAGGAAACAAAAAGCGCTTATAAGTGAAGCTGGGTGGTTGTTTGGCTCTGAGGCCTATTTCGATGGTTTGACTGAATTGAAATGTTTAAATATGGGATAATCCTCCAGCAAAGACAGCCTTTGAGTAAAGATTCCTAACAATTGCAGTCTGCCTATGTCACATTTCTGAGGAATATCTATTCACTGTAAAGAGGACTTTAGCTTTACGGAAGATTTTTGAGACAGTGGAAAAATTCAATTTAAAGGAAGAATAAAGGGCTTTGCTAGCTCTTTGTCGCGGCAGCCAGCTATTTTGTTTCTTGTTATCTCTTTCCTGGGGCCATGTTAAGAGGAATGGAGAGGGAAAGGCAAGCCAGGGAGGTTCGAACAGGTTCCCTCTTAACGGTAATATGGGATTGTTGTCAATCAGACTTAAAATGGACTCTAATGTATGCATCTTCCATCTCATAAAGGTGCAGTTGATGTATGCCTTATGCTATTGTGTAATATTAGATGATTCTCCAAAACAATTCTACTGTCAAACTCATTTATTTAATGCGACAAATGAGGATATTTTGTCGATCATGAGTTGATGTATTTCTTATTGAAGGAAAAGCAAAGATTGGACTCTTAACCTCATTTTACATTTCTTTTGTGTGTTAGTTTAGGTTTGAAGTAGGTAAGGGTCTTAAGTATGAAAATACTATTAGAAAAATTGAATTATATTAAAGGTTTGTTCTAGTTCTTAAGCTAAAATGACAAATTATTTTAATCATTGTACAAAATACATCCAAGTGGGCTCAATGGGTACATTTCATCATCTATGAAAACATACAAAAATAAAATGTTGTACTTGTTAACGTTTTAAACTAATTATCTACAGTAAACAATGAGATCATGCTACAATAATCAAAATACTGGTCATTAAAATGGATGATGATCTTAAAGACCAATGGTCTTTCAAATGATTTAATGTAATATAGAATAAAGATTAAAGTTTTATCACATATCCCAAATCCACATATTTAAAGATGGGGGTATTCTGCAAAATGAAGTTGGACTATTTCAGAACCAAGTTCAGTGCACAAGACAAAACACGTATACATCGCATGTATTTTGTGACATATCTGCGGTGAAATGGAAAGAAAAAACATATTCCTTTTATATGTAAATATAATATTTTAATACATTTTCAAATGTATGCAAATGTACTGTATGTGCTAGAATAACACATAACGTGCGAACTCATGCAAATACCAATGAGATCAGGTTGTTCTGAGATGTGACAAGGTATTCCCCTTTTTTATTATGAAAGGAACATACATAACACCTGCCGATTTTCAAACATGATAGGAAATTCACAACAGAAAGCGTTTCGAAAGGTCTTGAAGATTTACCATTAACCACCGTGACCTTCGCAAGACTATCGATTGAGGAAAGTTGATATTTGTTGCAAATTAGCATTGTCCTCACCGTAACAAACCTCATTTTGAGTACATAGAGAAAGACAAATGCAAATGCACAAGCAGACATGTAAGGAATACTAATGACCGCATTAGGTATCAGTGCATAATTTACAAATGAGAGGTATGTCAACAGAAAATCCTACAAATGACAATGTAAATCAATGCATTGCATTCATTTCATTATTTACATCAGTAAAAAAAACTTATCTGCTTCTTTGTATGCACAAATGCTTTACCCAAAATAAAAAATCGTATTATTCATTCCTCCTCTTATTGTTTTAAACATTTATAACCTGTATGTACTCACTTCTGCAGAACACAAAAGAAATCTTGAAGAAATTTCACAGAATATAAATGGCAACCATTCCCTTCTATTGACAGAACCAATGCAAGGGGATGGGTGCCTGTCCCCATATTCTTCGAACTATCTTTATTTTCGGGTGAATTATGACAACTCTATTAGTTTTAATTTATCTAAATATGCTGATAACATTAACCTTTTTTTTAACCTACCCATTGTTTGGCTTCAGAAGACATCACCCACTCGATAACATTTATGATGGACCTTTTGCTTACCGAATCCATATTCATTGTTACAAAAACTGAAATAAATTTTGAACACTTAGGACAGGACCTTAAGGTTATATGGTACTTCTGCGTTGGTCCTGCGCTGTAGCCTACGCAGAGGCGCAAACTCTACGTGGTAACCTTTGCCGTAGCCTGACGCGCATCTCTCCAAGAATGTAAGTAAACGTCAATGCAGGGCGGTACGCAAACGCTGTGATTGGACCCCTCCCTTTAAGGCATATATGGTACCACAAGAAACAGGCACCTGGTAACTGACGCCTAGTGGCTATTTACTTTTCGAAGCGTACAATAACACAGAAGTATAAAAGAAAACTAGTGGGTTGAATAAGCCTTAAACATTACAGCGTAGGCCTGATGGACAAGAAAGAATCAAGCTTTTATAAAGGAGCTGGTTTCACCTTTCTTTCTAAAACAGCTTTTATTCTGGGATCAGAAACCAATGTAAACTGATAGGTTTTCAATCATTTTTTTGATACTTTGAACTAATATCTGCATAACAGCATAACAAAATTGAACAGTCTATGTCCATTGCCTATTGGTGTTGTTTGCTGGTGTTGGGAATGACATATTTGGCTTTTTTTCAAAGATTTAGCAACATGTCCATGTTTGAAATAGCGCCGAATGAACATATTAACAACACAAATTATTATACAGGAGAGGTGGCATGGACGGCTCGTATTTGTCTTTTGTTTGGGAATGTTTTATGCAAATTACAAACATCATTCTGAACATTATATTCATTGAAAATAGAACGGATGTAGAAACAAATGTACATATGCACCTGTGGTGAACACCTGTTGTGTGAACATTTTAGAAAATACACAGAACATTTGGACATATGCCCAAATATATGATTATTAGATGAGCTGTAAGAAGCTTTACGACAAATTTTTACAGCAGGAACATCAAACAGTTGATTAGCGACAATATAATATGTTTGTTATCTTAATGCATATTTCAGTGCATTATATTTCATAAATAACATACATTTTGTAGGTTTAGTAAGGTCTTTAAATTTACATTCTTATCTATAAAGGTTCATAAATACATTGTTATTTATTCACAGAGTTATAGAAGAGCCATGTTGGGTCTGCACCGAATCATTCAGTCAAAGGTTCTTAAAGGAATCACCTCTATCTTATCTTTTTATAATCTGAACTTTTTTATCACAAAGAACCTTGTCAAAGAAATTGTATTTTCCGAACCATTTTAACAGGAGATGTCTTCTATGGCACGGGTGTTTTAGAACTCAAAAAGTTAGTATGACTTGAAATAATAATAATTTATCATATTAACGAAAAATAATCTTAAAAAACCAAAGGTTTAATTGTAAAAACAATAACATCTTTTATAGAATTACATCTAAAAAAGTTTTTAAAAGTTTAAATTAAATAATGAGAAAAAGTCAGCCGGTAAGAGCCCTACGGAAACGGGAACTTAATACTGTTTAAGAAGCATCTCAAGTTTAGACCTGTAAAAAATTGTCTGATAAAATGACAATGTCTGTCAATAAAAAGTATATCTTAATTTTTTTTTCTGTAGTCACAACGTAATTCTCATCATCACACGATTGTTAGTACGTTTATTTTTCCTACATTTTTAAATGTACATACGCAGGTTTGCAAAAATGTATGCGGTGTGTTACTTTCTTCATCATTTATGACAATGCAGTCAGTGTGAATTTAGGAATAGAGATATGCACACCTACATCTCCCATTCTCAATCAACATGCTGAACAACCTGAACGCCGAACAACTGTTTTTTTGCATCGCTAGTTTTAATAATTAGTCTTTCCCACAGCCATTTTATCATAGTACATTTGTTTCTGCCACCGGTTTTGCCATGTTTGCATATATGGGGGCTCTAAACTGCTGGCAGGTGCCTAACACAGCAGAAACATTATAAAAATGATAAAAGTTGAAAAACTTTCTATAAAGTTTGAATGATTCAGCTGCAAGACATTCTGGTTGGTGGTTGTATCTATAAGCGTTTCTTGACACAATCTAGAGCTAAAACAGGAAGACACCCTACCTGGATCTCATCAGACGTCAGGTCCCCTTTCATGTCGCTGCTCTTTTTCTTGGGTGGCGGTGGGGCTGGCTTGTGAGCTGGTGGGAGGTCGGTCCTGTTGGAGAAAAAGAGAGAACAGGCTGACATCGGGTACCCTGAGAGTGCTTTAATGTGGCCGTGGCCTTAGCCTTGAGTGAACAGACGTAATGAGGAGCCAAACCCACGTCTGGCTCTCCCCCATGTCGGGGGTTTGATAGGCATCACCTCACGCTGCCTTTGTTGTATCTGGTGCCATGTCATCCCTGCCCTTTCAATGGCTCCCACTAGCCGTGGAAGGAGAGATAATGAAACCGGATTGTGATGGGCAAAATGGGAAAGAAAAGGGGAGAGAAATGGTGGGTGTAGATGAAAAAAGCCTGTTGAACCAGAAGGGGTTTATGAAATAGGCGACCGATGTCCCCAGCAATCCAGGCATAAGATAAAGGCCGCAAACAGAACATGCAGGGTCGATCTGAGAGGTCGAAGTTTCAAAGCCTCGGAGACCATCGTCCTGCAGACTTCAGTCCGATATGAGTCATCATCCAACACCTGAACAAACTAATCAAAGTCTTCAGAAACCCCTGAAAATAACAGACAGGTGTGATGAAACTCTGCTGGAACTCTGCAGGATGACAGCCTCTTGAGAGAAGGATTCCACACCCCTGCTGTTTGTTAAGTCGTAACGAAAGTAATACTTTCTCTGGGTCCAAGCCTCCACTCATTTCACATGACGATAATATATAAACAGTCATTTATGAGCACTGTTTATTCATATCACTTTTAAAAACCCATCCAACAGTCTTCAGGTTGGCAGCATCTCTGACACAAATATTGTTATAATTCAGATTTTTTTATTGTTGTATGCCATCTGGGATTTCATTGTGGAGATTAACCATGCGTCATATTTTTAAATCTTTTTTACATTTTTGAGATTTCGTCCACGGAAGTGGTTGTGTTTTATGTTAGACTTGGTATAATTTTCTCCATAATGAAATTTCTCGCATTATTTACTCACGCTCATGACACTCCAAATGACTTTCTTTCCTCTGCAGAACACAAAAGAATAAAATATTATATATATATATATATATATATATATATATATATATATATATATATATTTATATAAATATATTAAATATACATATAACAATATATTAATATATTTAATATTTCCGTGGCACGGTTCGATTGGCCTTTATAGTTTAGTCTGTTTAGACAGGCACTTAAAAAGTATACTTAAAATAAATATACTAAGCATACTAAGGAAAGATCAAGTATATGTTATGGGATACTTTATTTAGTGAGTATACTAACAATGGTGTTCTAGTAGTGTACCTGTAAGTGTGCTCATAGCACTTTGGGACAAACATTTCAAATTTTTTTAAAGAATTAAAAAAGTATACTGTCAGAACACTTCAATAAACTTTTCCTGAGGGTTCCCTTGGACCACTATTAGCCATTCAGAAGTATGTAAATTATTCGTGACCTCAATGATGTGATAGGTCACGAGGCATTGATGGTTGAGGTGATTGGCACATCGGTTTTGAAAATGTTTCAGGACCAATTCTCATATAGACATTCTTAATCTGATCTGCAAACGCCATATGATACAGTTCTCAGTGGGCTGTATATTTATGTGGATTATATTTCATATCTGTCAATAGATCCTTCCTTACTATCACACATATTTATTTGTTCCAATGTGATGATATCAGTATCTGCAAGTTTTAAGTTACACTACAGTAGCTGTTGTCCAAAGAGCAGTAAGTCATAACTTGCTTACGGCTGGTGCAAGTGACCTCAGGAAACCCTCTGCAGGGAACAGCAAGCAATCCAGTAATCTTTGGCACTACCCATGACCTCTGTAGACACATCAACACACCCGGGTTAAGACACACCTGATGGGTTTCAACAGAGTTCAGATTAACACTCAATACTCCGTTTTGCCAGAAATAAGACACAAATCACTAAGTTTAGCACCAAGTCAGGAAAAACATCTGGCAAGTCATAATGTTTCTAATTTCTGCACAATAGTTCATACGTAAAGGCTGAATATTGGAATGAAAGCTATTTCCCAGAGTGAAGCTCCGACAATATTCAAAGGCAGATGTCAAACTGTCACGATGGCACACAAGCGCCAGCACCCCCGCAAACTGATGCAGGATACCCAGCTCAAATGTACATCTTCACGCACACACTCGATAAGTCATTATTTTCATTCCTTAAAGGAAACCCAAATGTCTCTGACAGGTGAGCTGTGCCATTTAATTTTCGAAAAAGTGAAAATCTCTCAACGTGTAAGCAGACAACATCATCCAAATCATGTTGACAAGATGTGGCTGCTGATAGATAATGAATCACTTTTTTACATGTATGTGTTAGAGATAGAGCAAAAGGCCAGAGATAATAGAAAGACAGCACACACTATAGTAACTCTCCTACAACATACACAAATGCACTACAAGCATGCATATTTCTGCCGATAAACGCCTCGTACTGCTTGTGAGTCGCATGACCTTTCCACAAGGCCAAGTGGGCTCTGTAAAGTCAGCGCTGCTTTGCGCATGAGTGCCTTCGTCCATTTCCTCTTTCATACCCATCACTTCCACTTCACATCACCTCTTCTCACAGGAGAACAGAGGCGTGACACTGGCACACAACACAACACACTGCCTGTATAAACAGTCACTGCACATACACACACACACAAATGGGTGAATGTCACATGTTTAGGTCACATATCCAATCAAACATTAATATAAGACGATATGTATATACTTGATCAAGTGTACAGATCTGATTCGTATATGTTTGTATGTATAGAAAAGAATTATGCATTCATGAAAATAATCATATAATAGACACATAATAAAAAATTACAGCACATTTACCAATGCTTCTAAAAAAACTGTGCTATATCTCAACTTTAGGGGTGTAACAATATTCTATTTTCATAGGAATGTACAATACATACACATTGCTATATACATTGAAAATTGTTTACAGTGTAATCATATGTGTACACTCTAAAATAATCTATGGATTTTGTGAAACAATTTACACTTAAAAATGAGTAAATGCAGTATTAAAGCATTGGCATCAATGAAATATGCTGTTTAAATTATATGCATATGCAAGTAAAAAGTTTATTTGATGTGTATCGCAAATATGTATTTTTGTAAATGAATATTTTATCCATATTATTAAACAAAAACTAAGCTTTAGACAATTTTGGATTTAATACATTTTTTGTAACATTTCCACTTAAAAATCTATTAAATATCTTATTAAGTTTATACAACTATTTATTTCCGTGGTATTTACTAAGCTCCATTATTTGTTACTATCATAGTTATTTTCAAAATAATATGATTATTAGAATTCTTCCAGACTGAATCACTTATGATGTTAACAGTCTAATAGTTAATGCTGTGAGCTAGAAATAAATGTTGTAGCTTTAACCATTAAAAACAAGTTTCTGTGTTTATTGCACTCTTAAGTACGATTCAACCCAGACACACATCTGGAGAATTCAGACTCAAATGAATGAGCAGTAATTTATCAAAAACGGTCATGTCATTCTTTTTGTAAATACATTCCCCTAAGCTCCATTCCTTAGATTCTAAACATTATTTGTCCATAACAGTTTGTATTTCATGAGAATGTTTTAATCATTCACTGACCGCTGTTTCTTTATGATTTTTGTGTTATCGCATTCTTTAAATACGAGTGAAGCACGTATGCATAGATTCTGTAGGCTTTTTTTTTTGGAGTGTGCAATATTATGATTTTTAACTCTTCCATGCTCTAAAAGCATTGACGGATCCACAAAGCAAGCCATGAAATGTACCACTCAAACTGTTAAGATCAGTCCATCTGAAAAACCACACTTTTCTAACATGACACTCTTCAAGAAGGAAACGCAAAGTATAGCCTTTGAGGATCCAAACGAGATTTAACAATGTCAGAGTTTGTGAATATAGAAAATGCATACATTTTAATAACATGTTAATTTAGATATATCTATCTATGCCGTCAGTGGTAAAAGATCTGTTTTATTTTCAGATGAAACACAGATGACAGCTAAGTTGTAAAGACTCAGAAAGGAAAGTGTCTGATATGAAATTGTGAAAAAAGGGTGGTTCCAGCATTATGAACATGACATAAAATTGCTCTTGAATTTAAATGTTATCAGTAAACTGAACCAACTGATTATATTATACAAAACTATGAACGAATTTCTACTATTCATTTTCATGTATCCGTTTAATGGGCAAACTATAGCATTATAGATGTGACAATCCTGAAAAAAACGTAACTATGAAAAATCATGAATTAAAAGTAAAAATAATACTCTCGAAACCTAAAGAGAGGCCTTGCATGGGTATCTGAACCAACCAATGTTGATAGATGTGTTATGAGTATAGTAAAAACCTTTGGTACAAACTCAATATTTTCATGATGAGTTTGACATTTTCAAGAAATTTGAACTAAGTCGCTTTGTAGAGAAAATTTCTGCGAACTAAATAAATGTAAATCAACTTGACCCACAAACTTGTGGATGGGTTTTGGTATAAGACTTCAAGTGGCTCATACTTTATGCCTATGATCAAAAGCAAGACTAATGTCCTGACATAACATGTCTGCTGCAGGGCGAAATTAAATTCATGTGTGACCGAGCCCGCTTCTATTTCAATATCAGAAAAGCACACGATTCAATTAGAACAGTCTGGATCGTCCTGACCCGTGTTCTCAGAAGCTGTTCCCAACTGACCACAGCTGGAGGCAGATGTACCGCAGCGATGCCCCGGCCAATCAGCAGCCACCTGCTGTTCAAACACTGACATGTTTCATATTCCATCAATACCTGGGTTTCAGAAGAATTCCTTGCTGTTGCTTTAATCAAACTCGTTCACTATATAAAGATGCATAAAAATATAAAATATAAAAAATTTATCAGACCCGTGTGATTTTCTTCCTTCTGCAGAACCCAAAAGAAGATATTTTGAAGAAGGGAGGTAACCAAAGAAACCTATCTAGTATTATTACACCTATGAATGCTTTGTTACCTCCGGTCCTGATGCATATTTTATGAACCTCACTCGTCCTTGGATAAAAGCGTCAGCAAAACAACAAAATGTGAAGTCATACAGATTTGAAATGATAAAAAGTGAGTAAATTATGACTCAATTTCATTTTTGGGTCAGCTATCGCTCGTTGCAATCAATCTTGTTTTACACTCTGCTTATTGCAGTGAATTCTGCGATTGCTGAGTATACATGCAACGCTCCATTCGATTTCGGAAATGCATTCCCACCAGGATCAAACCCTCTCTTTGATGCTTTAAAATGATCTCTATGTAGGAAGCTCACAACTGCGGGTTTTGAAAAAGAGTTAGAATCAGAAAGGGATCACCATACGCCATACGGCAGGAACGGCAGAGCGAGTTTAAGTGTGTGTGTACGTGAGAGAGAGAGAGAGAGAGAGAGAGAGAGAGAGAGAGAGAGAGAGAGAGAGAGAGAGAGAGAGAGAGAGAGAAAGAGAGAGATTTACAGAGGGATAAGCCCTGACAGACAGCGTCAGTTCCAGATGCGCCATTATCTTTCTTCAAAGGAACACAATAATGAAAGGCAGCTAAATAATTCAGAAACTTTCTCCAGCCTCCATCTCGCTTCTCTCTTCCGAGGAAAAGATCACTCCCTCTTTGATCCCGTTCTGAATTCCAAGTGCTCGCTCTATAGAGAAAATTGATGTAATTATTGATCCAATTAGACTTATGAGGTACCATCACGGTTTACCTTTTTTTCTCTTATTGAGTATCAAGCAGAGAAGCAGAATGGTGTTTTAATTCAAATGTGTACCAGGCATGAATCAAAGCACTGAACAATTGATTTGGCTACTAAAAACCACCGGGAAAGAAAGGCCCCAGACGCATCAAGTGGAAAATAACTCACATCTCTGCCCGATGAAATCAGATCCATTGCATTCGCAGCCGTTCACACACCATAATCACACACTCCAAATCTAATAAAGAGAATTATCATTTTTTAAATGAAGAGGATACGATAGCACAGAAGGATGAGGAACTGTTTGCAAATTAGTTGGTTTGTCATCACCTACGAAATCATTACATGTTTTGTAACACTTCGATTTAATTCAATCACATAAACTATTTAAACCAAAAAAGCTTATTGAAAATTGCACAGTTTGCACTTGAGTAAAGGTGTAAAAACAACATGTGAGGCCTGACGACAATAGTGTAAAGACACTTTTTTAACCCAACAGTTCTTGGACCCCATTGACTACGACAACAGGAAATAAAAGTTCTGTTGAACACTATATTAGATTTTTCTGAAGAACGTTTGAAAAAATTCCGGGGCGCTTGACTGCCATTGTCATATTTTCTATTTGGTAGTCAATAGGGTTTCAAGAATTGTTGGGTTATAAGCATTTCTCCAAATATTCCTGGTTCAACCAAACGAAAAAAATTCTAAAGGTTCGGAACAGCTAGAGAGAGAATAATTCATGACAGAAATGTAAATTTTGGGTAAAATATCCCTTAAATGTGTTTCCACACTAACACCGACACAAGCATTTGTAAGCATAACAATAGAGAAATACAGAATTTTAAATGGAAAATGATGGAGGGATGTTGCTGCAAGAAACAAAAGACTAGAAAGCTGCGAACGCACAAAGAAAATGTCCTCACATTCTGCTGCCAACCAATATCCGGGTTTCCAACCATAATGTGATGCAAATCAAGTTGACAATAACAAAAACTGATGCGCAACTGGTGTGGATCTACCAAGTTTATGGAGCGAATCACAACGGATTGGTATCCTTGTTACCAACAGTAAATAAAACAGAAGAAATGTGGTAACCGGAATAGTACATCATCAGTGATAACATCCTGTTAATCCCATGGGTTTCAAGCTAGATCAGAATTCATTTGGCCAATGTGTTCTTTCAATAAAGAGATTTTATTTCATAATGTGTATTTCCATCAGTTGTTTCTGATGCAAAATGTGAAAAATGCAAATCTATCAAGCCATGGTATCAAAAAACCAGGTAAAAATGGTTACCATCCATCTCGTAAATCCACGTTCCCAAATCCTCTAATTTCTTTGTTTACGAAAGCCTTCGTTTTATTATTTCACATTACGATGTTTTTAAATGTATCACCTATGGTTTTTAAACAGTCACTATAACGTTTCTTTGGCAAAAATGTTGCATTCGAATGAAATAATGAAATAATCTAAACCTAACATGAAGAGATAACATAAGGACATACAGTATGAGGCCTTGAGTTTAGTCTTTTCAACGCATTACAAAACCTTCGATTAAACATTTATCAGTGACACCAAACTACATCCGTCTTATTCACAGTATTTCTCTGTATGAAATGATTTCCCAATCCCTGTGAAATAAACTCATTATTGATTTTTTAAACACGTTCTTGGACACCATCGCAGTTTGTTCAATATCATGATATAAGACTGGCTTTGGGAAAGTTACAAACTGTAAATATTCTGTCTGTGTCTGATGCAAATGCGTATCCGGTGTTCCATTAGGTAAGCTTTAAAAATACTTATGCTTTATCTACAGTACACGCTGGCACCTACAGGAGGGCGGATGTATCCGTTGCGGGTAGGAAATACAGAAGTGTGGGTTTTAGGAGAATGTCTGGCCACCTTCACAACCTGCCCTTCTCTCTCTGGTCTGTCGGCTACGAAAGGCTCAGGGCAGCTTAAGAAAGAAGATTTGACAGGGATAGAGAGAAAAACATAGCTAATCCCTGCACTGAAAGGACTAATCTATGAGAAAAGGGTTTAGAGAGAAAGACAGAGAAACAGAGGAAAAATAGAAAATTTCTCTTTGGGATCCTTTAACAAAGGAAGCGAGACTGTCGGTCAAGAGATGCCGTCTAAATCCGTTGAGTAGAAGAAAATGCTTAAGATGTTTTTTATGTGTTTGTTTGCCTTTTTCCACAACAGGCCGCAAATATGACCCAGACAACATTTATTTTGCATTTCTGTTTGAGCAAACGCAAGAGAGATGTCCAGATCTTAGTGCGGCCAGTGTTGTGTGAGCTGAGATGTGAGCTCGGCCCTCATTGATCGCTGTTCGTCCCAATCTTATTTGGTCATTTAAATGCTAATGATACTTTTAATTGGGCATTGGTGGAGGCTATGCAATCTGATCTGGAGGAGCCAATCATCTGCAAGTCTTTGTCTTACCTTCATTTACATTTGGTAATAGTCTCGAGATGGGATCTACTGTGTGAGTTTTGCGAGGGCTCACTAAATCTAAGAAATGAAAGTGTTAATCTTTTAAACTTAGTGAAATAATGAAGTTTCGTGGTTATGCTTCTTCTAAAACAGACCAGACGTAGACCAAAACCAGGCCTATTCAGAGCCAAATCGAGGCTAGATCCCTTAAACCTCAAATCCAGACCAAGCCCAAACGCCCAGACGCTGATTTGTCTCCTGATGTCTCAGATTCAGTGAATAAAGTGGTATTTTACTCACACGAAAGAAGACATTTTGTAGAATGCTGGCAACTGGCATCCATTGACTTGCATTGGTTTTTTGTCCCTACAATAGAAGTCAATAAGAATATCTCGTTTTGGGTCGCTTTAAATATCACTTTAAGATTCAAAATCAAAAGTTAAACACGCTCAGATGACAAAGGTAAGAAAATAATGTCAGAATGACTCAAATCCAGACTACAATCTGTCATTTTAAAAGCAGGGCCTAAGTCTTTAAAAAAAAACATCACCAAAAAAAAAACACATCCCCATGCCAAATAGGTCTTGACCCTTTTTTGATAGACACGCCCGTCACATACGACACCTGCCGCTCTTGGCTATTGGTCCTCTTCACATTAAGAAAAGACACGCCCCTTACTACTGATTGGCTGCACGATTGTTTTTGGACACGGAGCTGACTCAGTTTTCTAAAGCATTTTTCAAAAACAATAGACCCGGCCTTTAAGATCAATTTAAAGTCGCTTTGGATAAAAGCGTCTGCTAAATGCCTAAATGTAAAGCTGCAATCTATATCTCTTGCATTTGGAACATCAAAATGTCATGTTATTTTCTCACACTTAGTCAAAATGACTTTTACAATGAACACATACTCGGCAGCTTACCTTTAAAACATTACATAAGCTCCCTGTAGTCGAACATTGATGTTTAGGTAATTGTGCAAGAATTAAATTTATAACCGAAACGTACGGTATGGGCCGCAGCTTTAAACACGAATTGTTCTGCCTCTCTGTCGATCTTTCTATAATATATTGCTCATGTTTTGCCTCATTTGTGAATCACATGTTCAGTAAAAGAATAAATGCCGATGTTTTTAATCCTATAAATCCTTGCTCGGGTTTGGGATCCATCGGCAGTATTAAGGTGCTTTGAAGTCTCTCCAAGGGAAGTCGATCCATATTGTTGTGTTGGTTTTATAATCAAGCCTGTCATACCCTGTCACTGTAACAAGCTTTACTGGTGGCGCCTGGAAGTTAAATTATTGCAGCAGAGCCTTTAATATCACTTCAGCTCTGCTGGTCCCAAGTCAATACCTGTTAGTTTAAGGGCCAAACTGTGATCAAAAATCCAATCCGGCATTATTTTTATTTACAAAGAAAGCCCACATTTTATTTCAAGAAATAAGATTGTTTAAATTATAAATCTCCTTGCCAATATGACATAGATGAATGAGCACACAATCTATATGGAAGGAAATTATGCATTACTGTATTATACTCAAACGCCAGAACTGAATCTCTGAGTATTATTATCGGTACAGTGTGAGTCTTTGTGCAGAGTTGATGAATATTTATTACGTCGGATGGACTTTATGTTCTATTAATGAGTAGGCAGCGGGTTAAAATAACAGCAGTGTTGTCACATTTAAGATGGCTTCTTAGTAAAGGAAGAGAACGCAGAAAACCCTCCATATCTGATAATCTGTGAATTCATTATCAAACAAATGGACTAATAAATGACCCAAATGTAATTATATCATGGAATAAAAAATTAAAAAGCAACAATCCCTTATGAATCAAGAATCAACGAGAAATTTGTCTTTCCAAATCTAAGGGACGTGATTCACTTTCAATATTGAAGATTATCGAATGGTGTGAAGTCACTATTATTTGCACACTATGCTTTGGACTGACAAATAGTATTTTTGCTTCCAGCAGTTCAGAATATGTTTCTCCATGAGCTTATCTGCTTGTGACTGCGGTGCAGACAGATAGCATCTGAAATGAGGGGCGGCAACAAAGCTTGAAGAAAGTTACCCGCTAAGATCCATTAAAACCTGTCTAAATGTGATGAGCTTCTATCTTCGAACCCTACGCCCCAAAAGCCAATGTAAAAACTAAACCAGCAATGCCAAGGGTGTGATGCTCATGTAAATGTGTAACTCAAACGATCAAATCATCTGCCGCACACATGTTGTCTATTGATGGCACTGCACGTAATAACACAAACCCCGTTTGTTTCTCCATTAAGAAACAACACTGCAGAAATATCACATCCCATAAGAAAGATCAATTGCAAATGATGGCAGATGATGCCTCTTTAATATCTCAATTATTTGCCCATCAAGAGCAATAGACGTATTTTGCAAGGTTTCCTGCTTAGCAGATTGTTTTTGAAAAGGCCTTAAAATTTCATTCGCATCTTCATTTGAGATCTAAAGAATGTCACAATCGAAACATAAAAATAAAAATGTGTCACATTTACAATCTTCATGGTTTCAAATTCAATCTTGGGGAGTTGCTCATATCGCAAATGAATGTATAGCATGTAAGTCGCTTTGCATAAAAGAATCTATTATTTTAAAGCCCCCCTGTGGTTAATAAATCCCTTAATTAATCTTTTATCATCAATTTACACATATAAAGTTTTTTCCCACATTTACACTAGACTGAATGTAACTCTGCGCCTTACTATCTACCGATACATGAATCTGGAAAGGAACTCGGCAGACGCTACAAAAACTGAAAGTAAAACTAAAATTTTTTGCATTGATTTCTGACTCAAACGGTTGTTCCACGGGATCAAATAAGTTCATGTGATTGGAAACAGATGTATGATGTCATTACCCGGACCAGGTTCAAACCACAGCCATCTTTGGTACAGAAAGTACTCCGCAATGCTTTAAAATTATACATTTCTCATAATGTTACTCTTTATTAATTTTTTCCAAAGCAGTGTGAGAGTTAGTGGATATTTCATGAAACTCAACTGATAACTTATTAAATCCTAACTATGAAAAAGTTCCCACTGAGCAGAAAAACGCTCTGAATGACAAATCCGAGCTACAGAATCCACTCTCATTTGTAGATGATCAAAACACACATGGAAACATAGACGGGCACAGAAATGACAGTTCTGCTGTCACCGACGCATCAGCGGTGAACGTGACAACTCGTGTTTGTCAGGGATTGAATTGATGCACATGCAGACAGAAACATGCTTGCAAGGCAACAGAAGGAGAAAAGATTGGCTTCAGGGAGACGTGTTTAGCATATTGAGCAGCGTGAATTTTAAAGCTGTGTTTAGCAGCGTGGGTCAGAAACTTTGAGTGGTTTCAGATTTGGAAGTAGATGAGATTCCTCCCAGGAAATGATTGTTACACAAATAACTTTTCATCAAAAGAATGCATGATGAAAGTCTAGTTACACTTCAAAAAACTCGACTTTGCCGTGCGCACACATCATTCAGGCGGTTCTTTTGTGTACTGTATCGCTGCTGGAAAAAAAACCCAGCTTGAGGCATTGGGTTTCCAATATGGTTGATGGTTTCTAATAGGTCCAAACGGGTTCTTATCTTGCTGGTCATTGGTCAAAAGAAACCCAAATGAACCCAGATGGTAGGACCAACCGTGTTTCAAATTCATTTATGTTAAAATGAATGAAAAGACAACTTTTCATAGGACTGGTCAACAAACACACTTTCATGCGTATGCTCAAATGCTGCTCACACAGAGCTCAACGGACAGAACTGAAGGCCGTCATGCCACACAATAACTCTGTCGGGAAAGTTCAGAAACAGGGTTGACTGGGAGGGCAGTGGCCTTTACTTTCCTGATGGGGGATTCAGGCTTCTCTGGGGCCGCAGTCCCAGCGGCCTCTGCCTTTGTCAAACAGCTATCAGCCACTGCAATGCTTGGATCCAGAGAGAGAGAGAGAGAGAGAGAGAGAGAGAGAGAGAGAGAGAGAGAGAGATTACTGAAGCACAGCAGCGAATAACGACAGCAATACACGTGGAGAAGGGAAACAGAGAGCCTCATTTCTTCCTAATTCATTCCTCTGAGACGGACTAAGCGTGTTTTTATTTGCCTCCTCAGGCTCGTGGATTGATTGCGAGAGACAAAGTGGGTCGAGTTTGGCGGGTCTTTAGCCGAATATTCCATTACCGGTTGGCCGAGGCGCGTTGACCCTTGACACAGTTATAAGGTGCGACCGAGTCGGAGACGCAGCCGAGCGCTTCGCTTCGACTCTTGTTTCAGCTGCGCGAGTTGATTTACATTGGCGGGCAAACACGAGTGCTCAATTTACTGCTGTGTGGCAAATTCTGAATTCTTCAGGGAAAACAACACGCTACAAGTTAAATTATGATAATTTGAATACCCCCTTAGTTTCCTTCACGAATAATGACAGTCATGGCAAAAAGCAATTACAGTTAGGCAGGGAAAATAATGCATCCCGGGTAAACCTCCGAGGAATATGATCACCAATAGAAACAAACAAACAAAAAAAGACCAACACAAAGATAAATTATCCTGCACCTACTGTCGTGGACAAACACAGTTCAAATGGTTGAGAAAGTATTTTTTAATCTGCTTAAATATCAATATTTTCTCAAATCATTTCAGTACTAAATCATGCAGAAATGTGTAAGAAATTTGAAATAATTTTTTTTTTTTTTATGTCAAACGTGCATGACTTTCTTCCTTCCATAGAAAACACATATTTTGAAAGGATTTCCTCACTTGCATTCATACAATTACATTGTTTTTTTTGTTCATACAGTAGACCTTCATGTGTGCCACTGTTTGGTTATTAACTTTCTTCAAAATATCTTATTTTTGTTCCACTTAATGAAAAGTCCAGCAGGTTTGAGATGACAATAGGATGAGCAAATAATGACACGATTTTATTATTTCGGATGAACTCATTAAGGTGTTTACATTTTTCATCACTGTTATTTTGTAAAACTATACATAATATATAGATATATATAATGTACTATAGTTAATACAACAGTATACTACAGTAAGTTATAATATTTTTCTGTAAACATTTGATAAAAATTGCAGGAAAATTATCATATTCTGATAAAGAATGGATACAAAATGTATTTACATTCTGTACAGTATACTAAAGTTTCAGTAATAAGTAGCATCTGCAAAATCATAAAAAATAACACATTTAGGTGTAGCTGAAGCTACATTGTGTATCATAATGTACAATTATAATGTTTAATAGAATATTTTCAAATCAACCACAGCTCCTCAGAAACACCACCAAGGTCCTTCAGGAGGCTCACAGATTAGGAAGCACTGATTTGGAGCTTACAAATTTGAAAATGCCGTCTATGATTTTAATTTCAAATGAGCGTCATAATTTCATCACGGGGTAATTATGAACTCCGGTGGATCTTGTGCCAGATTTCACGCACCCTCGCTGTGGTTCATTGCAGCCATATTCTCCCATGAAGGACAGAAGCCAGCGTTATAAATGATCCCTTCAGAAGGACAGGCCAGGGCTAACTTCAAAAATAAGAGTTAAATGAGGATAAACCGTAATATGGTCCTTTGCCTGATCCAAGTAACTCCAGTGAGGTTTGAAACTGATATTAGCGTGTGCAAATACCGACATTTCAATGTTTTTGTACCGAAGCGTGACTACAGAAGTTGCTAATGGGCCGTGCACTACCCGGGTACGGGTCCAAGTCTCCGTATGGCAGGGAGAGAAGCCATATGTCTACAAACTCATTTCTCAACACTCAGAGTTTTTATAAAAGCAGTGACCGCATTGGAGTCTGGCCCGCGCAATGATCTTTTCATTTTGGGAGGGGTCCCAGAGGGACCGGGAACTGCTTAAATAATGACGAGCTGCATGGTGAAATAGATGTCCCGTGCAGTATGTCATGTTAAGTTAGGTAAATAATGTCAAACTTGAGCTAGTCGGGACAACGACAGGTCAGGGATCAGCGTTCAGCAACCTTTACAATGTTTACTTAAAGTGAAGCTTTGTTTGATGGTTGGACAATTTTTGTCTCCTACTGAGTGATTCCTCCTATATTACAGTGTTAAATATTCATATATCTCACATTAAAAATTCTATATTCAATATAGTTTAGTTCAGTTTTGTATTGACTCTGATGAGAAGCTGAACTGCACAATGATCTCCATAATGCCAAGCGTTTAATACATATATCTTAATGTTTTGAGATAATAGTTTATAGTTTTGTTGGTGTTAACATTCCTAATATATTGAAAAAGGATAACCAAAAGTGCATTGGTTCTATTTAAATGCATGTTTTATTTCCAAAGCCAATCATCTTTGTCCATTTAGCTATGTTGCATATTCTGCATAATTTACCGAAATTATAAGAGGTGTCCTACATACTATGCTGTAGAAAATTTTTTTTTTTACAAAATGCCTTATTTTAACAATACGACACATAACTATTCAAATATTTTTTCTTGTGCAACTAGATGTTAGATCAGTAAAAAAAACACAATGATATAAGCTTTATTGTTTCTGTTTCTGAACCTCTTTGCAATTCAAATTCGATAAGGTCATCTGCTGAAATGTAAATTATATCGGACTTAATGTAAATGTTATTGTTGTATGAATATGATTCGTATAATTATCACTATATTCCTCAATGCAAACATTGATATGACTAGTAGAAAAACTGAAGTTTGTCACTTCAAATCCTATGTAGGTCTAGTTTTTGGTTTGTGCACCACGGCTTATAGATTTAATGCAAATTACATCTGTGGGTCTAGGGGGTTGGTTTCATATTTCTACAGGTATAATTTTAAAGCAATATTGTAATAATTATATTAATGCTGAGAATCTATTTACAACACATATGATTAATTGTGCTCAAAATACTTCATATATAACCTAAGCATCTATTAAGTGATAGATCACACAAACATTTACTCAACCTCTTGTTCTTTCAAATCCGTATGACTCTCTTTCCTCTGGTGAAACGAATGAAGAAGAAAAAATCTATCATTTTGGGTTCAGCAGAAGAAAGAGTGTCATACAGGTTTATAAAGACAAGACTACTAGACATTAGACGGAAAGAAAGAGAGAATGATTCATTTCTTACCTAACATTAACCCTCTCCAACATAAACACTGACACGGCTACATGCATTCAACAGGGGCCTAACTTCTCATCCTTTCAAACCTCCCGTTCCTAAATTTGGAGAGGTGTGCGACTGTCGAGTGTTCTGTTTATCTAGCACACTTGCAGGTTCTAGTGCTAATGTGATGTGCCTCCTGCAATCAGCCCTGATTGAAACACCTGTCTCTCAAAAACTCAGAAATGGACAAATGAGGTCTACACGGCAATCAGGAAGCCTCTTTAACAAATAGGTAACATGCTCTTAAGCAATCAAGTGTATCCACTAACAACAAAATGAGAGACGGATTTATAAATGCTTTTCCCTAGTTATTTCGAGTGTGATGACCTCAAGTATTGAAGCTTATTTGTTCATTCGGGTACCCAGAGCCCTGAGAGAATGCTCTTTGGAGAAATAATGCCATGTCCCAGCCAGTGATATCCAGCAGGTTGTGGCATTTCGGCTGTGTGATTCCCTACCGGGCTTCTTTGGTCAAACAAGCCAATGCCGTCGGAACACTTATGTACTTACAGGTCATTGTCCGTCTCTGTCCGAGGTTTCTGTCCTCTCCTGTAGATCATACAGATTGTGGCCACCACTCCCACGATGAGACCGACCACCACCACAACTCCCAAGATGCCGAAAATCCCCCCGGGTGGGCCCTGCGCCATCGGTTTTTCTGCAGAGAAGAAAGAGAGAGTATGAGCACGAGCAGCACTATACGATTAGACGTTCAAATGCTTTGGATAACTAATATTCTAGAAGATCCAGGTTGGCACGACACCAGCTGCTAACAAACGATGAAAGCATCCCTGTGTTTATATTGCTTCATGCCTGTAGGTTTACCAAGCGTGGAGAAAACGCAGCATGGGATCAAACGTTCTCCTTTGTTTGCTTGTTTATTTATAAGTGTAGTCGAGTAAAAGAATAAACAATTGTATTAGTGTCCTATCAAGATTAAGATATTAGGAACAGACGTCAAAGTGGAATAAACCAAGCAATTGACTTTTTCGTACTTGGTTAGGTTATTTGGTTAAAGCGATTTTTTTTAATCCAGATTCCTTCATTATTTATTAAATGCCTCTATGGACCACTTTGGAAAACGTAAACAACGTTGGTCCTGAAAGACTTTCTGTTTCAGTTTTGTAACCATGCCCAACCTTTGCAGAACATTTGCAACTGAATCAAAATGTTAAATCAATATGTTTAAGATTAATATATATGTAGGATTTAAAATATAATAATTTACATTTATTAATTTATTCATAGATTGACAAAACTCAACCAATAGATGCCAACGTCCCAAAAAGTGTGTGGCAGAAAGTACAGGACCTTCCAACAAACAGTTTATTAGATAAAGTTACTATACAATATCATTCAACAAATTTCTTTTTCTGTATGATTGTTATACATTAAAACGTTATTAACGTTATTGATATTTATACAACAGCCTTGTTATCGAATCTTATTGGCTGAGACCCATGTGATATTCGACCAGAGACATCACGGGAACCTCTTCACTTTTCGTATTATTCGCCAACATTTAAAACACAAATACACAAATTCAGGGAACGAAACTCAAGGCTTGCTTTACATAACCGAAATTCTCCGCCATATTAAAAAATGAAAAGCCCAACGAGACTTTTTGTAAGCCTGCACATTGAGCAATGACATCAAAAAATGGAAAAAATGTGTCTGTACTTCGCACGAAAATATCACACACACACACACATTTACACGCAAATCAATCATCCACATTTATGCTTCACTATATCTTTAACGTCACTGTATTCATCTGTACAAGGAGACGATGTAGTTGGATTTCCTATTTATTTCCTTTGATTATTGATTTAACTTTTGTGTAAATATGGTAATATGGCACTCGCAGTTGTGGGATGGTGCTGAAAATCAGTGGCTGTGATTGTCTCCGGCACTTGGTCTGCAGTCTCGTACTCTGACCTATTGATATTGATATAGAGCACCATCACATGCCTACTCGAGCCATATTGCATTAATATTACATAAAATTACAACTGCTGTTATTATATTCACAAACCAGAAGTTAACTTCAGGTCAGACACACGCGTGTATCAGATGAAACACTCTTTATACCATTTTCTGGTGCAAATACATTTGGAAAACCACTTTCGCACCATTTACACGAACCAAACTCTTACATTAAACAGACTACGAGCTCTGGTGTAATAACACAAAAAAAAACTTTCTACTTTAATGTGAATCACCAAAACAGGTGAAAATACCTGATCTAACGTCATTGATGTGATTTTTTAGCCCTTCTTATCATAACGCCGGCACACACAAAGGCTCTCTCGAAACCTTTTGGACAGAGAGTAAATATATGTGTGAATTTAAGTTAAAAGGATGAAGAGGTTTCTTCTGTAATCCTTGCATCAGGGCTGAAATCGGACTGAAATTCCCTTTGTATTTCAATGCGGACCGAAATATTAAAAGCCAGACTTCGGCACAGAGGTCTCCACAGGCTGACATCATTACAGCTTCCTTCTAGATCGGGAAGCCGGCCTTTACCTTAGTAACCCGAAGGGTTGTTTGAGTAATGCAGTCAAGCAAGCATTTCAATATAATATAAGATCTGCTTAAAGAAAGGTTTTGTTTATGAATTATGTTTAGCATGTGGCCATGATAAACGTACGCTCTGCATGAGAAGGCCGCAGTTTAAACCTTAATATTTGTCCCGAAATGCCAACAAAAACAATCAGCCCTAATATGTTCCAGCTAAGGCACATTTGCACATGGAAGCAGCTGCTCGCGGGTGTTAAGCCAGTGATTTTTTTTTCATTGGCAGAATGTTGGGGCAATTCTGTCATGAAGAGCGCAGCAGCTGTTGCAAACTTTATGATCGGTCTCCAGTTTGTATCAATAACAATCCATGTTGGCAGAGAACGCCAACCATTGCTCTCTCAAGGACTTCTCCTAAAACCAGTGCAATGTATCTGAAGCCCAGGAGGGGGGAAAAGCATGAAAATCAATCCCAACCTTCAAACACCACCATCCAAAATTATGAGCAGACATGTTAAACTTAGACTTCATCACTAAATACAGCAGATGACAGAAATATTGCAAACAGGAGCTGGGCCAAGAAACTTAATATAATGAATACGATAAAGGCAGATTCTTGTGGTTTGGTTGACATTTCTAATGCTGGTGTCATAAATAACATTTAACTGTTCTGTTAAATGATTTTCTGACTCGTTTTTTGCAATAAATTTGCCACTCAATTGTTCCGACTGGGATTTCTAGAAGATTTTGTTGCCTGATGTAAAGCATTCAATTTGATTCCTTTCTTGCATTAAAAGTGACAAAATGAAAATTGTGTCATCGTTAACCCTCTTGTGATTTCAAACACTTGTAAGTTTCTTCCGCAGACCACCAATGAAAATATTCCGGAGAGTGGTGACCGACAGCGGGGACAACCATTCCCTTCTATTGTAAGCAAAACCAATGCACGAAACAGTGGAATAAAATTTTGGCTAATTGGTATGAATCTGTACGATCTCATTTGTATATTTCGGTATGATTTGCTTACGCGCCAGTGACGTCAGGGTTAGAGGTTGCTTTTCTTCGCGTAGTCGTACATTTTTTGTGCAATTCACAACATGCAAATGCATGCAAGTACGCCACCGCTTAAAATGGTTATGAATTCCTTTGAGATCATTTATCTTTTTACAAAGAACGGCCGAGCCAAGAAATACATTTTTCGATCTGATATGAGTTATAATCTATGTATTGCCTTTCAACAAGTAATAGAATAAAAAGTAAAACTATGATTAATAATACATGATTTAACTGCCTTAAAATATGTCAAATTATGCAGTCGTGATATTAGGAATGAATCTGAAATCGGAACAATAATCCTGGTCCACAACGGCAGGTCTAAATTCATAAATTCAAATACAGTTTTATTCTCCAGGCCGAATAATACTAATAATAAATCAGTACATGCATTTTTGCCAATAGAGGAATAATTTAAAGCCAGCCATAATGCCTAATAATGCATTCTCATGAATGTTTCACTAGTTCAAGTCAAGGCATGACGTTTGAGAGTGAGAGAGATCCACGGTTTCCCAACTGAATGGTAGAGTAGCATTAAGATTCAATCCTCACATGCTCTGCCAGCCTCAATAAGGCCAACCTGGGGCTGAATCAATGCCTTCTGCACAAGTGCAGGGGGAATCTCTAAACACTTCGTCGAGTTAGACTCCTATCTATAGGCCCCATGATGTCTCCATTATTATCTGACCATGACTGTCTCCACTGACAGGACGGAGATTCTGTCCCAGGGGTGTTTTTCTTCCCCCGACAGCCTCTGTCCGCATGGCTGACTCTCTCCAGAGCACAATAACGGACAACCACTTCACATAACGGCGTACAATGGCAGCGTGAGCCCCTGCACCTCTGTTAGCCGCCCACTCTTTGTGCCTGACGCTCGCCGTGGACTGTGTAAGCAATTACGTGTCACTTTAGGGTCCGCTGCTCTTGGAACCTGAGCCGACCTCTGTCGCTGTTGTCGGAAATCTTCAAATTGAGGGGAAAAAAGCTTTCCAGTGTACAAGATGTGTAAGGTATAGAATTACTGTTTATGAAGGTCTTCACATGTATTTTAAATCAGTTATCATATTTGAAAGCTCGAAAAATAAAGCAATGTAATAAACTTAAAATGTTTGTGTTCAAAACAGTTCCTTTTTACTGTAACAGCTATAGCGATAGTTAAATATTTCATATTTAATGTGAAAAAATATAATTAGCAGTATATACATCCAACCTGACCTCACTGGAGTTAAAACTTTTATATTAGGGGGTTCATTCGTATCAAAATGTATGGCCTACATTTTAGGTTAAAGGTTAAAGTTCACCAAACATAAACTTTGGAAATCTTCTCATTTGAGTTTGCGTTTCCAGACTGCTGCATTCACATACACACGAATGGAAGTCATCGAAGCAAAACATATCTATATATATTGTGATCTCTTTCCTATTCAGTTTTCATAACAGCTACTTGTAGAAAATAGCACAATCATAAACATGTTTTAAACACCGGACAGTTTTTTCACAAACCTAAATATGTATATGTATATATATATTTAGGACCGCCGTACACACTGACCATTTCTTCAAAATATAAAAGGTGTTGATTTTCTACTTTATTTGTGGTAAGTGCCAGTTTGTTTTTCAATTTGCAGATCCTTTTAAGGTGACACATTGAGTTAAGGGGCATAAAATATGAGAAATAAGTGTGACAATCAAGAGTGAAGGGTTGCATGTTAGAGAGATAAGCAGAATGGGCTTCCTGCTGGGTGTTTATTCCTAAAAAAAGGAGCTGGCCTTTGGGGCCTTTTTTCCATTGCCTTAATGGAGTGGCCAGACACTCTGTTGTGTTATATAACACAAACACACATCAATGACGAAGAATGCAATTTGACCGTTCTGGAACTTCAACTTAACATACCACAAAGAAAATAAAACGTGATCTTTTTCTGTATTTCGGGAATCTCTCCCCATCTGCTACCTGGAGAAACAAATACAGATTTTCTTGACAAAGAACATGTTTTGCATTTCGCTGCAATGCTTTTCAACTTTCATTCCATAAATCATTAAATATGACTTTTGCACAAAAGCAGATGTGGTCTTTTAAAAATGTAAAGGTCATGCGACTATCTTGTCTTAAGAACGTGCTGTGCAAACACCATCAAGAAGTCGCAGAGAAAAACTACGAACACCCCGATAGTTTCACCTCTAGGGGAAATAAAGTTATGTTGGTCTTATCTGTCTTCCAAAGGAGAATAACAGATCCAATCACTAAAGTCCAATTTTGTAGAAAGTTGTAAAAAAATATCACTATGCCGAGAGATGAAGCAAGGCAAGCGTCTCTTATTAATCACCTTCTTCAAGACCTACATCCATGAGGGATGGAAAAAATCGATCGGCTTCTCAAAATGTATAGCTAAGCATACAGCAGGAAATTCAATTACAAAAGTGTTACAGGAGCAAAGCCACGTGTGCCGGAGGATTCAATTAAACATCCCTGTAGAGGGAATGATATGTCGAAACACTTTTTTTCAAGTCAACCTCTTTCCCGAAACTTTAAGGTATAATCTCCTCTTTGAATAAATTGCTGTGTCTGAAAACTGAAATTGCCGAGCACCTGTGAATCGAAAGGTACTGCAAAAGGTTGTGCGAATTTTGCAATAGAACAGACCAGGAGGTTTTAAAGTCCCTGGGGTTAATGATTTTTTCCCTTTAAACTAATCTTTGAGTTCAGGTGGAAACATTTTTCTGCTTTAAATAGCGTAAATGTAGTTTTACATCCACAATAAGGATATGAAGAATCATAAATGTACAAAATACTCGATCACGCTCGTCAAGATTCAGACACTGCTAAACTGCAAGTGAAACTAAAAGCTGACACAGCATCGGCACCGATCATTTAAACCTGAATGTGCCCAACATCCTTGCATATCTATGACTCCAGCTATTGATCCACCGGGTGAAATAAGTTGATGTGGTTGTTTACAAGTTAATGACATCATTAACCTGGGCAGTTCAGTTTGATGCATAAAATACTGGTTTAGCATTATAAATTCGCACATGGTTTGTCCAAAGCACGCTAAACCCCACACAAACAATATCCAAACTGGATTTATAACCACAGGGGACTTAGGATCTCAAGGAGGATTGAAAAACCTGGAGTCGAGCAGTTACGTAATGCTTTAAGATGCAGCTGTCGCTCTGATTCACTCACATCCTCTAAAACCTAAATGAAACAACCGAGGACACCATTAAAGTCCTTTGAGGCATGAAAGAACAACCTCTGACCAATAAAATGCTCCTCTGGGATGGCACATTGGACTTTACTCCTTCTAATAAACCACAACGTGACTCTTCGGTGTCTGGAACATAGAGATAGCGGTATAAAGTTGAGAGAAATTACACCATGGTCCCTTTAAGCCCTTCACGTTTTGCACGTCTCATTTATCTGATGAGTCCAGTTCACTTTATGGATTTCTCTGCCAATATGATGATATATGATGTTATAACATAAGGCACGCATACAGAACATGAAGCGCATCGGGTCACCAGGATGAAGAGCACTGCTTAAGGGCAGGCCCGAGAGACTCAATATTATTCTTCATCGGTGCGGTAAGGGCCATTGAATTATGTTGAACCTAAATAATGGCCCATCAGTTCAGCTGTATTACAGACAACCGGCTCTTTTCCGCCGTAAGAGAAACAGACCTGCCCGGAGCGGTGATCAATAGCTTCGCGATGCACTATAAACTTTCAACAGGTGGTCGGGCTGGCAGGTCAGTGACGCGTTTTCTCAACCGTCTCCAAGGCCTGACAGCCTGTTTGTGGCTCATGAAAAAAGAATTACAGGCCAGGTATCTGAAAGCTTTTCTGCCGTGATTGTTCAGTAAAGGATCCTCAGTGAGCAAACTAATTGCAGATTCAATTCGTTTTGACATTTGTGGCCATGAGACAACAATAGAAAGTCCATTTGAGGGAAATGGCAAGCGAGTTACGGCGAGAAAGGAGCCGATGAACTTTTATGACATTTCAGGGGAAACAGATTGTTCTTACAGTTTAAATAAAACTTTTATGGGTCGATGCGTAGACAAAACAAAGGCCTGGACAAAACTCTCAGCCTGTGCTTTCATGTCAAATCAAAGAATTCAAGTGACCAAATTTTTGTTTTTCTGATTGTATTATATATATATATATATTTTTTTATACATGTGTGTATGCATGTATGTATGTTTATTAAACTGGCAACTTCTGTGCTGTCTCGTGTGAGAAAAATTGTCATCGATTTTCAATAAGAGCAGATACACCCACATATAGACCTGTGGCATCGCTGTCAACAATGTGATGTGTCTGACCCTCTTGGATGCGACCTTGATGATTAGTGATGCAGTCTGCCCCTGGGTGGCAGGCACCTCCATCACCTGTCAAAGCTGCTAATGTAGCCCACTGAGTGCATCCCTGGCAACCTCTTATCTCTGCTTTCTGACTCTTTCCTGTACATTGGAATCAAGGTTGTGTTGGGTAATTATTTCTGGTCACATGATCCATAGGATTCACTGGACACTACACCATGTCAATAATGTAGTCCGTAATAGCCCCACGGTTCTTGGGAGTGTGTAATGTTTGGTTCTGTTGTATCGAGGTATTCCCATCATAAAACACAATAAAATCTCATTGTTTCACCCTGTATGACTTTCTTTCTTCTGCAGATGTCAAAGAACGATATTTTAAAGAACGTTTGCGATGAATTGGTTTTGTGTTAATAAAATAGAAGAAAATATGTATCGTTGTTGTTTGGTTCTTCATAATATCTTATTTTGCAGAAGAACAGTCATACATGTGTGACATTGGAAGTCCGCATTACTCAGAAGAACATATTAACTCTGTTTTGTTGAAAAAGTAAAAGCATTGAAGGCCCAGTCATTGTGTTATAGCGTTCCAGTGGTGAGGTTGCAACATACGGCCCTATGAAGCACTGCGGAGGCTGTCAGAGGACAAACATGTTGATTGTGTGTTTAGGGCTACTGTAGAAAATGTTTTTGATGTTATATATACAGTTCTTTCGTGCCAATCTGAACACGTTTACTGTTATTTAAATATGCTTATCATAGTGTATCATTTTGTATAGACAAACTTAAACAATATGCACATACCTAACTAAAGCATCCACTGACATTTTTCAGCCCAGACGGAACATTGTGCCAGACGTGACCGTGAGATTCTGCAAAGCATATCTGTCTATCATACTGCAGACGTGAACTCATGTTCTGTCTTTTATGCCACGCTGAGCTGAATCAGATTTCTGTGTTGTTCGATCTCAAGAGTCAGGCTGGTATATTAATGCATGATGGTCACAGCAGGCTTTTCTCTCCCCCCTGATATAAAAAATATAAGAACCGGTCACACATTCACTGAGAGAGTAGATTTGGTAGATTTGCAGTGCTTCATTGTTTTATCATTTGGTGTATGAATACTGCCCTCATTCTTAACCCTGACAAACTGTGAGTAATGACATTTCCACACATGATTCATGTGACCCCTCTCTAAATAATTAGTGCCGATTCCATATTGCATGTCATGAACAATATTTCCTATTTGGTAATATCTCTGTGAATGAAGCGTGATGAGATAATCGTGGGCAACCACATTTTCCTTTGGTTCCTTAATGAAAAACATACAGAGTCCTTGGCAGAACATACAGAATTGAGCTTTATACTGCCAACACAAAGCGACTACATAAAATGAAATGATATTGCACTTCATACGGATATGATAAAATATTATCAGTTAAACAGCTTGGTACCACGTGTCAGATTGTGTTACGGTGGAGAATCGCAAACATGCATACATCTGAAATAAGGAGACGCGGTGTCGTGACTGCCCATCTCACGCCTAGCATGCACCTTTGGTGTGAAAAGGAAAAAAAGCGTTGAGAAAAGGCATTTATTATGCAATGCGAAGAACTTACAGCTGGGTATTTGCCAGCTTGGCCTTTTACCCTTGCGCTTGAGTCTTTAAAGGTTCAGACTTCTCTGTGGCGTGTTAGTCACACGTCGAGGTATGAGTTGAGCATTAAAATGAGAGACCCTGAAATCAGCTTGGTCCACATGGACAAGATCTTTTCCAGGAGGATAACAGTCTATCAACATGACTGGCATGCTGGCTGGTTTAAATGAAAGCAGGTTCTTCCCGTGTCTGATGTCCCAGAAATTCATTCCCATTCATATTTGTATGCATGAAGGCTGCCACAATATAAGTTCTTTCCTATGTGATGATAGTGGTGAAAATTATTCACTATAATAATAGTAATATAGTATAATATATAAGAAAATGTTCTTTGAGTTATTTTGAGTATTTGAGTTTAAATTGTGTGGGGAAAACATAGGGTTACAGAGACACTGTATTAACTGTGAAAAATACATCGATAGTTAACCCAAAGTAAAAATAAATTAATTACATAATTTAAGATGTTTCGAGGAATGTTGGCACCCTATGGAGACATTTCTGCCACATCCTGTGCCACAGAAGAATAATTCATATACAGGTTTTGAACAACATGAGAGAAAGAAAATGATGACAGTATTTATGTTTGTGAAAAATAATCATGTTTTGGAATGTTATACAGATACTCAGACTAAAATGTTTACGAGTTTATCAAATGACTAGTACAATTTCACAGGAATAAATGTTATCACAAAATTATTAGTATTGTCAATATCAGTATATGTTCTAGATTTAAATACAGTATGAAAGCACATCATGTAGCAAATCCATTGATTTATTCCCTTGTTTTTCCACTTAATTGTATGTAATGTGAATTAATAGTTGAATTAAAATATGGGCGTTATAGGTCAGAAAAGAGCTAGATGGTTTAAAGGGTAGGCGTGACAAATTAACACATAAAAGGTCATTTGAGAGCCGAATTCGTACAATATATGACAAGACATAAACACTTTACATTAGGGCCTCACTGAATTGGTATTTCATTTATTTCAAAAACATTTTTGCTCAGATTTCAACTTAAACCTCATGAGCTAAGAGGATGCAGCAAAAATATACCAAATTGTCTACACACTCAATCCCATCTGCATTAATGCTCTGCATGTCAGACAAAATAGATTTTAATAAGCTTTTCACAGCGCGTCGTGCACATTCCCAGTGAAAAAAGCAAGGCTTCAGAAACTATAAACCATTCACGCTCGAGTTGAATTGTTTTCCAGCGGATGAACCCGGTACCCTGCTCACCACAGACCTTTGAAAACGGCTTCTCCATAGCGCCCTTCAGAACCCTTGGGAACCTTTCAAGCGGACAGATGGAAGTAACTTCGTCTTGTAACTTTGTCATGCCATCATGGCTATAAAAAGAGAACGCGGCTGCCAACGTTAGGCACCTGTTCCAAAATCTACAACGATGGGTATGTTATAACAACCTCACACCGCCGGTGCCAGGATACCGGGATCTTCATGAAAAATGAAACAGTGAAGGAAAGAATGAAAAAAGCATGGGTGAGGAACAGTGTTGCTGTAAAGACGATCTGTAAGCAATTTATGCCGAGTACCATTGCTCCTTTTTTATTTCCCTTGTTTTTTTTCCATGTGGGCCAAATACCACAGGCCTCAATAAAGAAGCAGAAATGTGGTTTAATGAAGTTCATAAATCTGTGTTATTCGCTGCCAACTTCGAGCGCCACTTAGTGCGTCTGCCGATCCATCCCCTCCTCTTTTGCCCAGCTCCCGCCCTGCCCGGCTAAATCTACACTCTCATTAAACTTACACGTTTTTAAGCCTGTCTCTCTCCCGACCACAGGATCTTGATGTCATCTTCTTTTCCACTGCAGTTTTCCCACTACTGCTCCACAGAGTGAGGCTGTTCCCCTGCAGTCCTGCCCCCGTCTCCCGTACACCCCGATCCCTCTCGTCCTGCCGCGCGGCCTTCTGGGACGGCCGTTCTGATTGTTTCTGATAGTTATTCTTCACCACTCTGCAGAGGGCAACACTTCATTAAGGACAAATTGCTTACACCTGGTATGTGTTTATTAAGACAAAACCCGGCACATTATTGGCTTCTGAATCCTCCGGTAAGAGGGAGAAACCCTTGGAGCCATTCTTCCTCTTTGTGCACCATAAACAAATAAAACCCAATAAAACAACACCCAGCTGCTATACCTAGTTACAAGACGGCGGGGCTTCTTATAACATCGGAAATTTTTCTTTTACAAGCGTTGTAATGTGAAGGCACTCATTTCGTTCCAGTCCCCCACCATACAGTAGAACAGATGAGGGACGCATGTTTCAGACAACACTTTCTGTTTAAAACGGTAACACGCGTCGAGTAATGGGACAGCTACTCGGAAACTGTAGATGTCAAACATGATTTTCTTAAAAACACGTAACATGTTTAACGGCATTTTTTCCAGAATTTTAACATCAAACTGTCAAATCTCAAAGCATGTTTTGCTAAAAACAAGCAAAAACATGATGCGTAAAAAATAAATGTGAAAAACTACCACTATCGGTAATGAGAGTGGAAAAAGTCGCATATAGATTGCGACAAGTTGTTAGCCATTAAAAAGTCAGAAAGGTCAAACGTAATATAAACAGCCGTTTAAACATGTCACGAAGGATACGAATAATGGACACGTCTTTCTTGCACCCTTTCTTCATGTTTATTAGTTTATTAGTTTAGAAATTAATATTGTTGATATTTTATGGTTATTTGAGAACATCTAGACTGTCCAAATGTTTTGTAAGAGTATTTCACTTTTATCTTAAATGAAGACATAGAATGCAGAGATACAAGTCTGAGTGCAGCACGGTTATGAGAATTTAGCAGAACGAAATATGTAAATAATTCATACTTTTAAGTGTTTTTTTCCATTCTATTTTTCCATTCATTCATTTTTATTACGATCATTCTTTTTGTTACCCAAATGTATGTTTTATAATAAAAATCTTGACTGCCCCGGTGTTTCGGTGGTTTTTGCTGTCCCACCTTTGAAATATCTAATTCTGTCTTGAATAGAACAAAACAATATTTTTCCTACAATAGAGGTCAAAGTGGTCCAAGTATTGTTTGTTTATACATTTACATTAACATTTAGGCATTTAGCAGACCCTTTATCCAACACGACTAACAAATAATCGAGGAAACAATGACGTGGTAAATAGCAGAGACAATAGGTGAACAAATGCTACAAGAGGTCTCTAAGTTACACAAAGCGAGACAAACATTTTTTTCATTAGAACACAGAAATATAAAGAGATCTGGAACAGCTCAAAGGAGAGTTAACGTATTTTTTTATAATTTATAATTTATTTCAGGTTTAACTACCCCTTTAATGTAGTAGCATCTCTACTTGTTCTTATCTTCTCGCCAACAGAGCGCTCATAATGGTATATGAAGCTCTTTTTTACTCAAATTCCAATGATTGTTTTTCTACCTCTACCTACAAAACTGTGATGGAAAATCAGGTAAAATAAAAAGCATTGCATTAGTTTGACCGCTGCATTGGCAGAACAGGATCGAAAATAGCCCTTCTATTTCTACCGTCCGTGTCAGGGCTGTATGGTCAGCAGGAGAGCTCTGCCTACAGGTAACCATCCCTCAAATATAATAGATCATTAAAATACCTCAAACTAGGCAACCCAAGACGCTCCAACACACCGGATACAGTTAACTAGCACAAAATGAACGTTTCATCCATGGCCTTGTGTCATAGAAAGGAATACCAAGAATAAAAAAGAGCATTGTACTTAGTCTCGATTTCAGTTTAAGACTGTAGAGTCATGTGGCATTGAAGATGCGAGATGCAGTGTCCAAATAATCGGATTTAATAGTGCAAATAAAACGACAGAGTGCAAGAAGAAAAGCCAATATTAGACGTAATAAAACTGATAAATAGAGCAAGTGTGTTTTAAAGTGAAAAGAAGACAGCTTGAGCAGTATACAATATCATTTATTGTAAAAATAAAAGTGTATTGTTTTTGGCAAACGCTCTTTCACATCCAGCCTACTCTTTGTTCAAGCTGTATATTTTATGTCTCTATGTGTTCCCTGGGATTCAAACCCACAACCCTGGCATTACCAACTCTATGCTCGGCAACATAAATTCAATCTGAAAGCCCAATTACTGCTAGGGAGAGGCCATGGGAACAGATTATGTTTCTCTTTTCTTCATTTTAAAGTCGTCGACACACATTCGAGGCCTATGTCAATTTTAAATCCGTCGTGGCTTATTTTCGTCTTCAGCTCGAGACGCCTTGAAGACCAGAAGCCATTGAGGGCCGGCCACATCGTCGTGTTCCATAACCCGTGAGCAAATTCGGCAATGTCAGCATATCTGGATTATCATTTCGTGTAGGGTAGTCGGCGACATATCGTCCCTTTGACAGCTGGAATCACACATACATCACACTCTAATTAAATTGCTGGAGAACGACTGGAACTCTGTCATGTAGTCAGCTGCAATGTTCCTGGAGCGCTGACGAAAGACGGAAGACTTTCTTTATTGAGTTTCAAGTTGACAGGAAGCAGCGCTACTGTCAGAAGTTCATCAAACATCTTCAACTCCTCATGATAAAATCTCAAGAGTGTATTCTGAATCACATCTGAGATGTTCTGGAAAGGCTTCGGGATATGGCTTCACGTGTTGCTTTCATCTCAATCGCAGCACGCTCTCAGAACTGACACGTTGACCCTGAGCGCATGGGGCGAGGGTGTTTCTTTTGGGACGATTTCTGAAGTCATGGGCTTGCGCGTGATATAAAGTGCATTGGCGGCAACTGCAAGGGCCATAAAAAATGTCAGCCAATGAGCGTACGGATTGTAAGAGGACTGTACAGTATTGTTAAAATCCGAACATGTTGTCCTTCCGCTCGACACACACGCACAACCATGTCATTTAAATGCTGTCATGGTAACACTATGCACGAAACCTTGGGAAAATATTACAACATTATGTGAAGTTCAAGTTGTTCCAAGGTGAGAGCCATTTCCTGTTCTTGAGAGGTTTTGATATGTCTCTTTAATGCTTTCCTGGTCCAAGGTCAGCGGCTAGCTCTTACACCATGGAAAAATTTCAATTCATGCAGAATCATGTGCCTCGCAACTGCAGACCCCCGAATCCCTCTCTGCCATGCAGTTATCCTCGCCGCGCCAGGCTGAATGTTAATTTCAGGTCATCTGTCTCCTCCAAACCGGGTAACTGGAGTATTTAGGTAGATATCTCGCCCTCCCGTTCACCTCATTTTAACTCGCTTTCGCTTTTTGTTAACAAAATTGCTTTTTCCTATAAGCGAGCGTCTCCCCGGCTCGCATCAAGAGGTCAGCGCTCTAATTTCCGACTTCAGTTAACCATTTTGCAGAAGGCAGACCCAGGTGTCATGTATATGTTTGGTGAAGGGGTTTTCAATTTCTCAGACTCTGGGTAAGCGAAGACTGCTCTCCGCATATTGACTACAGGAGGAGATAACATTCAAAACGGGTTACGTTAAACACATTTCTCACGACAGAAACGCACAACACATCACTTGGGTGAATTATTCACTGCGATTTGTTTAATAATGTTCCATTACTAAAAAACATTTTCTCTACGCAGGTATTTTTAGAGCATTGTGAAAACTTGGTATAAGGACTTCTTTTATTATTACCTGCCTACTCCATCACCATGTGTTTATGATGTTTCGCATTAGAAACGAATGATGGAATCGCCAAAGGTTTTACTCTTACTTTGGGCGTTTTGTCTTTTTTGCCAAAAACTTAAAAAGCAGGAGGTGATGTGTCAAATAAAATCTCACGTAGCAAACGTTAAACCTACAAGACTAAGCAGATGTCATAATATCAAATAGGCATTTGACTTTCCTTCTGTTATTGCTAACTTAAAAATACCAGGCTCCAATAGTCCTCTTCTAAATTATTGGAAAAAATCATCTGCTTATTGCATAAATGTAAATGTTAGTGAAGGAATGGCAACATGCTTTTGGAACTAATATTGAACTTCAAGTCATTGCACATATGCTTCTTCGTCATTGAAACTCTTATTTTTAAATGTTTTTTTCTGTAAAATTAATAAAAGGTGGCACAATATTACAAATGTTTTTTTGGGCATGACATCATTCCAATTGTGTTCTATTAAGATGTTCTTACTGCATATCTTGCAATGCAGGAAATAAATATACTGAATATAATTAATATACTGATATATTGATATAAAAATAATACAATGTGAATGTGTCATGTAAATGTCAAAATTTTTCTGTGGAATTCGGTATTAAAAGCAATCCATTGTTTAATCAAGCCGCACATTTTATAAACGTGTAAAATAAATGGGATTGAACTGGAGTCTATTCACTAATATAATACATAATACATTTCCTTACATTGAAATTAAGCGCTTACGTTTTTATTGTATGGAAAGAGTCCATTTCTTTTAACTAAAATATATAATATTATGGTGTTTTAATATATTTTGATATTTTATGTTTCCTCTGAATACAGAATTGCTAGCCCTGCTCCATCAGAAACATCAATGTAGGAGAATTCAGAAGAATAACTGCTGAACGAAGGCAAGGAAAGATTGCAAGGTGAACAATGATGCAATATGGCCCAAGTAAGAGTGTGATAATGTCTATATCAGTATGGCTGTGATCAGGTCAGAAACAATAACAGCCTCTGATATAGAGCATAATCACACAACGAAGAGTGGCATGATGCATTTATATAACACAAGTGTGTAGATGAATCCCAAACAACGACAGAATGTCTTTAAATACTCAGGATTGTGAAGGAACTTGTGGACTACTTTTGACAGTGCAGCAAAACCATTTAACAAGCTTTAGTAACTAAATCTACACTGTCACCTTGTTAAAAATAAAATAAATAAATAAAGTTAGAGGGATAATAAGGCATAAATGTGTGCAACACACCAATAGTTATAGTCGCAAATTGTTGTGAGAATTTCCTTTATATAAAGCCAACGGGACACACTTATTGCAGTTCCCGTAACGTCCCTGGTCCCATATAGCATGACTCTTAGCCAATCAGATTCAAGAACCAGAAAAAAACGTTGCGTTTTGCGGTAATATTACTTTTCTGCAAAGCCAAACATGTTTTCCAAACAAAGACATTAGTGGTCAGTAAAAAACATGGATACCCAGAATCATCAGATGGTCTTATGTCCAGATATTGCAAATCCTTGTCTTCAAAACTTCAGTTGGAATTGTTTCACAAGGCATCATGGAAGAAAACATAACCTGTGTGTTTTCCTCTTCTTTACTTTCCTAAGTGCTTAAGGGGTTGTGTGCAGAGCAAAAGTATTCTTTCACAGCTTCGCCAAACTCTCAGGCCCAAGAGCGGGAGGAATATGGATGTCCCTAATCGACCGGAAAGTGCACGCTGCGCTTTATGAAGCAATTTGTTCACGGGCTTCATAGCTGCAAACCTGTACGTTAGGCCTTAGAGAATGCCAGCGATGTATCCTCTTCACGGTACGAGCTTTCATCCTCTTAGAAAACACAACAAGTGTGATAGATAACGCACTCCAGACATCTCATTGATGGTGCGAAACTCTATCTCTTCAAGGTTCTCCCTTTATCTCGGTAGCCCTTCCCTCCCAGCTTAAGAACACAATGCCTGATCCACACCCTCTGTTATTGTTAAGGAAACATTGAAGCGTGCTCTCCAATCCAGAATGCATTTCCCCCCGAGCCCTTTCTCCATCCGCAGCCAAAAATCGCAACCCGAGCCACTACGGGGAGCCTGTTGAGTGGTATGGAATGATGGATTTTAAATCCAGGACAGAAGAGAGGACGTGAGGAATAGTTTGGCTCCGGCGCAAGACGAAAAACAACATCACTAGCCGAGAGCCGGCGTTGAGTCACAGGGAACGGGAAGACAAAAGAACAATTGTGCACTGCAGAACACATGGCCGACAAAGTTACGCAAATGTTCACAACAGCTGTAGCAGCAGTAATAGGCAACAGCGGGGTTGCAATGTGTTATGGGTTCATTGAAAGTCCCGATGTCTCCTAATTGAAGGAAGGGTTAATACAATTACATCAATTACATACAGTCATAACAGAGGACAACTTTCTGGTAATATCTATTCATTGACATTCCTATTTGAAATACTATATGTCTATTTGAGACTAATGGTTTTGGGATTATAATGATCTAACAAACAATATTTTTATGAAGTGCCTTAATGTATGAGTTGCACATTGTACAAATTAAATACAAATAAATGAGATTGGTCAGTTAGTTAACAGTATGTCTCGCCAGTATTATTTTGGGTTACCATTAAAAGAACGAGGGACGCCATAAAATGTAAAATATTACTAGCCACTATATGGACGGATAGACAAGACCGGAAACACAGGGAAAGGAAGAAAACTTTGACCAGGCTTGTGTGGTAAATATACGAAAATCGGATCAAATTTTAGTTAAATTAACCCTTTTTGACAGATGGCAAACAGCACAATGTCACGTTTTTTTAAAGCATAAAGCAACTACGAAAAGATCCGACTTGGAGTCTTCTCCAATACTACAGGGAAATCCAACACAAGAAGCGAAAGAGTCCTGGGCCAAAGATCAGCCTCAAGAGATTAAATGTAATGGGTTTGATAATAGACTATCAATTCCAGCACATCCTTGATAAATTGACCAGATGATTTGAAAGCAATCAAACACTTCGTGACAGAACACAACAATTTCCCAGCAGGAGTGATGATGAGGAAGCCTGGAGTACACGTTCACGCAGAAAGAGAATTCACCAAACTCCATTCGTCAGGAGGATAAATGACTTAACAAAGTCAAATAGTGCATTCCGAAGCTCAGTGCTTTTTTCATGATGTCATCTGTTGAGAATTCTGTTGTCTCTCGACACCTTTCGGGGCAGGTGAAACCAGGCGGTTTAAAGCACGTCCTAATATTGCTTCACTGCTTGATGTCGGCGCTCGACTTTAAACGCGGGGAGGTGAAGCGGGTCACCCTCAAACGCTGAAGATGGGGATCTCTGCTGTCAGGCTGGCAGGCAGTTTCGGCTCAGATCTGCCTCAAGCCTCTTTAATAAGGGTGACAATCGCAATTCTGCACGCATACCATCTCCTCCAGCGGCAAGACCGCAGCGAGACACATACATTTCTTTGAGAAACGCTTTGTCTTGTCTTGGTTACAACAAGAAATTTAAAGGTGAAGTTTACTTTTTATTTTATAATACGTTCCTTAGCGTCTCAAGTAGGGACGACAACAAAAGTGTTCTGAAGAATGTTAACAGCGTGGGTTTGTATGGTTTTTATAAACATTACCTCCTTTGTTTGATCGACTCAACGTTGATCTGTGTCTTAAAAGGTGTTCTGTAATCACTTGGGTTCAGATTCTGAAACGTCATCAGGATTTCATCACTTTTTGTGTTTCTATTTCTTATCTGTCTTTTGTTTATTTTTGTTATATGTTGGCAATCTTTAAGAAACCTGTTGGGTTATACTAGTGCACGACAATTTCACATTTAGGCTTTATCCACCACATTTAAAAACACTAAGGTCATGTCAATGGAAATTAACATGTTTAGAGCGAGACTTGAGCGAGATAAAGTGAATCTCATCCTCTTTTCTTTTTAAACCTTTATGACTTTCTAAGATATTTTCAAGAACGTCGAAGCCGAAAATGTCAATGGCATGGGCTCAAAAACAATACCAATCATTGGGACTGTTTTCTTTTAACAAAATATTTAAAATATCTCCTTTTGTGTTTGGCAGATGAAAACGGTAATCTAGGTTTGAAATATCAGTAGGTTGATTAAATTATACATTTTCAGTTTTGGGTGAACTCTTACTTTCCAATCTTAAAATATATCAAAAGCGTCGATGTCTGGGACGCCGTGGCATTTTCATCAGCCCTTAAATGTTTTACAATAGTGCTGAAATTCCATTCATTACGGTGTAAAATAGAGCAATAATTCCCAAGCTGGACCCAACATTAGCAATCAGAAGTACACTGCATGTGCGAATGGTTAAAACACATGAGAAAAACCAAACTTTCCAAGCTTTCATTTATTTGAGTTTGCAGGGGAAGTCATGGCAAATCTTACAGAACGCCAGACTTACAGTCGTTCTTTAAACAGAGGGTTTTGTGACCTCGCTCACAGGTTTGTGACCGCACACACACGCACGCATACACACACGTTACACAAATAAACACAATGAAAGAACATGGGCAAATGACTGGCTTTCCTTCTGGAAGTAAGAATGTTATTTTACAAAACATAATCTGTTATTTTAGGACAAGGGAACCATCTGAAGAAATATTTTTGAACTGAAAATGTTACCTTTTTGGACATTTGTTTCTCATTTCACAGACCACCCTGGGATATATTGTATTTACCACTTTATTAGACTTTTGAGTGACAAGAAGACAATATTTAAGGTTATTTTACATGTTGCTGTTAGATCCATTTTAAATAACCAGGACAAATAAAATAATTCCCATCCTGATATGTCAGCATTGAATCCTTTCTGAGCAAATCCAGTCTCCTAGAGGAACTGATTTAGAAACACACACACACACGCGCGCACGCACACACACACACACACACACGCACACACGCACACACGCACACACACACACACACACACACACACACACACACACACACACACACACACACACACACACACACACACACACACACACACACACACACACACACACACTTAGGTAAGGGAAAACTCTCTCTTCATTCCAGGATGAAAGTGCCACTGTGTGATCCAATTGTGTGGTTTAGCCTGTCTTCAGTGCTGTCGCAAGGACATCCAAACAAAACAGCTCTGAGTGTACCTTACATTCTCCTCGTGTCTGTAAATGCTTAATGTGACCATGGAAATGTTCCTCGCATCCAGCCATTGAGCACTGATCCTTTATTATTCATGCTCTGATTTTCATATTAGCCTAAATTGGTCCAGGTATAACAGTCCGAGAATGCCATGACATCAGCAATGATTCAATGTTTTTCCAGCACAAGTGCTCGCAGCCATGTGATTCTAAAAAGAGAACGAAAGATGCAAAGGAAACAATATCACCGGTTCTCATACTTAAGGCCTTGAACAAAGTCTGGAGTGTAACTCATCCACCACTTCCAAATACACCTCAAATCAGACAAAGAGTGCTCTTGCTTTTTGGTAGTAATGTAACTTTTTTTATAGTTTTTGCTTGGCAGACGAAAAAAGAGATGAACATGTTCAATAGACTTACATCGAAGGAGCGACTCAAGCTGTACTTCAGAATATTACAGGTCTATTCTAACCGCTTCAGAGGGTTAAACACACTGGCTCATCATGCCTAACATGGTCCAGGTGTTAAAAACCCCGTTGGAAGCATGACGTAGTTTTCTACACTCCCCCAAGCAATGCCACTCGTTAATTTTTTTTTTTAATTTTTAAATGTGAATCTTTACACACCGTTCCAAGGTTCATTATCGGCCATTCCGTCTAAAGCCTACCTACGCACCTATCAGAGCACGACTATTACCATGAACATTTCAATGGTCACGACCCCTGACTACGGCCCGCCCGCGGGACCTTAGCTTTTTTCCGGACACTTCTCTAAATGTAAGTCAAAGACTTTTCAAAGATATTAACAACAAGATTCTACCCAACGGGTCCTCGAGATTAACCTACGATTGGCACAAACTGGTAGGGACAGCCCAGCTTTAAACACTTATAAGAAGCCACCCTAGAAACGCCACAAAATTCCCTAGCAACCACACCGAACCAACCGAGAACACCCTAACAACTCTGCTTGTGCGAGCACATTCATCACTCTTCAACATTTTGGTGGTGACGTTGTGTTCAAACACACGAATCTACATCAAGGGGGCATGCATGTTCTTTTGGTGGGGCTGAAATCCCATCCGGGTTGTTTGAGTCTGATGCTCATGTTGGTGCGTAGTCATTTAAAAAAAAAAATTGTCCTTTTTGATTTGATCACATTTCAGAACATACTAAACTGCTGTGCATCAAGTGGGTGCGCAACCCTTATGGTTCTTCAGAATAAGTACATATTTAATATATTCTTTTGTACTCTGCTATAATTTTCTGGCAGTAGTTTGTGAAGTAAATAGCTTTGTTTTGTGCACACGTTTTTGATGAAACTGTCATCTCTCTGCACTCAGGGGAAGAAAGTGAATTCTGGCAGTCGAAAAAACGATGAATGTTTCCAACAATGTGATGTGTTGTTAAGGAGAGAGTGTAACAGAGGACTGTTTGCTTTTTGTACTCTAACTGATAGCTTCTGCAGGATAATCCAGTGTGTGTGTGTGTGTGTGTGTGTGTGTGTGTGTGTGTGTGTGTGTGTGTGTGTGTGTGTGTGTGCGTGTGTGCGTGTGTGCGTGTGTGCGTGTGTGCGTGTGTGCGTGTGTGTGTGTGTGTGTGTGTGTGTGTGCGTGTGCTCGTGCGCGTGCGTGTTTTAATTAAAGTAACATGTGAACTGGGAAAAGTGGAATTCAGAGGAGGCCAGGTAAAAAATGAAGTTTTCTTGTCTTCATTTTCGGGCTGCTCCTTATCTCCATTTACTTTTGGCCACTGCTGAGGTTATCTCCCAAATTACTCACAGAACTCATTTATTTCTCAAATGAATCTGGCTCTGTGGAGTTTGCCCCGGCCACAAGTTTCCTCGCTTTAAAGTGAGCGATCGTGGCAGCTTTCCCACAAAGCAGAGGCGACGGAACAGCAGCACGACGGAGATCAAAAGCTCAATGGTAAGCATTGTGAAGTACTGCAAACACGCACACATGTCTTAGCACATAGGTCTAATCCAGACTATAGACTCAAAGCACGGAATGATCCATTAAAAACAGATAGGCAAACAGCACAGATTAGCTGGAAAACCTATTAAGACATTAAGGCGGTTATCCGTGATTGCTTTTGAACACACAGGACACACATTTGGCTTTTTTGTTTGTTGCCTGTGATTTTTATATGGCTGAATGTGTGAAAGTCATTTTCAAGATCAACAGCTTTTGACTGTTGATCATTTACTCAATCACCCTTCATTTTAAACTTACAACTTACTTTCTTCACCAACACACAAAAGAATACTTTTTTTGTGAAAGAAAACTGCTGGTCGCCCTTGACTTTCCATTGGTTTTGTGTCCATAAAAAGGAAGGTATTAGGACCGATGTATTTTGGTTGCCAACATTCTTCCAAATATATTTTGTGTTTTGCAGAGAAAAAGTCAAAGTTCTTACAGAGAGATTTATACTTTTCTTTTACGATTTGAAATTTGGGTTCATGGAGTGTCCAACAATTGTTTATCTACATAAAGGATGTAAAAACTATTTATTTTCTACTAATAGGTAGTAATTATTATATTACATCGGAACTGATTCTAAAATAAAAAGTTTTGTTGATTTGTTGGCAAATCCTATCTCTAATCCCCACCTTTCCGTTCAGCTTACTTTGAAACTTTGTTCAGTTAGTCGTCTATACCATGTCCACTGCGTTAAGCATTTGTCCATCACGTTTTTGCAAGCAGTCCAAGCAAAACATAGACGGCCATTTCGTCGAGTGACACAAATCTGACGCAGTGCTGATATTAGAATAATAGATGACTCATGAGTGATTCATAGATTACTGTTTACAAGCCAATAAATCTGTTGTTCATTTTATACATTTACACACAATAATAGACAAAAATATTAGAACACTTACTGTTAAGAAAAAAATGAAAAAAGCTGATATAGATGATGTTATCATTGTGCATAAGTTTTCTAACAGTCATTCAGAAGTATCGGTGCATTTTTACTCAGTAAGTGTTTTTGCATTGCATGTTAACCTTTACATATCAGTTTGTTCTTTACAAAACAATAATGCATTGCACATGAGGAATATATGGAATATTTTATACCACCATAAAACCCCTATGCTTTCTCCCATTAATAGCTGCATTCCAAAACATGTGGAAAGACCTTTGACTTTGGGACGGGAAAGTAAATTATGACAGATTTCTCTTTTCTTTGGCAGAGCCTTTCCTGTTATACTGAATCACCACAAGAATTGTTTTATACAACTGTTCTCACAGACATTATTTTTAACTGAAGATGTGTTTGTCGATATGACTGATGCGGTTTATCTCTCGGTCAGCATATTGCAAAACGGCATCCCTCTAAGACCTTCTCTCGCAGGGATGGCCAAAAATCTGAAACTTGTGCGCCGTATTTACAAACTCGTGGAATGAGCTCCGCGGAGAGGACATCTGAACCAGAACATCTTCCAATGAAGAACATATTTACGGCTGGAAAACGTTTACCGATGGGATTTCTGAGGACGGACCTCTCTGGAGATCTCAAATCAGTTTTTAAAAGAAGAACCTAATAAACGATCATCACCCTATTATTTAAAGATCCTGTTCAGCTTGAAGTTCCTGTGTGCCGGGCCTGCTTGAAAAGAGTCTCTGAACTTGGCAGCGTTTGATTTCTTTTCTGCTCGATGGTTCGCTCTTGCTTCCATCTGCTTTTACTTTTCTCGGCATGTGTGACAAACAGCGAAGAAAATTCCAAACTCAAGTCGCTCTAACCCCAAACTATCCCCTTCCCCAATCATCCCGCTCTCTCTCTTTTCTTTGGCAGGATGACTTGTGCCTCACATGATCTCTTTGCCAGCCTGCAGGGCCCTTAAACAATCTTGAGAGGAGAGAGGAGGAAGCCAGTCTCAAGAAAAACAAGACACTGCCACGGAGAATGAAAGCGGTGGGCTGGCATCTGCTTAGTCGTACCATTTACCCAGCATGATGCCTTTAAATTAACTGGCAGCTACAAGATATTTACTTCGTCACCGCTGCAGATTTGGGCAGAGGCCAGATTTGAACGCCGGCCATTTTGGATATGGCAGTGACATCAGCTGCGCGACCCGAGTGTGCTGGCGTGAAGCGAGGTGGGGAGAATGGTACAAGAAATGTTTAGGGATGGTAAATGAATATACTCCGGCAAATTAATTATGCAAATGGAGTTGGTGTAGCTAATAACCCTGCTGGGAAATCCGTCTTAAGCTGGTGGCTGTGTTTGGGAAAGGGGAGACTGGTTTCCAGGTGCAAAAACCGGATTTACCAAACCTAACTGGCGTAATTCTTATGAGCAGATGGCGGCTGGTTCCGAGCAGGACTGAGATTGTCTATTAATTATGATTGTATTAGGGAATTGCATACAAATGTTACCTATGTTCCCCGGGAAGGTTTTCCCAGAGAATTACCCTTGTTTTAATGTTGATGAATCTGGATTATAGAAGGAAGCCCTGCAGTTAGTAATTAGCATAACACATGCCCAAACTATCACCATATAATGGCTTTCTGTGCAACCTCTTTTGTTCAGTCGTTCATCATTCTCTGTAAATATTTCCTCTTATTCACTAAAGATGTGCCGTCGCCGAGAGCACACGCAGCAAGGAGAACCAAGCCTGCTACACTTAAAGGGATAGCTCACCCCGAAAATCGGAAGTAAATTGTTGATATTTTGAAGAATGGCACATATCAACATTCTCCATCACTGACCTTAATGCAAAAGGCCTTAATAAATGTATGACTTTTACATCGGTAATAGGTAAACTCATACAACATTTACATCTACATTTGAATACAGCGGACCTACAACTGAGTTACCAATGATACCCCAAAATGAGTCATTTCAAATATGGTGTTCTTCAAATATGGTGTTCTTCTATAACGGACTATGTCTTGTAATCCTCTAAGGCATCATTCTCTTAAACTATTCCTTTTTAACTTTTAAATACCACCCAACCGTTTGTGAACGTGGTAGAAGTAGGCATTGGTCATTTTCTGCATTTTTGAAGCTTGGCATCAAAAAAAGCTCTTTTAGGGCTTTTAACTAACGTTTGATGTTTTATATTTTATACCTTTATTGCAGGCCTCGAAATGAACCTTTTTCCTTTGCGGTATTGGTGTTCTTTACTTCAAGAAGTAAGAAGCACCAGTAAACATTCCGACACAACCACCCAAAAATGAAAAATGCCGTGTCGTGTACTTGAATACTTAAATATAGAATAGTATCCATCTAACCGTTAAAACATGTATGTTTATGTATATGCTTAAATGAGAAAACACACTGTCAATAATGCTTTCTTCACTGACTGAACCCACATTTTCCATTATAGCATAAAGAGAAACAATTAAAACCGCAGAAACACTTTATGTTGTATGCTTATACTATATAAAACACATGTGAGAGAAATATGATCTCTTTTTGAAGAGTTGCCTTGTGAATGTGTTTAAAGTAATGCAATATAACATGCATTTGTTACACTTGTGGTACAGTTAGCTTCTGTTCAATGCAACTTGAATCGATGTCATCCCGATTCTCAAACACATCCGTGGCTGTCTGACGAGTGGAAAAGCAGGGCCGTGTTTTTTCAGGACACGTCAAATCACAATTGCACAAATCCCCCAAATCTATATTTCCCAGAACATATGAGACCAAAATGGTCTCAATTTCTAGCCCAGCTCTATTGGGAGAGGACAGGAAAGCGCTGGGAAACAGGGAAGCCGGTTCAACTAAGACTTGAGAATGAAACTCAGGTCATCATAAGCGCACTAATACTATATGTCAGCATGCTAACCACAGGACTATTGATGCTTACTAACAGTATGTATTTAAAGTATACCAACCTCTCACATGTCAAAAGGTCAAGGACAACTTGATTTATATATGTATGACCCCTTAAAAAATAAGTTGTTTTTTTCTTCTCCGAGGGTTAATCAGATATATGATTTCTAATTGTTTTTACAATTTGAAAATTATTTTATATTTATTTAGTGCATATATACACATTTAATTTACTACATGTTTTGCATCATTAAAAAATGATTTTACAGCTTACCACAAAAATAAACTCTTTTAGAAGATGTTGTATTTGTTGGCAAATGCATTAACATAAACCAAAACTAAACATGCATAATCCCATGTGAGTGTTAAAGTTAATACATTTAATCATGTTCGTCATACATATTGTTATGTGAACCAAAAAAAAAATAAAGCAAATAACCGATGTGATAGAACACGTCTTTTGATCTGAAGGGAAGAGAAATGTGAAAAACACACGTCATCCTGCTCTCCAGATTTACTGTCAGTCTCGGCTTATCAATTGAGCTCTTGATGTTCGACGCGTTGTAGATCGTAGCAAATGTTGAATGTGAAATGAGGAACATTCTTTTAAAGGTCACGCGCGCGGCTCGAAGGCCTGTTTACACCCCTGAGTGATGAACGTGCATTCCCAGCTAGTTACCTGTCGTCCGACGTGCAATTTCTCAATTTCGGAGGTATGGCAATTTAAGCGGCCCAAAATCCCTCCCTCGCTTATGTATACGAGTGGGCTCGCTACTAGAATTCCTCTTAAATGAGCCGTGCCTGAAAATGAATCAACACATTACTCATGTTTGGCTACGATTCCAGCCATTTTTCTTTAGCCGCTGCGGCGGCTGAAATGTCATCCTCGACTCTGGCCCCGTGGTGCTGACAAAGCCGTTATAGACGGACTGAGTTGATAAAAGCAGACACCCAGTAGGCTCCATGTTCGCTGTCTGCCTGAAAACCTCCATTACACTAAAATGTCGCAAGCTGCAACAAGAAAGGCCGGTCTCCTATTAAGGCAATGGCCAGCTTGTTCGTTCTGAAACCACAAGGTGAGCTGAAATGTTCTGCCTTCGAGGTACTACCCGGGTAGAATTTTGATGTGCCGAAATGAAGTGAGCGTCGAAAAGACACTGCAATAGCACCACGGGAGAATTGAGAAACGCCGTGCCTGCCGATGATGATATTTCGTCTCGGTTATGTGCTGAAACTTTGACGGCGACGGAAGTAATTAAAGAACTATAATAAAGGAGACATAAATCATAATAGGCCTTAATAAAAGCGTACGCTTTATGTGGAGACTGCAGAGAATAAACATTATCCAGTATAAACACTTCCATTATTATCCATTGGGGTTCTGCATCAGACTGCATTATGCTAAAAATAAGCAATAAAAATGAGTTGCTGCATTAAACTTCATTAAAGTGATATTTCACTCAAAACAATTAAATTGTGTCATTATTTACTCATCATCTTGTCATTTCAAACCTTTATCACTTTCTTGCACACAACACAATGGAAAGGATTTTGAAGGATGTTGGGAACTGGCACCTGTTCCATTGCAGTGATTTTGTGTCCTTGCACACTGAAATATGGGTTGTTGGAATTACTTAATTTGATCATGTACATTGGTTCTACATGACTTCATTAAGTTGTTTTTAACATTTTCTATTTCAAATTTTAAGAGAAAGTATATTAAACCAACTTAATTTAATCATGTGGATAGGATGTACATTTTTTTGTGATTCCAACACCCGCTTTACAGTGCACGAAATGTAAAGAGGGGCCACTGCTGTTCTGTTACCAGCATTCTTCAAAATATCTTATTTTAAGTGTCCTGCATAATGTTTGAAATGACAAATGGGTAAATAAATCATAACACAACTTTTGTTTTAGTTTTGGGTGACCTTAAATTTTAAAACTGAGCAATACAAATAGATAATTAAAAGTAAAAACTTAATAAAAAAAATGATATCAATTTAACTAATTAGCAAGATTAAAAGTGATAATAAACTTGCCAAAGATCTTTTTTTTACAAAAATGCTCTAAATCCATACTAATAGGTTTTTGTTGATGAAAATATCATTTTTCCCTTGACCTCTACCTTTTGCTAATATTCAAATTATTAAATCCTGATTGGTCGAGGGGACATTTCGTGTTTAAGGCTGAAACGGGTTCAGATTTATAGCAGTTTGGAAAGAAACTTAATTTTGTAGTACATTTCAAACAAGAAAATATAGAGATCTGACATGAAACATTGATGGAGCAGAGAATAGGCTCAGAAAACACCAAAATGGCATAAATATCTCTTTATGGCGTTAAAGTATAAAACCTAAAATTGTTAAATAAAAGTGAATTCAAAATATTGCTCATACTACCAATAGCGCTGTCAACAATCTACATATGTTAAAAAAGTGCAGTTTTTCAAAGAGCAGACCCCTACAATCAATGGAATAAATAAGCACCGTTTCCAGGCAGATTAACTGGGCCATGCCAAACCTTGTGGCACAGAGCTCACACATTTCACAATAAGGGCACAGAACACAAAAGAAGTCCTTTTGTTTCAAAGAGAACATATTTCGGACTCTTCTTGGGACAGAGCACGCAGAATGCAACATGCTCGATTTGCGAAGCTGCAGAGCCCAAAATCAAGACCAGATGGCGGTGGGTTTGAAACCCTGTGCATTGGGCAGCTGCCTCAGCCCTTAGCAGATATACCTCGCGAATACTCCACACCGCAAAGAGAGAGTCCGAGCACCAGCAAGAACAGATGTGGATACAACAAACAGCATTAGCAGTCAACAGCAGCATCCCCTCACTCCAGAAACCACATCAGATCTCTGCAGCTAATGACAACCAGCTGACTGCTCCGAGTCTCTGTTTTTGGACGAAAACACAATATTGCGCGCTAGGTCCCCGAGCGCATTTTAATCACGAAGACCTCATTCTAAATACAATTAATCACGGCGCACACTCACAACCTGCAAAAACAAACACGACGACTTCGAATGGATCAGTTGCTAGGACGGCCCACGCTGACAACATCTCATTGCTTTTTTCTCATTTCCAGGACATCAAGTAATTAAACTCTCCTGGTTTGTTTTCGTTGGGATACTTAAGACGGCGAGGTTGGGAAGACGTAAATAGTTTCATTTGTGCCGAGAAATCCGAGTCATTGTTTTCTGCCCGTCAAACGCTGCCGCAGTCGGCGAATTAAATACATAAGGCCCGTTCTGTGATTTCTTTTCAAGCTTCAGCAAATAGGGCGCGAAAACCGTCATGTGTTCCCGAAACCCCAGGCATCTCATCGATCAGCGGCGTCGTGTAGCCAAGAGCCTCTATCTCCTGTTCTGAGGCCGATGGCGCGTCACCAAAACTGCATTAGCCGGAGCCAACGTACTCTAATACCGACTGTTCTGTTCTCTCTGAAAATGAAGAAAGGAATATTCTCCAGGTCTTGATGGTAGACGGATCTAATTAGAAGCAGTTCCTTTAAAATTAGGCTTTTTAAAGCTGGAAAGAAGGAAGAAATCGTGATCAACATTATGAGGGAAAGTAACTTAATCAAAAGCAGGCCCTAACCCCCCCCCCCCCACCTCTCCAACTCAGAAACCCGCAGAAGAACATTTTATTGTTTAAAGCTCGCTCTTTTATAGCTCAGGAGACTCGATGGTGTTTTATACAAGTATCAGCTGTGTTACATTTTTAAAGAAAAGCCACAAATGAGTTACAGAGTACACAGCCATTAGAGGCAGGCTCTATCATTTTTCCAGAATTGTTTAGAAAACCGAGTCGGGTCCGAGTCCAAACACCATCGTGTAGCCAACCAGAGGCGTGTCTTTCTTGAAGTGGAGAGGATGCATTACCTAAGGGTGATAGATTATGTATCTGAGAGGCGGAGCTAAGTAAAAGGGGCGAGACTTTTTTGGTGTAGAGGCGTGTTGGTTTTGGTGATTTCGAGTGTCTACTTTGTCCAGCAGAAATCGTAGGCCATGCCTTGTACTGAAGATCACATGTAGATCGGTGTGACATACTGTGGATCCGATGATGTGCAAAGAAGTTGATGAGTTCATATTTAAAGAGCTCAAGACATTATTGATATCCATCTTAAAATTATGAAGGAGATGTGTATCAATAGTTTCTCATTCAAACTACAAAATACTATCTCTAGTATGTTTTGGGGGTTACTGCGGTAGTATTTATTAAGCATAAAAACACCAGCAGAAGAAAACCAACACATTGCCAACTGGTACAGACCAACACACATCAATAGAGCTCTCAGTAAACCAAATACAAATTCTATCAAAACCATTATCAGTTTCGTCATGAATTACCCTGAAGTTGATTGAAACCTGTATTATTGTGGTTGAATGTCAGCAAATTACTGGCAGAATTCACCAGTAGATAAACTGAAAATGTTATCAAACATATAGTACTATACTATACTTGCTTCCATTCTTCCATTTTGTATAACCAAAGTAATTTATACAGGAATACAATTTTTTGGGTATACTATTCTTTTAAAACCATTAGGATTTATGTGATGGTTCCTTTTGTTTATCCTTTTGTATAAACTTATTTCCTCCATTAAATGCTATTGCTGTCATCAAAAATAACTGAGACCTATAGGTCTTAACACACTTTTATGCAAATGAGTAGTGATGTGACGCGATCTAAGAATTCACTTGATCTATTCTAGCAGACATACATTTTCGGATTTTCAAAGGCTTTAACCAAACCAAACTCTCAAAAACCTTTAACTCTCTTACGAAATATCTGCAGCGAACGGGCCATTACTCTGCGCTTCTTTTTCAAAGACGGCCAAATTGTTCCAGTCATTGGAGTATTGGGAAACTTAAATTGGGTATATCCAAATCTTCCTTTAAGCATCTTTCTTTGATTATGCAAGAACACTGCGATAAGAAATTGCCTGTTTAATAGGCTGGTTTTATGAGGCTGATATGAGTCAGGATAAAATGTAATACCGCTCTGGGTACATATTGCCAATATTTTCATTGGCTCTGTAACTATTGCACATTAAGAGCGGAAGGTTTTTTGTTGATGTCATTAACCACGGTGGAGAGGGTATCTTGTATTGCTAATGTGATTACAGATGTCAAAAGTGCTTGTAATCTTGAATTCTTCTCACGTCTTGGCTTGGAAACAATGTTTCTTCAACTCTATCCAAAGCATGATTGCGAAATATCTACAGTGCGATATTGAGTATACATCTATTACAGCCCACCAATAAAATGAAAAATATATATATATATATATATATATATATATATATATATATATATATATATATATATATATATATATGCATACTATTTGCTAGTATTGAAATCTATGAATGTTGAGAAAATACTCCATTATGCTTCACGTGGTGTTTGCCGACTTTCCATCAGAGAACAGAGATTATGTTGACCTCTGTGTATATCAAAGGCTTCAGTATCTGTATTTTATCAATTTTAAGGAGGCTGTGCTGGATTCAATACAGAAAAGGTCTTTTTGTCCGGCACAATAGCCGGCCTGATTGATGGGACTCCTGAAAGAACTGCCAGAACAGAACAGGACCCTCTATTTCAATTCCCTGTAGGAGATGAGTTTTGTCAGTTGTCAAAATGGAGAGCAGAAGAGAAAGAGAGGCTGATTTAGTCTTTCTTTCAGCGAGACAAGAGCCACCATAGACCCGAGATAATATATTACAACCTAATGGTGCAAATCAGCACAATCGGATCAAAGATTGTTGGATCCTGAACGGCGGAATCTTTCTTAACATCCCCTGCACTTTTGATTGCGTTAAGTGCTTTGAAAGGGCACATCATCAAAAGAGCTGATAACAATTTTTTTACATTTGTATGTTCTTTGTGAAGTTTATCTAAGGACGAGATCTCTGGTCCGTCTTTTAATATTTCTCTCGGGGAATAAGTTAATAGTTTAATTTAATGGAGTGTTTTTAAAAAGGGATAGTATCGCATAAACTGTAAAGGAATTCCATAAAAAATAGTACGATCCAGGCAGCAGGGGCAAAAAATCTTATTTAATAAAGAAAAAAATCTTTATTAAATAAAATCGCATGTTTTTCATGTTATTTTACATACACTTTGTGAATCTGACATTCTGTAACTAGACAATTTTTCATTAAAATTCTTATAAAAAAAATAGGAAGGATGATTTAGTGTCTTTAGGGGACTTGCCAGCAGTGATATTAATTTATATAATAATATATTGTTATTTATTGTCGTAGAATGTAGAATTGTTTTCATAACACATTATTTAAATTTTTTAATTCCTTACATATAAAAACTTGAGAATGAATAATATATAAAAACTTTGGAATGTCCTGATCTAAATAATCGAATAACAAAATTATAAAATGTTTGGGAATGTTGATGTGACGTTGCAAAATGTTTGTATACTTCCATAATGGAAGAGCCATAGTATTCTTTTAAGAAACATTTCATTTAAAAAAAAAAGCTCGTAATAAATTAAATTGATTTGTTAAAATTGGCAACATTTATCGAGGTTAAGGTTGCATGCAGTCAAACACAACCTATGGCAAAATAATAAAAGAGTAGTAGCATCTTGTATCAAATAGATTTTTGATGATGTCATTAAATGCATCAAGCTACACTTTTGTTAATGATTTGTTAGAGAAACATTTACATACAGTCCCTTGATGTACAATTTAAACATCACAGTATGTGAATGATGCATTACAATACACAAATATTTAATCTGTTATTGTTGTACAGTACCACATAGTACACTGTTGTAAGGGCAGTAACAATGCAACCTATAGGGTAAAACCAAAGTCCGATGGCATGCAGTCCGAGTATTGGGTCATATGTTCCGGTAAATGTGTGAGATCGGAGGGGATCGTACAGGTCTAGTGCCTGGTTGGAGTTGTTTGTATTGTTATTTATGCCATGCGGCACACATGCCGGTTTTCTGGCATCGGACCCCTTCTCTGCCGCTACCTCCTATGGTTTATGTTTATCATAATAAAACACAGCCCAGGCCGTGCCAAAATCTTTCTGCGACACGGAAAATAAATTACAATGGATTTTCATTACCCTCAACTTCCAAAGCCTGACAGCCACAACAGGAGGATTTTTTCCCCGGACCAAACTCAGGCAAACAGGAAGGAGGGGGGTCGAGATGAAGAGATAATCGCAGCGAGTCAAAACAGAAGTAATAGAGAAATAAAGACAGCAAAGCCGGAAGCAAATACGTAATGGGATCCACCGCGACCTTTGACCCCTGTTTCTATTGTTTAACTCACCTTTAAGTGAAGTTAAAAGCCGAGCCCGACATTCTTCCGACAAGAGTTAGACGGTCCCGTGTCATTTCAGATTAAAGAGACACCGTCTGGACTGCGGATCTTCATTCAGTGTCGGACAATTACGCTTATGTTCAGACGTGCGTGAAGGCTTTTTAGCAAGCTCGGATGAGCTTTTAAGGCGGCCAAACACAAATGTATCAACTTCCTTTGTAGGCACAGTTAAGACACAAAACAGATCAAACCTCTTGAGCATTAGCACGAAACAAATGGTTAAGGGGTTTACAACGGTTTAGGCCTGTATCTGTCTTCTTATTCCTGTGCTCCGTATGACTGTTCAGCGGTTTCCCTCCCTTGCTGTTTTCAGTTGTGCCATGTTGCCTGGAAAATTAGGATCCTGGGGGGACCCTGACCGGACCATGTCAACTTAATTCAATCCAAATCTATGAAGAGGAAACATGTTCTCCGACTTAAACACACAAGACTTCCAGAAGAATATCTGTTCGTGTTGAAAGCGTGAATATAGCTCAAAACAGATGTTGAAACGGATTCGAAGCAGACATGTCACACTGTCAAGAGTTATCATCATTACAGAATTTATAAAGCACCGTCATTGTCTTTGAGGTTATTCGGATATTCTGAAGAACAACATTTACAAGCGGTTCTATGCTGTGGCCCAGGTTTTGTATGTTTCTTCATTCTTAAGTTAAGTATGACAATGACCTTATATATGAAGTTGGGTTTTCTTAATGAAAACGATCGGAACCAAGAGACAATATGCCTTGAAACCAGAAAGACAATCTGCTAATCAGCGAAACATTTCTTAATAAACAATACGTTTCAATAAGTAAGATAGAATTTATAATATTATAATTTACTCCCACTTGTGTCATTCCAAACCCGTATGACTTTGTTATCTGCTGCAGAACACAACATATTGTAAAGAATATTGGTGTCACATTACACTGGACACTTTTGGCTTCCATTCAGTGACATTTCTCAAAATATCTTTAGTGTTTCATGTTTTGAACTACGAATGTGAGCCCTATTTGTATATTTTTACAGTTATTTTTTTAGGGGCTTTTGCTTTTATATTGGATAGGACAGTGGAGAGTAGACAGAAAACATCTTGGACGGAGAGAAGGGAGAGGGCCGCCGCAGGGAGGGAATCGAACCCGGATCCGGAGGCAAGTGCAAAGCACTACATGTCAGCGAAGTAAGATCATTATACTTTATTTCAATTTTAAATCATTTATTTCTGTCGCCCAATCGATGGCCAATAGTGTTTTTGAACAAAAAAATGTCAATAAATAATAATAGTGGGCGATTTATTTCATTTTATTTCACATTTCATATTTCCTATTTTATATAATCTATTTCTGTCTTCCATTGGATGGCTCAAAAATGTTTTGAAGTACTAAATGTGAATACATTTTGACTGTATTCCTATTTTTTTATTTTATTTTTTTATTTTATGTTTCATATTGTTCATTTCATAATAAATCATGCATTATCATAATAAATGAAATGTATTTTGTGCATTTTTATTTATTTATCTATATTTTATTTATAGGCTGTCTCTGACAGTGGGAGAAGCAGAGCTATAAAAACTCTATTTCATTTTAGTTTTTCTCCACTATTTATTTTCTCTGACAATCGCTGGTAAAACACAGCAAACCCAATGCATGACTTTAGGAGAGTTACCCTGAGACTCATTTCAAAGTCAAGCACAAACCAATTCCAGTGTGAATCCCACCACTTAAGCGAACATAAGCCAAAAGAAGCCAGCGCTGTACTGTACCGATTATAAAATTGCTGAATTGAGTTCGATACAATAAAAGAATGAGTGAGATGCCAAGGATTGAAGGAAATATGTATCATGCTTGCATGATTGAAGCAATGTAATACGGTTCATGTAGTGTCATATTTCTAATTCATGGAGTCTTACAACTTGAACATAAACAGTGAGCTCTTTCCAGCCAACACTATATTTGTTTTATGAATAACTTAAAACATGAGTGTTGCATATAAAGTAACAAGTTGTATAAATCCTGTCTTCCATTGACCAAATGCATTGACTGATCTTAAGTTTCCAGCTGTGTTAGATGTTGAACCTCGCGTTACCTTTTGAAAAAGTAATGAGAATTACGTTTCAGTTTTTAATTTGCATTTATTAAAATTAAAATATTGAATTAACGTAGAATCAATCACCGTCAAATAGTGTTCAGTTCTATTATAAGTTATTTCATACCGACAAATATTAACCTGTGTTATTTCCCTCTTCATTATCTCAATAGACAGTAATGAGACCCACCCGCACAAAAACGTACAAAAGTAACCAACACATGACTTTACACTTTCTGTAATGTAAATATATGTTTTAATGCTGTATGTTTCTTAAAAAAGGCAACGTGTAGGTTATATAGACTGCTGT